>VZTD01004961.1:40852-90804 GCA_013397725.1 Rhagologus leucostigma | reverse complement strand
GCATGAACAAGCGGCAGGTGCCGGAGGGGCCGAGGGGGCCGGGGGGAAAAACCGAGCGGGCGGGTGGGGCCGGTCCGCCCTGCCGTGCGCTGGCGGCGGGGCCTGACCGACCCACTTCCCCCCCAGCTGTACTACCAGGTGTTGAACTTCGGCATGATCGTGTCCTCCGCCCTCATGATCTGGAAGGGGCTCATGGTGGTGACGGGCAGCGAGAGCCCTATCGTGGTGGTGCTGAGGTCAGTCCCGGGGTGCGGGGGCTTGAACCCCCAGGGGGTTTAACCGGGCTGGGAATCGCCAGGCCCCCGAGGGGGATCCCCACAAGGATGGGTCAGATGGAGGCTCCTGCCACAGCCCCAGCGGGCGAGAAGCTCCTTAGGAATCCAGGTTCAGGAATAGCGAGGGAAGAGGGAATGGGTAGAAACACCATCTAACCTCGCTCTGTTAGCCGGCTGGGTTGGGCTTAAGAGGGCTGGTAAAAAAGAGGGAGAGGGACTTTATACCCGGGCAGGTAGTGACGGGACAATGGCTTCTTGCTGCCAGAGGGCAGGGTTATATGGGTCATTGTCAAGAAGTCCTTACGTGTCAGGGCAACGAGGCCCGGGCACAGGTTGCCCAGAGAAGCTGTGGCTGCCCTATTCCTGGAGGTGTTCCAGACCGGGCTGGACGGGTCTTGGAGCACCCTGGTCTAGTAGAAGGTGTCCCTGCCCATGGCAGGTGGTGGAATGGGATGATCTTTAAGGTCCCTTCCAACCCATCTGCAATGATTCAATGACTGTCCATTACAGAGGTGGTCCTGAGCTTAAGGGTTGTCACTCTGTCACTGGATGTTTTGGGTGTTACACATTGTCCTTACAGTAGTGCCCTACAGTGGGTACCACTGGTGTTACTCCCACCCTTCTGCTGCCTGGGACAGATTCCCTGGGCTGCCATTGGATGCTGGCGCAGATATTGCACCTGCTCCGTGGCCACATTGGCTTTTTCTGTGTGTTTCTGTGTCAGTGTTCATGATGTAGAAAATGCTGTAATGCCATGACCAAGTGCCACTTACCAGAACTCCCTCCCGATGTGAAGCACAGGGCAGATGTTTCCCACTGTTTCTCCCAGTGAGTAAGATGAGGGCTGTGAGGTCACATCCCCTCTTTGGTGATGTGATCTGCTGTTCTGAACAGCAGCTGCTGTGCTCTGTGAAGATGAAGAACAAATGAACGCCATACTTAAAGTTCATTGTTCTGTTTTGCATTATTTATGTGGAATTAGGAAGGGTAAGTAGTTGGTAACAATTGCCATTTACAAGACAGAAGAAAAATAACTTGAGTCGTGGTGCCTGAAATGAGATCATTAAGCAAAGTGTTGAGTCACAGTAACAAATTTTTGACAAGTGTCTGTTTCAGATGGGAATGCAAGAGCCTGATGTTTTCAATGCTTTGTTCCTGAGGATAATCTATCTATCTGCAAAAAATAAACGAAATAAAAAAAAGCTTCCCAGCACTACAGAGCTGCCAGCATTGTTCTGCCAATGGTGAGCTCAGAAATCAAAAGATAGTGTTTGTCTTCAGCTTTTTGCTTGTTAAGAAAGCTTTTCTCTTTGGATGTGCTTGTCACACCAGGTACTGGCAGTGCTCTTTTCCCAGCGAATCCAAACTGCCGGCAATACCGTGATTGAAAACCTGATTGCAGAAGAGGTTACACAGTTGCGTAGTCTACAGGGTAGTTTTCTCAGAAGCTCTTCGTCAAGGTTGCAGCCTGGTCTTGAACACTTCCAGGAATGGGGTAGCCACAGCTTCTCTTTCTCACTGAGGTTCTTGTGAGATTTTTCTTAAAGGCCCAGAAACTCTGAAACTTGGTACTGACTGTTTAAATATTGTTCAATTGTTCCTCTCCTCTCTTTCAGTGGGAGTATGGAGCCTGCTTTCCACAGAGGAGATCTCCTGTTCCTCACGAACCGAATTGAAGATCCAATCAGAGTGGGAGAAATAGTCGTCTTTAGGATAGAAGGAAGGGAAATTCCTATAGTCCATCGCGTCCTGAAAATCCATGAGAAGTATGTTAAGAGTCAGGGGGGTTCTACTGCTGATATTTCCCTAACTGGTATTATTCTTCATCTCCTTGGGTAAGCAAGTGGGTGGGATGTCAGTCATAGATATCCAGGTGCTGTAGGAAGTAACGCAAAAGTTTCAGACAGACAAAATCTGTTCTCCTTGGTTTACTTGTAAAGATCATCCAGCAGAAGGCACAAGCTGGGAGTCTGTGCCAGTGCCCTGGACACTCCAAACTGTAGAATCATGGAATTGTTAGGGTTGGAAGGGACCTTAAAGCCAGTCTCATTCCACCCCCTGCTGTAGGCAGGGACACCTTCCACTATCCCAGAGTGCTCCAAGCCCCATCCAACCTGGCCTTGGACACTTTCAGGGATGGGGCAGCCACGGCTTCTCTGGGCACTCTGTGCCAGGGCCTCCCCACCCTCACAGGGAAGAATTTCATCCTAATATCTCATCTAACCGTGGCAGTGGGAAGCCAGTCCCCCTTGTTCTGTTACTTTAGGGCCCTTGTTTGAAGTTCTTCTCCAGCTCTCCTGGAGCCCATTTAGGCACTGGAAGGCTGACACCACTTACTGTCTCCTGTGCCATCCTCTCTGTCCCGAGCTGCGGTGCTGTCTGCTGTAGTATGACTGTGTTTGTGTGTGAAGTGACTCGTTTGTGGGGGCATAGCTGTGGCAGAAGGGTATTTTGTGTGTAGCATGTGTTATTTTAGAGCTTGTCTCTATGGTCTTGGTCTTTGCTGTCATGCAGACTCAGGGCCTCTTGTCTCTCTAGAAAGTTGTGTTGTTATCCTCGGAGTCTTCGTGTACTGTTGACTCTCAGCATTGGGCAGGTTGTGTGTCTGAAGGAGTGGAACAGGCATTGGTTTCGTGGCTGAACAGGGCTTAGTTTTCCAACCAAGGCTTCCACTGCAGTCATGAGCTTTCCTGTTTTGCTGGATGGAACTGTGGCCTCTCCGGGCCAGTCTGGGAAGATACGAGCCAACTGTGTGAGTTGTTTGAGTGAAAACTGAATCTTGAACTAAATCACTGATTCTTCAAGGCAGCTCTGAGAGGCAACAGCTGGCTGGGGTCCCAGCATCTGTTTCTGCTGAGTAAATGTTTTCTGGAGTGAGCTGGAGCTGTACCAGGTGGCATCTGAGGATTCCTCTGGTGGAGAGGTCGATGGGATGGAGAGAGTCCCTGTGGAACATCCAGACCAGTTGTCTGGTCCAGCTCAAGGGTGACCAGCACATAAATACACAGCTGGAATCCTGGCTCTGAGGGAATGGTGCCTCTCCCAGTAGGCAAAGCACATTCTTTGTTGTTCAGATTTATTCTGTACCCAGAACTTTGAACAATGTCAGTTTTCGAAGTGCTGTTCTTTGATACCACTAATTTAAAAATAATGTCAGTTTATGTGCTGAATTTGATACCTAATGTTGCACTTTGTGTGATGTTGTGGGAACTCTTTCAAGTGAAATGCAATTTTCCTCCTCCCCTGTTCTGTGCAGCATTTTCTCTCCAGATGTTGCCCACCCTTCTTTTTTTGCCTGGCTCTATCTCTAGATACTAGTATATCCAGCGCTATATTTAGTTTAAATGTAACAGAGCCACAGTGCCAATCCTGGAAAGGTGAAACCATTCTGCAGTATTTTAGGTTTCATTTAACTGAAGCAACCAAACACAAACCTAATCTTTTTATTGGGAGAGATAAACTGAAAAACCCATGCTGCGACCTGAACCTGGGAGCTGAAGGCAGGATTTAGGTGTCAGTTGCTTCTTTCACTACTTAAAGAATAATTTTCTCGTGCCAGTTCAGAAGTGAAAAGTCTCTGAAGAAGCTGACAGGAGTATCAAAATGCAGGAAAACAGAAACAGTGTTCTCTATGATTTTGGGGCAACTCAGGCCCCAGTTCACATCAGTATTGGGTCAGTGAGAAAATGTCTGTTACTTGCTGGCCTTTTCTTTTTGTTTCAGCCCAAAATTGAATTCATTCTTTATTACTAACACAGAGTCTGTGGTCAAAATCTACTTAGTGGTTTTAGAGCAGGGCAGCTAGACCAGACTTCACTCACCTCAGACAGTACAGAAGCACACCGTGGGCTTCTCGTGCCACATCGTGACAAGAGCCTTTACTCTGCTCAGTAAGATGCTGCACTCCTACACCTTCACTCTTCAGAGCTAAACTACATTATCTGCACCTTTGGGGATCTTTATCTTTTCCCAGACAGTGTCTTTAAGCTCCCAGAGTGCTTGTTGTTCCTGCACAACAAGCCAGATGTGCCTTGGAGAAAGAGCTGTGGGTTTTTTCCCTTTTTCCTTTCCGAGCTTCTCGTGTCAAGGAACCTGTTGGTGTTCAGGCATGATGAAAACAGCCTGAGCTCCAAAGAGCTGCGTGCTTTTCTGTTCTGCATTCCATCTGTCATTCTGTGAGAGCTGAGATTCAAGCAGGTGCCTCAGGAAGGTAACAGTGGCCAATCCCTGAGTAGTGGCATGAGCTGCTGTCCAGCATCTCTATGGGAATGGCTGGGAAAGAATCTATAAAGCTTTTTCCTGGTCAAAGCAAAGATTCATCTACTCCAGGATCCCATTTCTGGCAAGCTAATTAATTCATCTCAGGATGAATTAAAGACTAGAGAGAGTATGTACTGATAGAAAGCAATTTCCCTGCTTTCTGCAGGTTACAATTTCAAGCACAAAGTCCTAGTTCTTTATAAATAGGCTAATTTCCTCTTTTACATGGAGTATCTGGTCAATTTTTGAGCCAATATAATTTTTTGCCAGCCAAAATACCTTTGCACAGAGACATGGTTTAGTTTGCACTGTGGCTATTTCTGCATACCACTTTCTCTGCCTGGTTTTAACCTGTTACCTCTGAGCTCCTTTTGGTACCCTCTGGCTCTTGTGTTGGAAGAGACAGTGAAAAGCTATTTGATTGTTGCTGTCATTTGTGGTGGACTATGTCATATCTCCCATCAGTTCTGTCTTTTCCAGGCTGAGGAGTCCTGGTCTGTAGTTTCTTGTATGGAAGCAGTTCCAGACCTTGTTAACCATTTCTCAACCTTTGCCAGTTCTTCTCTCCATTGCAGAAAAGGATCTGGGGGGCTCAGCACTGCCCAGAGCATTCCAGATGTAGGCACATCGTGAGTTCATGCAGTGTCATCATGGTACTATTTGTTTTTTTTCTGTCCCCCTTTCCTAATCAGTTCTAAGTTTCAGCTTGCTTCTGCCCACTGCTGAGTAGAGCTGTGTGCTTCAATCCCAACCTCTCCTTTTGTGTGGTAGTAGGGAGACCAGAACCCAACATTTGTGTGAAGCAAGAGAAGCATCAGCACAAGATGGGTCAAAAGCCAAGAGGCAATAGCTGCACCTGCACTAGAAATGGCTCGTCTTGCTGGTTCTGTTCTGAAACTCTGCTGGAAAGCTTGGCTGGGACCAGAATTCATTCTTCCCATAGCAGTTTTTTCCAAACCATCTGCTTTCTGCTGCATTTGACAGAATTTTCCTCTTTTATCCTGCTTGAGTTGTAGGACATGGTTGCTTCTAGTGCCCTTGTGTTGGTCTCTCCATGCTTGTCGTAGAACAGCTTTTAACAATTTTCTGTCCTGCCTTACCTGGCTGTCTTATGTTTACCAGGCAAAATGGAGACATCAAATTTCTGACAAAGGGAGACAACAATGCCGTGGATGACAGAGGGCTCTACAAACAGGGGCAGCACTGGCTGGAGAAGAAGGACGTAGTAGGACGAGCAAGAGGGTAAGTGAAGTTGAAAATTATGAGGCTTTCACACTGCTGTTTCCCAGAGCCATCTGGTAAATCCCCCCTTGTGTTGAGCTGTCCCTGCTGGGTTTTGTAACCTGCCTGAGAGTGTGGAGAATTCAGTTCTTAGTTCGGCTTAAGCAAAGGCATCAAGTTGTGAGCTGCATCCTGAGATGTTGATGCTGGATGGACATGGATGTAAGGGTAGCGTGGGCTCAGACTTGATCAGAATTGTCATCAGATTTATCCTGGGAGGCTCAGCATTTGCAGGCAAGTGAAATCTGAACCAGGCAGAGGCTGAAACACACTCTGGGGCTGGTTGTCACTCAGCCCCACTGCTACAGCCTCCCTGCCCGGGAGGAAGAAGTCCCCAACCCATTGACTGCAGCCCTGGGGATGCTTGAGTGACTCTCCCTCTGCACCCTAGAATAGTGTTTGTTTTAAGAAAACCTTTGTTCTTGTAGATTTGTGCCCTATATTGGAATAGTGACTATCTTAATGAACGATTACCCAAAATTTAAGGTAAGAGCTCTTCCATTTCTTGTCTGCTTTTACCCCCCCCCAGCTAAAATTCCTTCATGAGAACACAGGCAGAACCCTGTGCCCTGCGCGTTTGCTGCTGTAGATGTGAGTGTGCACTCCTGTGTCTCCTCTTCTCTCTTCCAGTATGCAGTCCTCTTTTTATTGGGTTTATTTGTGCTGGTCCATCGAGAGTAGTCCCTTGCACTGAACTACGAGGTGAAAGTGCCATGGATTTTTCTAGATGAACGTTTTAAGTAGCTGACGGTCCAGTGTGCCAGGAGAAAGAAGAAAACGTACATTTCAAAGCTTCTTGCCAGTTTGGGTTTGTTTTGGTTTTTACTGCATAAGGGCGAATGTTTGTCACAGTATTTCCAATGGTTTGTCACATTTTAGCCTTTTTAGTGAATTTTTATATTAAAAATTTGAGCCAAACTGTTTAGTGCTTGTACTTTGAAGCTGAGCTTCCTCTCCAAGTGCCTCTGGGACCGTGTCCTGAGTCTGTGCCTGGCCGGGCCAGTTGCCCCCTCCCTGTGCTGACTGAACTGTCCAATGGTGAGCTGTGGCCATGACATTTTTTTTCCAATTCAGAACTGGAATAAAGATTTTGCCTCTTGCCACGTTCTTTGTTATTGCCCTGGTGAGAGCAGCCTCCTTGCCCAGGTTCTGGGGGGAGACCTGGGCTTTGCCGTTGCACACTCACTCCTAGAGCCACCATCTAACTTGTCCTCTCTTCACAGAGCAGTAGCAGCTGCTGCTCTCATCTCTTTTTGGAGAGTAATCTTTCCTGAGCTGTTCAATAATTCTGTGTTTCTCTAAATCACACTAAAATAATCTGCTTAAAGACTGCAAGGTGTTTGGGGCAGGAGATGGCAAAGGATTACTTTGCGCATTGTGGCACTAGGTTAACAGAAGGACTGAGATAGGAAATACCCACAGCTCTTTGGCAGGGATGATTTAGCAGAATGCAGTGATAAAAATTGCTGGGTTTTGGAAAAGGGTTTCAGGTCTCCAGCTGGCCACGTCTCACAGCTCACCTGAAAGCTACAGACTGCCCTGAGGTCTGAAATAAAAAACCCACTTGTCACCACGTGCAGCAGCTGTTTTTTCTGAGCTTCTCATTCAGGCTAGTGATCCTGCTGGTGGAGGTGTTGTCAGAGAGAGCCCGGGGAAGAGGTTGCAACACAGCGATGCTGCATTTTATCAGATCTTCTCCATGACTGCTCCAGGATTCCAGAGCAACAGGAATCATTGCAGATGGTCACTGCAGCCACGCACACAGCTTGTATAAAACAAAAGCAGTCAGGAAAAGCAAGGACAAAACCCAGTGGGGTGTTTATGGCTGTTTGCAGTTTCTTTCATATGTCCCTCTTTGGGTTTGTCAGGCCTCTCCCGTCTCTGGAGGTGAATTGTACCATTTTGCTGGTTTTGATGTTGCCAGGTGCTTTGTTCCCTATGTAGGATAAAGCAAACATCACTTGTAGGGCACTGCAAAGAGTCTACAAACAGGTCCAGTCCCCAGCAGTGAGCCTCAGGCCTGTGGCTCTGAGTAATCATAACTTCATAATGAAAATGGTAATAAAATCTGTATCTCTTGCCCCCAGTGTTGGAGCCCTTGAGAGGAGAATGTGGATAGAGTTTCTCTGTAATTCTTGAGTTAAGGATGGGATGTTCTGTCAAAAGTCAAACCCAGGCAGCAGTGAGAAAACAGTAAATCTTTGAGAGCTGTTATCACTGTAGAGCACCTTCCTGAGGATTGGAGCAGCATTTCTGCCTTTGCAGCTCATGTGCAGCGTGGATCTGTCCCTGCTTTGCCTTGAACCTAAACAGCTTTTGTGCATAAATGGGTTTTAGACTTGGGCCCACACAAAGGGCTGAGTTGAGCTTGTCTGAAAGCTGCTAATCAACACCTCCCCATGAGCACTCGCTGGGAGTGCTGCTGCTGCTGCTCTCCAAGTCCTCTCACACCTCCAAAATTCTGAGCATGCGAAAGCAGTTGTGTTTCTGTCACTGAGTTAATTTAACAAAAAAAAAAAAGGCTAAACCACTAAGGATTATAGAGCAAGGATTAGCTCTCAAACTGCTGAGACTGCAGTTCTTTGTGTCCAGAGGGTGGCAGCTGGTGTCAGGACTCCCTGGGCTGGGGGACACAGGACCAACGTGAGCTCTTGCAGGAGGATGTGCCCTTCCCTTGCCTGGTGCTGTGTGAAGGAATTGAACAGAAGGTGCTTAAAAAATGCAGAGTGGTTGGGGTGAGGGGTGACTGGAGCCAGCTGCAGCCCAGCTTCGGGGGGTCCTCCTCCACGGTCTGCAGGTGCTTGAAGAACAGGAACAATTGCCCTAAACCAGGGGCTGCCACGTGGCATTTGGGAATTCATCTCTGCAGCCGCTGTTCTGCATGTTTTCAGCTCTGTGCAGCTGAGAATGTGGTTCTGTTACCTGCAGTCGTGAAATGAGGAGCTGACTCTAATTAGAGCGAGAATAAATGAGCAGTCAACTCCCTCACAAGTCCAACACCCACCACCTCCTGTGCCGCCTCCCACATCGCCTCCTGCATTCCAGCAGCACCTTTCCTGCCACACTGGGATGAGGGAGTGCCAGGGATGAGCCTGCACAGGCTGGAAACTGGGGATGTGGGGGCAGGATGACACAGAGTTGTTGCTGGCTCCATCCCTGCCAGATTTATTCTGCTTTGCTGAGCAGAAAAGCCACCGAGTGAGCAGGATCTCTGGCTGGTTGGGTGCTGATGCTGAGGTGTTTGGGAGCACTGCTGAGCTCCCACAGAGCCAGGGTGGTTTATGGTAGAACTTGATGTGTTTGTGTTTTATTTCAGTTTTATGCTACTTTTTTTTGAAGGTGAAACTGTCTGGGCAGCTCCAGCAAAGCCAGTGACACTGGAGGCTTTGGAAATGGATGGAGATCTTTGTGTCACCACAGGAATGGGAGTTGCTTGTAAAGTATGTGGGTGTTGAAAGGTCTGGTTTATAAAGGAGAAAAAAATGAAGGAAAAAATCTGCCAGGGCTGATTGCTCCTGTCTCTGTTGTGGTTACAGCCAAACAGGGCAGGTTTTCTGGTAGCAATTCCAGTGCTTAATTACTGTTCAGTCACATCCGCAGTTCAGGGCACAGATTCCTTCACGGGCAGGAGCTGTTTCATGGAGCAAAGCCATGCTGGGCTGTGTCTGATTGCTGCTGGAATTGCTGCTGGAATTGATTTTTTTTGTATCAAAGCTAAATGCATAAGCAAGAGTGTGATGGTTGGGAAGTGAGCTGTGAGGGGTGACGTGCTGCAAGCTGGAGCTCCATGAGACAGAGGCTGGTTTTGTGTGTTTATGATGCTTGAACGCGCGGTTGTTGGTTAAACAGCAGTGAGCATCATGGTGGTTCATCCAGATCTGTCGCTGCTTATTGCTTTGCAGAGGCTCACAGGGCTCAGGTTTGTCAGATGGTCAGTTCCCCGCTGTCTTTAATGAGATCGGGTAATTTCACGGTGATTTTCGTGCCCATAAAATCAGAACAGGTCAACTGTATCTTTTTCCAAGGAGGATCTTCAAGATGAAACCTGGTCCATGCGTGGTTTGAAGACCACTCTGCTGGAGAAATGCACAACGCAAACCCAGCATGCAGCTCCCAGGACATCCCAAAAGTTGGCCAGGAGAAGGAGAGGAGACAGAGGAGACAGAGGAGGAGAGAAGGAAGAGAGGAGAGGTGCTTAGAGCACGTGCCTTGGGGATGGCTCCTGTGCCAGAGCAGGGGCAGTGCAAAGCAGCTGTTCGTATGATCCACCCGGTGCCAGTGACTCAGTGGCTGAATCAGATGAGGAATGTCCTGGTTCCATCCTCCTTGAAGGTGCACTGGGGTGATGCCAGAAGGGCCCAGCCTGTGCCGTTCCCACAGTGGCAGCAGGTCAGGGTGGGAGTTGATGCGTGGTGAGTGACTGATCTGACCTTCTCATCACTGGGAGGAGAGAAACAGCACCCACACTTTGAGCCAGTTGAACAGCCTCCTGCCCCTCTTACTTCTCCCCAACCTCGTAACACTTCTGTCCCTTTGTCAACTGCACCCAGATTCTCACCTGTCAGGAGCCACAGGTCTCTGCAGGGTTAGATCCACCAGCCTGAGCATGTTGGATTCAGATGGGGCACAGGGGCTTTCCTGAGAAATCTTCCTTGGTGACTGTTTTGCCCTAAATGGGTGGCTTTGCTGCAGATTGCTAGTCTGCCCAGCTGTGAGAGCCCCTCTTCAGGTTTGCTCATCCCTGCTTATCCCTCAGTTGCTGTAAAAACCCACCAGCTCCATCACACACAGTCCTGCTTCCCCGTGGAGCGGGACCTGCCTCTGTGTGCTGGCCTGTTGGTTCAGCACATTGTGTGTTAAACCTGCTCCAGCTCATGGGGAAGTTCATACACTTGTTCAGTTCTAGCAGGTCCTATGAATGCCTGATCTAGCAGGGTTCCCTAAACCGTGGGGGGAAATAAACATCTTCACAGAGAAGAACAGTCTAAATAGGGATGGACTAGAAATCCACCCTCTTGTGATTCAGAACACAGAATCATCCTTTCAGAACATCTGTGATCCAGGATGGAGCAGATGCTCTCAGTCTCTTGCTCCTTCTGCCCAGCTCCTCATCTTTTGACTATTTTTGCTCCTTCTGTTTAATAATTCAAAAATTCCTGCATCTCTCTCTGCTGAACGTTTTGGTATCACCTTTGTTTTCCAACTTCCCCTTTCTCCATAGAAACAGACCTGAAGGAAAAATAATATGGAGGAAGTGAACTTCTCTGAGCCTTGTTTCACTCAAACTGGGATGTCGAATAAGATTCTGCTGTATAATTCTGTCTGGGACACTTCTGAGCTGGGCCTGGATTTGCCTGCAAGAAAACACGATTTTCTTCTCTAAGTCTTCTTGCAGAGCAGTTATTTGTATATGTCCAGCAGGCGTGGAGTGAAAGGGAGACCTCAGGGAAAACCACAACTCATTTACAGCTTAAATGAAAATTGAAAATGAGTTGAAAACAAGATGTGCAAGATTTCAAATTTTATCTTTTATAAACAACAGCTATTGCCTGTGGACGAATGGATGTAACAGAGGGATTTAATCTTTGTAAACAAGAGAAAAATGCATCAAAATAGACCCTTCAGGCATGTGGCAGGACCTGGCTTTGGAAAAGTGGCGAAGAAGAGGCTGAAGCAACTTAGAGTTTTAGTGCTACTAAGAGTTTTATTGGCACCAGGAGCCCTGGGAAGGAGACAAATAGGGGCATTTGAGGCCTTTGCTCTTTGTATTCGTTTTTTATTAGAGTCATCAGTTTTGAGCACATATTTGCTTGCCCAGGTGGATATTTGCAGGGCCTGGGAAGCCTGAACTCCACAGCATGGAGTCTCTCCCTTGGCAGCCTGGCCACCTCTCTGGGGGATGCAGAGTCAACACCAAAGTTACTAAAGCATGGAATCTCAGAATTACTTGGGCTGGAAGGGAGCTTAAAGCCCAACCAGTCCCACTCCTTGCTGTGGGCAGGGACACCTTCCACTATCCCAGGTTGCTCCAAGCCCCATCCAACCTGGCCTGGAACACTTCCTGGGATGGGGCAGCCACAGCTCTCTGGGCACCCTGTGCCAGGGCCTCACCAACCTTACAGAGAAGAATTTCTTCCCAATATCCCATCTCTCCCTGCCCTCTGGCAGTGGGAAGCCATTCCCCCTTGTCCTGTCCCTCCAGGCCCTTGTCTCAAGTCCCTCTCCAGCTCTCCTGGAGCCCCTTTAGGCCCTGGAAGGGGCTCTGAGGTCTCCCTGGAGCCTTCTCTTCTCCAGGTGAACACCCCCAGCTCTCCCAGCCTGTTTCCAGAGCCGAGGGGCTCCAGCCCTTGCAGGATCTCTGTGGCCGTGTCTGGACTTGCTCCAACTGGTCCACGTCTTTCTTGTGCTGAGGAGTCCAGACCTGGATGCAAAGCAGAGAAAAAACAAAATGGACCTTGCTTTAAAGCCCTTGGACCAGGGTATTTCCAGTTGGTCTGTTACATTTGTTAGTGAGGCCCTCTTGGCTGTGCAGTTTTTACATCCATTTATTTTGCTTAGTTGTGGTTTCCTTTCTTTACCTGGTGAAATCCTGCTTCATCTTTAGGTGCATTTGGAGGATTTGCTACTAGTGCCTGTTTCACAGGTCTGTTATTGCTCATCTTATCCCTACTTGAACAGGAGTTTGATAAGGAACAGGGCACCCTAAGAGTAGACTTGAACTTGTTGAAGGAATTTGGAGGCTTATGGGCAAGGTGAACCCACAGGGATCATCCACCTGGATTCCCAAAGGTATTTGGCAAGGTCCCTCAGCAAAGGCTCCTGAAGGAAGGAGGCAGCCCTGGAACAGGTGGTGAGATCTTTACAAGGGAAATCATTTGCTAAAACGTAAAGAGCAAAAGGGAGAAGGGAAGAGGGAAGAGACTGGGTAATAAAAAAAAAATTTAAATGTACATAAATATAAAATGGTGCACAGGGGGAAAAAACAATTTTAACTCTATTATAAAACAACAAGTTCCAAGTTAAGTGTTGCTATCTGAAACGTCTGGGTTGTTACAGATTGTGCAGTGAAAATGTCAGTTCTGTGGTCAGCAGCCATCCAGAGTAAATGGTGTGTGTTGATTGCTGGGAGAAAACAGAGCACAACAACCCCTGCTCCCTCTGGCTGCAGGCATCTGAGGAAGCTGAAGATCCCTGGAGCTTCGAGGTGTTTTGGGTGGGAAGGGATATTCCTGGAGGGTGTGGGGCTGTGCAGGGCTGCTCTCACCCAGCCCCAGAGGGTAAATCCCACGGAGAGGGGAGGGATAGCTCTGTGCAGACCCTCCTCTACCTCATAACCATCAGCATAACCATCAGCAGCCTGCCATTTTCCAAGGAGTCACTTCTGGGGCTGCCAACATCCCCATCTCCTGCATCACCTGTGGAAGTCAGTGTGCTGACCTCTGCCAGCAAAATTGATTTATAAAGTAGAATTTCTACAGCTTGTTTTGATATGTAAGCTGGGAAGATTCCCGTGGAGGCTGGTAGCTATTGGGAAGGTGAATCTCTGCTGAGCTGGAGAGAGCAAGTAGTGGGGAAGCACTGCAGTGTCAATTCGTACCTGGAATGCTGGAGGTCCCAGCAGGCTCCAGGCTGGGTGTCTTGCTCTGACCACCAAAGCAGGACAAAGGCAGAGGCAGAAAATCTACCACAAACCCCACCAGGCTGGTGACCAGGGTCTGGAGCTCAGGTCCTGGTGCCCTTCCCAAGTAGGTCCTGGGTGCCAATTGTTTTCCTGAAAATTAGGAACAACTTCTTTGTGAAGACTGGAAAATCCAGAGAAAATCTAGTCTCTCTGCTGGTGTCTGGGGCTGGTATTTACCGAGGCTGCTGTGGAGGAAGGGGTTGCTGTTCCTGGAGCCTTGCCTGGATCCACAGCACTGGTGCTGCTGCTGCTCAGTGAGTGCTGAGCTCAGGGTCCTTTCACCAGCTATTTTCCAATAAAGCCCCACTGGCTGCCCTGAATTGTGCTCCCACTTCCAGCCTCTAACACATCTCTGAGTAGATGTTCCATTGCTCTTTCCAGGCTTGAAATCAGGGTTATGGGCTCACATCTCCCTCACACATGTCATGTGGTCAAGCCTCAGTACTCAGCAATTAATCTGACATCCCCTCAGTTTCTGAGGGTTTACAGTGACACTGCAAAAGGGCAGGAACTCCCTGACTTCCTTTTCCCAGCCTTTCCCAAGCTTGCTTAGCAGTGCCACTGGGATGGAAAATACCTGTGCCTCTGCTCCCACCTTGGCTGAGGTAACAGCAGCTGAAAAAGAAGGAAGATCTGGGTCCATTTGGTTGTGCATTTAATTAGAGCAGTGCAGAAGTTTCATCCTGTTTGAAGCCCTGCAGCTTCCCACTGCTCATCCCCTGTCCCTGGGGCTGCCTGTGAGGAGCACTGGAGGAGTGGGACTTAACCCTGCCACGCTTCAGTTGGTGGCATAATTGCCCAGGGCTCTTTCCTCTGCCCTCTGTAATTGGGATCACTTTATCCCTGGCTTCATCCTCCCTAATCCTACAGGTAACCCTTCAGCTTGCTCTTCCTCACGGTGGAGGATTGCTGCTCAGCTTCCCGAAAAACACCCCTTCCCCAGGGTGAGGAGAAGCCAGACTCAGCTGTGCCAGTGCTGGGCAGCACCAGGAGCTTCCTTCACATCCAGCACCTTCTGTGAACCTCCCATCCTCCTCCTCCTCCTGCTCTTCCTACATCCCATACCTTCTCCAGACACCCCAAATTTCCATCACTTTGGCCATCATGAGTGAATTTAAAACTGTTTTGAAGAAAAGGCTTGGGATAGTGTCCATCCATTTCAAGCTGTGTTTTGTCAGTGCAATGGCAGTGCAGGACACTGCGGGGGGACACAGGCTGAGAGAGGAAATAGAGAAGGGCTGGGGGTGTTTCTGTCTGTCCAGCTGCAGCACTGGCATGTGGGTGCTGGCAGGGGACACCAAAGCCCAAGTGGTGGTCGCAGCCACCAGCACCATTGGGACCAGGGGCCTCAGGTCTCCTCCCTCTGCTGACTCTGGGGGGGAGACGAGGCTGCCGTGATGTGAATGTGAGAGTTGGGGCTGCAGTGCTCCAAATGCCACATCTGGGGTAAGCACTGTATTCATGCACCCTGTGGCCCCCTAAAGGGTCACCTCCTCGAGTGGCAAGTCCAGCACTCCCTGCTCAGCCATTCCCCTGCTGAATGCAGGGAAGGAGTGTGGTGAGAGAGCGGAATGAGATCCCCCTTTTGAGTCCAGGACCTCCAGCACACCTGGGCACGAGGCTGGCAGAGGTGTCACACCTGATGGGTAAGGGAGGAGAAGGCCCTGTCCATCACTGTGGCACATCTCTGGAACAGTAAGGCAGCCCACACTGACCTGGCCACCCGAGGGGACACTCACGCAGTTTGGGAGGATGCCTGGTAACACAGGAACACTTTTGGGTTTTTTTTCTTCTCGTAAGCTTAGAGCTGAGTTTGCAGTTTGAACTCTGACCCTCTGCTGCTGAAGGGAATGTATCACCTCCAGCCCTGTTCTCCTGAACAGTAGCACATGCTGAGAAGGGCATTGCTAATGAATTCCCTCTGCCACTTCCCAGAACTGGGTCATCTCATCCCCACTGACCAGCACCTCCTTGCGAAGTTGTGGGACTGTAAATCCAGCAGAAGCTGTCAGGGTCTTTAGGACACTATTTGGCTTTCATGTCTCACCTGGGAATTTCCTCTATCCACATGGACCCAGGAACCACTTGAGCTGGACCTGTAGTCTGTCACTGATCTGTGTTGTGGGAGCTCAGCAGTGCCTGATTGAGTGACTGGCTTGACCTGGCCCCAGGCCCTCCTCGTCACTATGGATCTGCCAGGGCTGTGTCTGACCCTGGATACCCCCACCAGACCTCACCCAACCTACTGTGGTCCAGACCCTGAGAGTATGCCTGTGTAAATATGGAACCTGGAGGAATCTCTGTCGGCTGCAGGCAAGGGACAAGAAGAAACAGAGCACAACCTGTGTCTTGGAGCCCTCTGATCAAATGCTTCCAGTTTCACCTGGAATTCACTTCACTTGAGCCTTGGGCACACACAGTCTGTGTCCCAGGCCCCCACTGTCTGTGTCCCTGGCATGGCTGGGCACAGCTCCATCCCTTTAATGGGAAAGGAGGAGCTCATGGGGAACATGATAATCCATGGAAGGTTTGGGTGTAAGTAATCAGGAAATAGTGGTCTGCAAAATCTCAAAGGCAGTGGAAAAGGTGAGAAGCGATACACAGGCTCTGGCGCTCACGCTTTGCAGTGAGTGGGATCTTCTGGGAGGCTCCTCTGGAAAGTGAAGGAGCTGGGCAGAGCTGGCAGGTCCTTAAGGACAGGATCCTCGGATTATCCATCTCGATAACCGGCTGTGCAGGTACACGTGTTGGGAGAGGGGTTTGAGCTGAACTGGAAATGAAGCTCGCGGCTGAGCTCCCGTGCAAAAAGGTAGCGCGGAGAAGGTGGAAGCATGGACAGGCCACGACGGAGAGATTGGGGAATGGGGGACAGACTCAGCGGGGGCTCTGTCACGTGTCCCGCGCCGCCCGAGCGCTAGGATGACACACGACGGGCACAAGCGGCGGGTCGGGGTGTGCCAGCCCGGGGCGGGGCCGGGCGGNCGGCGATGGCGCTGCGCTGCCTCCTGCTGCTGCTCTGCGGAGCCGCTCTGGGACCTGCCGTCCACCTCGACTTCGCCGAGCACCGCAGCCAGGCCGCCAAGATCAAGGTCAACCCCCGCGGCAATCTCTGGGCCACAGGTACCGGGCGGGGGGGCACAGGGACACGCGGGATGTGCGGGGCACGGCGACCTCCTGCGCTGTCCTGTGGCTGCCTGTGCGGAGCCCCCTGCTCCCACGAGGGGAGGGGGATGCTGGCAGGACCGCGGCGGGCAGGGGGAGACCAAGGCAGGCGTGAAGCCACCTCCACCTGCATCCCCGGGCGGCACGTCCAGCGTCCTCAGGCGACTGACGAGTGCAGCATCCCCGGGTGTTAGGTCCAGCATCCCTGGGCAGCAGGTCCAACATCCCCAGCAGACTGACCAGTCCGGCATCCCTGGGTATCAGGTTCAGCATCCCTGGATGGCATCTCTGTAACCCCAGAGATCCTGTCAGCAGGAACAGAGGGAAGTTTCCCAAAAATCTCGTGCGGAGTGAGGAGCTGGGATTTCTGGGTTTCCCTTGACTCAGCTGGTTTGGGCATTAGGTCACTCAGTGCTCCTTGTTGGTTTGTGCCGGTGCAGGGTGGCCGGTGACAGCTCAGCCGGAGCCCTGCGTCCCTCCAGACACACCGTGTGTGGTGTTGCAGGTCACTTCATGGGGAAGAAGAGCGTCACAAGCTCCCCACACCTGGAGACTCCGGAGGAGCCTGCAGTGCCCATGGTCTTCGGTCCCTCTCTACGAGCCTTGCTGGAGGACATGATGGAACTGCTGACCCGGGAGCTCCTGAAAATCCTCTTGCAAGAAAGACTATTGGATGAGAACCAAGGGAAATACGACCTCGCTGACCAGGTGAATATTGACTTAGATGGAGGGAGATGCTCAGAGCAGGAAGGTGGAGGAACTGTGCTGGAGATGGGAGCACCTGCACAACTGCTAGAGATGCATTCCCCACTTCACCCTCCTTTTAACCCCCCTTAAACCACTTCTTAAGACCAACCATAAAGGGACAGAGGAGAAGTGTCCTGGGGCTTGTGTCTAGCTGGGCAGTGACAAACAGTCCCAGCTGCTTGGGAAGGGTGTGAGGATAAGCAAGTAACACAGCAATGGAGCTGTGACAGTGGTGATCTCCAGGGGCTGTTAGTAAGCATCTGGGTCTTCCTCAGCCAGATGCAGAAGAGGATGGTGTCCCCTTTTCTAAGGACAGGTAAATCCTTTCTCCCTCTTATTTCCACAGAGAGAGACCAAGAGGGACACAGTATGTGACAGGAAAGGCATTTGTCAAGCAAAGAGCTTTGCCTCTGTGTCACGGTGGTTGGGATCCCTCAGTGCTGAGGGCACAAAGCCTTGCAGAAGGGAGATGTGTGTTGGTCCTGCTGCTGCAGAGCAGGTTTTGGGGAGCAGGGAGAGGGCAGGAGCTCCACTGGTCCCACTGTGTATCAGCAGATCCTCAGCCTCCTCGCTGTGGCTTTTACCTTGGAGCTCACTCAGCTCCTAGTGGAAAACCTGCCCCTGGGAGCAATGCACAGACACAGATCCTCACACAGGATGTGGAGATCGAATTGCTCAGTCCAGGGATGGAATTGCTGTGTCCATAGATGGAATTAGTCTGTGTGGCTCTGCTTGTCTGTTGCCTCCTGCACACTTCCCTGGTGCCTCACCCTTTCCACTCACTGCAGGAAATAAATGGGAGTCTAAAAAGGATGAAATCCTCTTAGGTCAGTCCCACCTGTGCTGTCCCACTGAGCCAGAAGCCTGAGGAGCTATCCAGTAGCACTGCACGCAGAGAAAGTTATTTCTGCTATGCAGGGTTAGGTGGGGCTTGCTCCTCTTTACTATTTTTGGGAAGGGACAGGTGGAGCAGAGTTGCAGGGTTGAGAGCCTGAGTGCCACTGATTGTTCAAGCACGTTTTTGACTCACTTTCAGCAGATTAAGGTAAACTGAGGCTTCCCAGAGAGCCTTTCCTGTTGGGTAGAGGGCTTTTCACAGTGAAGATCCAGCTAGGCATGGCTGAAGGCACCAGCCCACCCCACTCCCCTGTGTAGTGTGCTGTGCTGGGCTGCTGCAGTGTTTGCTTCTCAGATGCAACTGGGAAGAAGATGAGGGCTGTGGAGGTTCTGGACCCTTCCCCACCCTCCCCAAGGAACCTTTGAGCAGGAGGGCACTTGTTGAGAAGGTGGGAGAGCTGGTAGATGTGCTGACCTGCCTTATTTCTGAGCGTGTGGTGTGAATTTGGTAAAGGTGCTCCCTGGGGCTCTCCCCTGCATAGGTCGCTGCTCACGTTGCAGATGTGCCTGTGCAGAGGCTGCCCCGAGCGCTGGTGCTGTGCCACAGGTTCCAGTTGAGTGCCCAGCCCTGCCAGTGCTCATTCCCAGTGCTCAGGGGTGGGTACTGGCCAGGTGTGGCACTGGGTGCCAAAGCTCTGCTGCTGGAGGGCGATTTCTCTGTGGCCATGCAGGTGCTGGCCAGTGCCTGCCTCGGTGCCCGGTGCCTCTCCGGGGGAAGGTGGGATGCCCTGCCCGTGTGTGGCATCACAGCTAAGCTGCTTGATGTGCATCTGGTTCCTGCCCCTCACTTTCTTTTCCCAAAGCCTGAAGCCTCTCCTTGGCCAGTGCCTTGGTCCTCTTGGTCACCTTACTGGGTGCTTTCTGGTTTTGCTCCTTGGGCACCTCTGAGCACCTCACTTCCCCAGCTCCTGTCCTCTTGCTCCTTTCTCCCACCCATCCCCAGGGCATCCTCACCTCTGTGCTGTTGTGGATATTACAGAACTGCTTCTCCCCAGTGCCTCTGAGTGCTGCCCAGGTTATACTGTTCTGTGTGACCTTACTTCTTCTTGCTCTTGTGCTTGTCACAGTGCCAGTCCAAATTCCTGCCACCCTGACAGCTTTCCCCCTCAGCGTGACCGTTGTTGGACAGTGGATGTTAGCACCCAGCCTGAACTGACCTGTGTGCCATGTTCCCACCTTCCTCACAGGCTGTTTCATAGCTCTGCCCTGTGAAACTCCCTGTCCATGTCTTGCTCAGGATCTGTCGCTTGCATCTCAACTTTCCAGCCATGTGTGGCAGACAGGGCTTGGCTCTCAGCATGCTGGGGCAGTGCTGCGTGTGACAAGGATTGGGCTGGCAGAGGAGGATCCTTCCCATCCTTTGTTATCTCCTTGGGTGTGTGGCATTAATTCCCCAGGATGCAGAGACCATGTGCGTGGAATGGAACAGCTCCAGGGCCATGGGGAGAGCCCTTCTGCCTGAAGGCGGGTGCTGCCCTGTGTACCTCTGGGACCTGTGGGCAATGCCAACAAACCCCTCTGTGACTCTTCCCTGCTGTGTTTTCTGTCTCTTTTTGCCTTCTCACCTTCTCTGCTGAATGAGGCTCTCCTCTGGAGCTCAGCCCAGTGGCTGCTGCCTCACTGGGATGAAGTTTCCCTCTGACATCTGACAGTTGTGGTTCAGCTGTTGGAGCACAGATGGGAGGCTTCTGGCTGTGTCCTTCTCATGTGCTGTCCCAAGCCACCCCTGAAAGTGCCATCATGCTTCCAGCATGGGATGCTTGTCTGATCTGCCCCATGGTACCCAGCATGGGTGGTGATGGTGGTGGTTGTGTTCCCAGCCCCGCGTCTCACCGTTGTGTCTTGTTTTGTAGGAGACAGGGCTTTTAACAAAGGTGCTGGAGAAGTACTTTTCAAACTGAAGAGGTGCAGCTGGGGAGGATGAAGTCTGCAAGGTCGGCTGCGCATGGTGAAGGGAGGAGAGCATCGTCCTTGTGGGTTTCTATAGCAACATCACTTTTATTTATTCTTTCTGTAATATTGTTAATAGTGATGGCGTGTGTGAAAAGCGGAGCCTCCCTGTGTAGTTCCTGTATATTTTGTGTTTTCTTGACGTCTGATGTGCCCCTGTGAATAAAACTGGCTCTTTGCACAGACTCTTCTGTGGAGGTAGGAAGGCAGACCTCCCAGGGCTTGTGCAGGTAGAATGGGGAGTGGGAGCACCTTGGGGCAGGGTGAAGGGAAGCTCCTGGCTCTCAACAGCTCGGAGGGGTTGGATTCAGTCCCTGCAGCCTCTGCTCACTGAAGGAGATCCTGACATGACAAAACAGCATGCTTGGGTAAGCTGATCACACCACTCACCACTGGAGCATATTCGTGACCCTCTTTGCTGGGAATATTACCAGCAGAATCTTGTCCTGGCAGTGGTGGGATTTCTGGCTCAGTCAGAGTCCCAGCCTTGTGGCACCTCAGCATTAACTACAGGCTTGTTGGTCTTGGCCATCGAACACTCAGTCTTATGAGGCTGCTTTGTGATGATGGCTTGGTGCACCCTCGTTAAACACTCATAGGGGCAGAGGTGCAGCCCTGAGGCCCTCTGTTGTGCAGGATGGCTGGAGAAGGGAGCTGCCACCTGGCTGAAATGAGTGATGGAACAGTCCCATGAGCAAACTCTGGTTCTATACCTTCTGAAAGTGCTGCTCACAGATGTACCCTATGGCTGCCAGCCCCTCCTTGGGGTCTCATGATCCTAGAATGGGTTGGGTTAGAAGGGACATTGAAGATCATCTTGTGGCCATATTCCAGGGGCAGGGACACCTTCCGCTATCCCAGGATGCTCCAAGCCCCGTCCAACTTGGCCTTGGACACTTCCAGGGATGGGGCAGCCACAGCTTCTCTAGGCAACCTGTGCCAGGGCCTCACCACCCTCTTAGGGAGGAATTCCTTCCCAATATCCCGTCTATCTCTGCCCTCTGGCAGTGGGAAGCCATTGCCTGTGTCCTGTCCCTTGTCCCAAGTCCCTCTCCAGCTCTCTTGGAGCCCCTTTAGGCACTGGCAGGGGCTCTGAGGCCTCTCTTGAGCCTTCTCTCCTCCCAGCTGAGCAATTGCTACTGTGTCAGCCTTTCCTCGGAGCAGCTCCATGGCCCTGGGGATGTCCCCAGGAAGAGCAAAACCTGGCAGGAGAGCCCAGAGTGATGCCATAAATGAAATCATAAACTTTCACACTCTGCTCCCCACAATTCTGATAATAAATTCAATTTGATCCCACAGGACGAGAGCCCTTCTCCCAAGAACAGGAACCTCAGAGCCACGTCACACCAAGCCAAGAGATGATCCAGCATCTGAAGATGCTGATAACTGTAGAGGGGTCAAAGCCATGGTAGGAGACCTTCCCACCATGCTCCCTGTCCCTTCAAGGATAGTTCAGATCCTGTGAAGCCTCCTCTTCCTCACTGGAGCAGTTGCTTTTCTGCAGCCCCTGGGAAGAGCATCACCTTGAGCCTCCCAGCTTCTACATCCTGCTGGTGAACAGCCCACCTGTAGCACCACCTGTAGCTATTCCCTTTGTGAGTCCTTAATGGTCTCCTACCCACCAGCTTTGCTCAAGAGGTTTCCCACTGTCCTGCAGTCGTTCATGCAGGAGTCCTACTTCTAACGTCTACTTTTTTGCCCGGACTGGCTGCTGTGTTCCGGGATATGGGTGACCCTGAGCTCACCTTTTCATTAGCTGGAGCAAAGCCTTGGCTTAAAACTAATTATTAGCAAGAAAAATAATGACACTGTGGATTGTGTTTGACACTGGAGGAAACCAGATGCCACTCAGCCAGCAGTGTGAGGGACTGACAGCCTAATGGGGTTCCTGACTTGATGTGTCGTGGGACCACCCTGTCAAGCTCACTGGAGGGGGAGCAGGTTCCTGGCCATGAGACACCCAGGTGAGATCCTTGTTCTCCCACTGACCCAGCCAGAACCTGTCCAGCTGCCTCTCTGTCTGTCTGTCCCCAGCCCCCATCACTCTCCTCTGGGCTGAGATAAAGAAGGGGGAAGTCACTTGGTGACTGCTGCCATGGGCAGAACAGGCTCACCTTGGGGAATATAAGTTAATTTATTGTCAATTAATTGAATATAAGTATTTGATTCAGGTTTTGGAAAAAACCAACCCCCCCCCCCAAGCATTTTCACACCTGGGGAAGGTACCTTTCCTCCCCTTTGCCAGGCTCACTTTCAGCACCTCTCCTCCTCCCTGTTGTCACTGCAGGTGACACTCAGTCCCCTTGTGGAAGCAACAGCTGAAGGCAGGAGGGATGTACCTGCTCTGTCATGGATGAGTCTTCCACAGGCAGTGCCTTCCATGGCAGTGGTCCATTCAAGGAGTGTGTGTTCCACCATGGAGCATCTCTTCATCCTCCTCCTCTGAACTGCTGCACAGGCTGGAGCAACGTTAGGCCCCCCAGCCCTGAGTGTCCAGCACCTGGACACCATCCTGCGAGCACAGGATGACTCACGCTGGAGAAAATCTCAGCAGCTTTCTAGTCAGCCGTCTGCCCAAAGCAGCACGAGCCCTGAGCTCAGACCGGGTTACTCAGGGCTTGAAAACCTCCACGTGTGAAGACTGGGTCTGCTGCTCGACTGTTTCATGTTTCTATTTCTCCCTCACAGGCAAAAAACTACTCAAACCCTAAACCCCTATTACCTCTTGAATTTAGATTACAAAAGAGGGTCAGGAAAGCTTTTGAGGAAGCTCATCATTTTTTGGCAATTTGCCAGCTCTGCCCTGTCATCCACCTTTCTGACATTTACTTGCTGGCCCACAGCGTGCAC
Source organism: Rhagologus leucostigma (assembly GCA_013397725.1). Taxonomy (NCBI): domain Eukaryota; kingdom Metazoa; phylum Chordata; class Aves; order Passeriformes; genus Rhagologus; species Rhagologus leucostigma. The sequence continues at coordinate 67,701 of VZTD01004961.1, read as the reverse complement.
AGGCTTAGCACAATGTCCTATCACTCACCAGGTCACGTTCTTTGGAAAGTTCCAGGACCAAAGTTTTGTGCCCAAGCTTAGAAAATGAGTACATTCTTCACTCTGGGTTTTTTCCCAGCTCTGGTTTGTTCCCATTGCTCCTCTGGTTTGAGGATGACCCTCCATGCTGCTGCTGGGGCTCAAGTCCTTGCTCACAGCAGAACTTGCTGTTTCTGCACACCACAAGCAGAGATGCAACGAGACCCCTCAGGGTCACTGGGATGACTTTCCTGGGGTGTTTAGAGCTGTGACACATTTCCTTGGAAGCCCTGAGAGCTCATGGACAGCTGTAAGCATTGCTGTTCCTGGGCTTCCCCCACAACCTGCCATGGCACGACTCCAGGGATGTGCAAAGAACGTGAAGTGAGATAAATGGGCACAAGTCACCTTCACCATTGACATTTGTGTCTTTGGTTGTGGGACTGACTCACAGTAGGAGCTGGCTCAGAGGGCTATCAGTGAAAGTCCACTGCCACCACTTGGTGTCATCGTTGTCCCAGGCTTAGTGCTTCCTGTCGTGCTCGCTGACAGACACTCTCCTGCTGTGTTCTCGCAAAGACATCAGGCCCCAGGTTGGGGTGCTCCCTCCTCTGAGGTGCTTGGAGACCTCTCTTCCACAGGAGACCAACAAGCCAGGCAGTGAGGAAGGGAGGGAAAGAGGAAGAAAGGTAAGCAGGCTGCCACCAGGGAGCAAAACAGTCTCCTAAATTCCATTGCCATCCCCCACACTCCTCCAGGGAAAGCTCTTCCTGACATGGACGTGAAACCCTGACCTGACCAAGGTAAACCTGGCCAGGAGAGAGGCTGGGACAACCCAAGGAAGTGGTTTCCCAGAGCTTGGCACTGTATCCAAATAATTTCCAGGGAGCAGGGCATCCTAGTGCAGAGGAGGTGAGGTTAAATGCAATGTAGGATCTCAAACCTTATAGACATTCCAAGTGGCCAAAAAGGCTAACAGCACCTGGCTTATAGCAAAACTAGTGTGGCCACAGCCCAGGGCAGTGCCTGTCACCTGTGCTGGGCACTGCTGAAGCACCTCCTGTCCTCAGGGGAACCCTGGCCCCCTCACTCCAAAAAGGACATTTTGGTGCTGGAGCAGGTCCAGAGAAGGGAGCAGAGCCGGGAAGGGGCTGGAGCACCAGGAGCAGCTGAGGGAGCTGGGATGACTCAGCCTGGAGAAAAGGAGGCTCAGGGGGGACCCTGTGGCTCTGCACAACTCCCTGACAGGAGGGGGCAGCTGGGGGAGGTCAGGCTCTGCTCCCAGGGAACAGGGACAGGAGGAGAGGAAAGAGCCTCAAGTTGTGCCAAGGGAGGTTTAGGTTGGATATCAGGAGAAATTTTTTCACAGAAACAGTGGTCAGGGGCTTTGAAAGAGATACTGAAAGGGGCTGCTCAGGGAGAGGGAGTCCCCATCTTTGGAGGTGTTCAAGGAACGACTTGACGTGGCACTCAGTGCTCTGGGCTGGTTGACAAGGTGGGGATTGGTCACTGGTTGGACTCAGTGTTCTTGGAGGTCTTTTCCAACCTCAGTGATCCTGTGATTCTGTGATAAGGGATACGAAGGCCTTTTCCTTATGATATGACCCACCAGCTCACTTTTACCTATCACACACCAGCCTCTGGAAAAATCGAACTGGTAAAGACGACACTCAGAGGGTGATGGGGCCTTCAAACACTGGGATACACGTACAGTAGAATGGGATAAAGTTTCTGCAGTGCACGTAAAGTATATGCTGGAGAAAACAATCTGGGTTATTCCTGCCTCAGGCAAAGGCAAACCCATCTGTGGGATTCCTTTTGCTCAAGGACCTGAGTCCACTCTTTGGGTAATGCTGGAGGATGGGAAAGGCCAATGTGTGCCTCAAGGTGATTTGATCTGGGGTGAGAACCCCAGATAAATTCAACTATGTGAAGTTATTTGGTACATAATGCTGTGTATTATCACTTTTAATGGCACTTCTGTACACTCCTCATCCCACCAGGCACTTCTCAGCACGGTCTGGATTTGGGGATCTGAACCTGACTCCCCTCTGATCATCACATTAACAAAGGAGGAACTTTGATGAAACTGGACAAGTGCAGTGGTGATGGAACAAGAACTGGCTTTAACATGGAACAAACTTTTGCTGCTCTTAAAGAGAGCTGGAACCCAAGGTCATGGTCAAAATGAACTCAGTGGACTTTTACAGGCATAGTCCATCAGCTGAGGGAATGATCTCTGTGTGTGTATCCATCAGAACACAAGGAAGGTGACGGGGTCTTGGGAAGTGTGGAACCTGGCATAGCATCAGTGATGTGGGTAAGGGGTGGCTACTGCCCTGGTTTTACCTGAATAGAGTTAGGTTTTTTCTCAGTAGCTGGTCCAGAGGTGTGGTTTGGATTCAGGACCAGAATAATGTTGACAACACAGGGATGTTTTGGCTGTTGCTGAGCTTACTCTAAGTCAAGGACTTTTCAGTGTCTCACGCTCTGCCAGTGAGGAGTTGCCCAGTAAGCTGGGGGAAGCATGGCCAGGACAGCTGAGGGATATTCCATAATACAGAACATCATATTCAGTATATAAACTGGGAGGGATTGGCCAGGAGCCTCCAATCACTCTCAGGGGCAGCCTGGGCATTGGTCAGCAGATGGTGAGCATGAACTGTGCATCCCTTGTTTTTCTTACGTGTTCTTTAAATTTTTTTTAATTACAGCTATTATCATTAACAGTAGTAGCAGAAGTATTGCTAGTATTATTAATATTTTTATATTTTTGTGATCTTTCAATTATCAAACTGTTCTTATCTCAACCACAGAATCTTTTTCCTTCTTCTTGTGGTGAAGCTTTTCATTGCATCAGGTCCTTGGCTCTTGGCCGAGGCCTCAAGAAGAAATTCAACTAAAGATGAGCAGAGAATGTGCTCTGGTAGACAGTGAGAGGCCTGACAGAGATCTGGTACTTCTGTGGTAGCCCCAGCAGTTTGGAATCCATCTCACACTGGAACAACAGTTCTCCAGTTTCACTTGGAAATGAGAAGGGGCCAAATTCCCTGGACACACCAGCCTGTTCTCACTGCTCTTGTTTTCAGAGGAAACTCTTCTCCTGACCCTCTTTCTCAGCCCACAAGAAATCCCAGCCTTCTGGGGTATGAAATGACTCCAGTGTTGCTGGTTCCAAGCCAAATCTTCCCCCAAGGGATGTGCTCACCCTGGCCCCAAGGAAATGCCTTGCTCTGGACTGGGATGGGCTGTGCTTCAGCACCTACAGCATGGACATGACAGAATGTGGAGCCTTGAAATCCTGAGTGTTCTCCTGCTGTAGATAACCCAAGGAAAGAGGCACAGGTGCTTGGCTGTGTTGGCAGAATCACAGTTCCCTGCCTGCCCGGTCTGGGAGGTCTCGGGGCTGTGTCTGGCCCGAAGTCCTCTCTATGACCCTGCTCAGGAGATGTTCTCACAGTGTACGTGCACCAAGTGTTGCTCCTTGGAGCAAGAGACAGGAATCATCCCAGCTACAGACCCACAAAGTCTTCTTTTATGGGATGAAAACAGCTCCAGAGCAGCAGGGACAAAACCAGCCACGGGGTTGGATGAGAGCCCTCCTGCCACAGGACCCTCCCCACAGGGTTCCCAAAATCATGAGGGTGCTGGAGTGCAGTGAGAGAACACAACACAATCTCAATGCCATTTTCTATGCATTTCTATTCATTTTTAACCTCCGTACTGGGCTGAGAAGAAGCTGAGGACTCCAACAGGAATAAGGTGTTCATATATTTATTGGTTCTTCAGGCTCGTGGAGTATAAAATACAGTGAGCAGGATACACCTGATGTAGCACTGGGAAACTGCACCAGTTACAGCTCATGGTGCTCATGGTCCCGCTGTGCTGCAGAGGAAGGTGCCATAAACCACCTCCTATCATGGCCACCAGGCAACCTTTGGACTCCTTGTACAATGTTGAGACTATGCCAGGAGTTGTAGAGCTACAGGAGTTGCCATGGAATTGATGGATTTTATAAAATATGTGTAGGTCAGTACCACCACACTGAGGTGTTTTCCTGTTGTGGGAAGACAAGCCGAGCAGTAATTCGGGCAAATCTCTTTCCTAAAGGAGTAGGCAGAGGCAGATACAGTAAGACCCCTTCCTACTCCAGGTAGGATATAGAAACTTAGGACACTCCTTTCTTTCCATTTCCTGCTCTCACTGTTCCCACAGCCTTGTTGACATCCCCCACCCTCTCATGTGCCAAGGAACACCTTTGCCTTCAGGAGTATATCTGTGCCTGTTCCAAGTGTTTTCAAGACAAAACCAGCACAAACTGGTCCAGGGTGGTGGCACTGATAAGGGAGCCCACCAGGCTCCAGCATGGCCTCAGGAAGCAGCTCCAGCCTGGCTGTGCTGCTGGCCTGGGAGGCAGCAACCTGCTCCAGGACCTGGATCCAAGTGCCCTGGAAAGGGACAAGGGAGCTCCTGACAGGGCAGGAGGACTTGTGAGAATACTTACCTGGGACTTGGGACAACAGGGACTCTGTTTCTCTTGCCTGGGAACATTTGGGTGGCAGGCCTAGACCTCAAAAGACCATGTCCTTTCATGAAGGGCCGGCTTCCCAGCTCCTTGCCATGTGTCCTTTCCTTGGAAGGATGGGAGACACATACCCTGAAAGGTTTTAGGGAACTAGCTCTGCTGGGAGGTCTGTGAGACTATGGTGGGAGGAATGGGGCCTTCAGTCTTGTGCGAATTCTGGTGGGTGACTGCTGAAGGCCTCTGGTTCAACCCCTCACTCACAGCAGGACTGTCACCAACTGCGAGACACCATCCCAGGGTGATGTTTGGTGGGACAGGACCACTGTGTGGGAAGAGCTCTGAACATCGTCCATCAAAGCTCTTGTGACACCCAGAGCTGGTAGACAACATGCATGCACCTGGCCAACCCCAAATCTGCCTTGGATATCTTCCACCACAATGTTCACTCTGCTGATCCGAGATCTGGAAGCTCACACCCCTCAGGGGGTGGTGTGAAAGGATTCCAAGGCTGGCAGGGAGATAAAAGACAGAGGAGTTTCCATGGAAAAATGTTTATTGCTTAAAATTGGCCTCTAATGCCAGGGATTACGAGAGAATGCTTCTCTCTAAGCTGCAGCCAGAGATGAAAGTGCTAATTACCACGCAGTGCATCATTAACAAGCCCCAGCAAAGCTGGGAAAAGTTCAACTCCTTGATGGTTACATCAAACTGGCAGGAAGGGCTGTTTTCTGTGGGGACGAGGTTCCCCAAGCTGGGACAGTAAAATCCCTGATGAGATGCATCCCAAAGCACTTCCCTGAGACTCATGCCAGGGCAGAAGAGCTCTGTCAGATGAGGGAGACACTCTGGGATGAGGCTGGAGGGGCGGTTTGGGAGCAGACAAATCCGTTTGCTCTCTGATGGTGAGGAAACAGCTGTAACATAGATGCAAGATGGGAAGTGACATCCTTCCCCTCTTCTCCCACCTCCCAGGGTATCAGCGTACCTGCTTAGACCCTCCCTGTTGCAGGCTGGGATCAGGGCAGCCTGGAAGGGGCACTTGGGGTCCGTGAACAGCAGAGAAGGGCTGGACCTGCAGCCCCTCATCCGAGCTGGGAAGCCCAGGAAGGCAAGGGAAGGAATGGGACCAGGCCCAGCCCCTTCCCCACCCAGACATGGGTCGTAGTGCCCATGGTCAAACATGGAGTCTCTGGGTGGGATGGAGATATTTGGGAGGGCAGTGGGACAGCTATGTTTCTGCCCCCTGGATCTCTGAGCACACATGGAAACCTGTAGCACTGGCAGGAGCTGACAGGGGCTGTTGGGGACTGGAAGTAGAGATGATCAAGTACCTAAAACAAGATGCTCTTCTTGTCATGTGCCACAAAAGGTCCAGGCCATGTCCAGAGAGTTGTTCCTCTCCTGCATGATGGCTCTTGGAAGGGGCAGAGGGCTGAACACTCAACAAAATTTCTAGATGAGGGTTTCCTCGAAGTGTGGCTGAAACCCTTCTTGTTTCAGTTCCTGCCGGGATGGTGTGTGGCTCCTGCTGAGCTCTGCCTCCGTCTCCTGGCAGTCCTTTCACTTGACCCTGACCTGTCTCCATCATAAGATATGAAACCCACTGGTCAGTGTAGTGGGTAGCAACACCTTCTCTCAAAATGTGTAACTTCCAAATAGAGCTGGAAGAATAGATCCTTCTTGCAAATATATCTAGAGCCAAACCAAGGCCATGGCAACCTCTCTGCTCATTGAGGTGGAGCTGATCAGAGGGGGTCCCTCCTTCCTTCTTCCTGTCCTTTCCTTCAAGCTGCTCCATCATGGGCTGCTCAGCTGTGGCAAAGATTCCCGGGCAAGGATCCACAGGATGGGCTTCATCACAACAGAGTCCCAGCTCAATGCCAGCTGCAGCGTTGTCCCTGTCAGGGAATAAGACAGAGGGGTGATGGGGACAGCTATGGTGCAGAGTGACACCTGGACACAAGCACCACATCTGTCTTTCTGGCTCCAATAGGTCAGAAATCTTCCTGGTCCATCCCCAAAATCGCCTTTCTGCCCAGGCGTGTACCCACTCTTTCCTCACTGCACTTCCCAGCACTGAGAGAGGCGGCTGATCCAGCACTAAACATCTGCTTGCACAAGAGGTAATGGGTGTTGCTCCCTCGCCCCCACCTCCCTCCGGTGACCTGGATCAAATGACTCATCCCTAATCGGGGGATCCATCTCTCGAGAGGGAGTGAAGCAGAAGCTGCCCAAGGAAGAGGGCTGCCCCAGCAAGGGCAGGGTGCTGACAGTGGGAGAAGAAACTTCCTGGAAAACGTGTAATGTTCCCTCAAAACTGTGTGATGAAATACAGGCCTTTGCTACCTGCAGAAATACCCAGAAAATTTAAAATTTAAAAAGGTGGAAAAAACACCAACACAAAGTTGTAATAATGGTCTCTTCCTACATGCAGAGTGCTGGGTAAATCAGGCAGAGAGGGGTAAATCAGGCAGTTTTCTCACACTTCCTGGGATGTGATCTCATCAGCAGTCCAGGGAAGGGGAGCATCCCACTGCCACCATCACACCCCATTTCCACCACTGCTGGGGACAGATGAGGGAACCAGAATAGCTCTGGGAACTCCCCTGATGTCCTTGCACACAGACCCTATGTTGCTGAGAAGAAGGGGAACTCCCTCCCCTTGTTTTCAGTTTTGGCAATAGGGATGTCCCCAAAGGGCATGTTTGCGATGCCCAAACCCACCGTGCCTCAATCCCTTCCAAAGGCAAACTCCACACTTTGGTTTATCCAAGCCAGTGCAGGGCTCATCTCTCTGCTGCCTATCCCAGCTCCAGGGAGTGCAGCGAGGGATGGTTTAGACCCTCATCCCACACATCACTTCCCGTGGTTGCATCTTCTCCACCTTGATTAATTCCATCCTGCCAGTTACCAGCCACCTCCTCAGTTATCCTCTCCCACACTGGAGGGAGAGGTGTTTCCACCTTTCCAACAGGTCCAAAGCCCCACGGGTGTCCATGTGATCACCCCCAAGGATTTGCTCTGTTTGCTGTGAAGTACACGACTCCCTCTTCTTCGCAGAAGCTGACAGAGCTGGAGCTGGTGCCACATCCCCACCAGACAGCTCCGCAGCACACCTCTGCACACACACTCCCCAGCCATGTTCCCCTTGCCACCCTTTATTTAATTTTTTTAAACAACTCTAGGGGAGGGATTCAGTGTTCACACTGGGTAGGACCAGCTGGGGACTTGAGGGGAAATGGCAAAATACTTGCAAAAAAATGCCTTTATTTCCTGTTGGGCATGAGTGAAAACTTGTTTTTATCTCCCTCTGCCAATGGGGCGGGCACCCAGCCCGCCCATTCACTGGGATGCAAAAAGAAATACCCAGGGAATGGCTGTGCCAGTTTCAGAGGGAAGACCCCAGACATGGGTCAGAAGAGTGTTTCTGCCACGCTAGTCCCTCTCAGTATCAATACAACCTTCTTCAGCCAACCAAAATGCCAAAGTACAAGAGCAAACCCCAAAAGCTTGAATTTCCATGATCTCCATGCCGTGGCCAGGTTACAAACCTGAGCACCTTCTGCATAATGGGGCTGGGAGCACCTCTAGACCTGTTCCTTTCTGCTAGTCCACTGTGCCAGTCGCTGTGTCACCTTGCCCGGTGACCAACAGCTCAGCCAGGACCTTCCCAAGGAAACTCCCCCAAGGATGTGGTCAGGAGCAGGGTCATCAAGGAGGCCACGCAGCCACAGCCCCTGCTCGATGATCTCAGCTGGGAACCTTCACCAGGCAGTACAGGTGAGGGCTGTGAAGACCTCTGCTCTCTCGCATCGGGATCCAGAGGGGCCTGGCAGCTCCAAGGTCTTCATGCCAGATGGAACTGGACTTTTCACCGTTCTGCAAGAAAAGTTAAGGAGAAAAAGGCAAACCGCTCCCAGGACTGTGCCAGCCCGCAGCTTCTCTGCGTGCCCTGGGGCTCAGCAGGAGTGCCAGAGCGGCTGGTCCGCTGTGGGCTAGGCTGGATGATCCAACCGCCTTTGGAGGAGGGCACTCTAAAAAACACCGGGAGAAACACAGCCGTGACTCCACGCCAGGCTGGCTCCTCACCCGCAGCCCTGGCAGGAAGCGCGGGCAGGCCGGCAGGCAGCATCCCGGCTCATCCCGGCGCTTCCCGGCCCTTCCCGGAGCATCCCGGCGCACGTCCCAGCTCCCAGCCCGGGACCGGCCGCAGCGGAGGTAGGCTCGGGGTGGGGAAGGGGATGTGGGTGTTTCTGCTGGTGCTGCAGGGATAACCCCCATTCCCGGGGGATGCTGAGCAGCCGTTTCCCAGCAGGAAAGAGAGTCGGTCGAGTGCTGCGGTAAAAACAACCTTTAGTCTCCCGAGCAGCGTCCCCCCGCTACCCGTAGCTGGCTCCCGGGTGGGTGGCACACCGCTGTCGGGGACAGGCAGCTTCTCTGTCCCCTCCGGGTTATTCCCGTCTCCTTGGACGATGAGGAGTTAACTCAGCCGAGGCTCAGCGAGGAGCAGCCCGATGGGGCTCAGCCTGTTCGTGCAGTGATTCACCCAGAGCCCCGAGCACGGGGGAGCCAGGCTGTTGGATAAAGAGCTGAACTAGGGAGGGTGGGAGCACAGGGAAGATTTTGGGGACGGAGAACAGGCAGAGGAGGGGAGTGAGCGGCCCAGCGGTGTTTGTGTGTCTTGCTGTCCCTCTTTGGGGACAACCTGAGCATTGCAGCAGATGCCGTGGTGGCTCCAACCCAGCTTTGCTGTGGGCTGTACGCTGGGAAGATGGAGGGTGCCCGTGGGAGATGCCTGAGTGTGTGCCCACTGTGGGATTGCAGTGTCCACGGGCACTGGGATGCACACGCAGCCGTGCCCAGGACCAGCAGAGTGCTGGCAAAGAGGCAGGAGATGGTTCTGTGGAGAAGGCTGGGTGAAGTGAAAGCATGGAGGTGATTTTCTCTCCACTGGGTGCCAATTTCCAGTCCTTCCAGGCAGCAAGATGACACTCTGGAATGGCTCATATCCCTTTTACCCTGGAGCCAATGCCTGCTTCCCCTTTGACACCACCCGGGCTGTCATCGTCACCGTCTTCCTCTCCGTGCTGGTGATGTTCATCATCATCCTGCCAGGGATCCGGGGCAGGGGGGTAAGTGGAGGGGCAGGGGCAGTTCAGGCCCCTGGTCCCTGCCTATGCATCCCACATTCCTCTTCCTTCCCAGTGTCGATGACAGACGTGGCAAGCAAACCTGCCCACAGGTTCAGGGACAGGGCTCTGGGATCTCTAGAGAGCCATGGGGCTGAGCTCCAGCCCATCCGAGCATGAACACCCGTCCTAGAGACACCAAAGTCCACCACCCCAGATTTCTGAGGAAGCTAGATCTATCTTGTCTGGATTTTTTTGAGAACAAGCCTGAATGATTTCACCAGAATGCAACAGCAGGGTGAGGCTCAAAGATCTCACCCCACCTTCCCAGAAACCTCAATGAAAGAAGGAGTTGTGTACCAGGCATGTCCCAGCACGGCTCGCCGGTCTCTGTGTGGCCAACAGACCCTGCTGTGAGTCACGTCGGGTGCTTGTTGTGCACCTGGTTTTGCAGCAGGGCTGGTTGAGGGGCTTCTGTCCCCCAGGGAACACTCTACAGATGCTCAGTCACTCCTTTTGTCTACAGCTGTGGTCAGCTGTCAACAGGTCCAAACACATGAGGTTTGGATAAGTGTGGAAATTCCAGCTGGAGACTGTTAGGGGGAATGTCTCCACCCTCCTTCCCAGGAAAGGGGACATCACAGCTTCCTCCGATGGGTTCTTTTCATCTTCTTCCTCTGTCTGGATCTCTCTGCTGCCTCCCCCCGACCCCACCATGGCAGGGGTGCCCTGGCCACATGTGTCCCCCATGCCACCCACCCACAAAGCACATGTCCCTCCCAGGGGAGGGAGAGGTCTGTTTCTCACCATCTGATGTTTCCAAATTACGTGGTTGATGCTGAGGTCCCCACGGCAAAATCTGACTGAGACCTGTCCCTCCACTCTGCTCACCTCTTACAGCGACTCTTCTGGTTGCTGCGGTTGGTGTTGGGACTCTTCATGGGAGCAGTGGTCCTCAGTGAGTACTGGGGTCCTGGGGGGAAGCTCATGGATGCCCAAGACATGGAAGGGGAAGGTGGGGGAGGGTGAATAGATTAGTCAAGGGCCAAGGCCAGCCTGTAGGATGAGTTCATGGGGAACACAGACACATGTCTTGTATCTGGGGCCTGGTTCCAGGGGTTGGTGGAAGGTGCAGGCACCCATCTGTCTCCAGTCTGAAGACTGGTGGTCATATCCAGGGCAGTCACCAAAAGCCCACCACCAGCCTCCAGGGGGTTCAGGCAAATTGGCAGGGGCTTAGATGAGAAGCAGTGCCCAGACAGTGCCCACGCATCAGCCCCAGTGCCTCCAGGGTTGGGATCTGCACCAGGCTGGGGAGAAACCAACCCAAGTGGGGCTTTCAGGGTCATGGGTCGGGGTTGATATTGAGAAAGGACATACAGGACTTTGCCCCTTGGGGCTAACAGCCCAGTCCTGACCTTGGGATGAGGTAGGTGATGCTCAGACAATGGTGACCGTCCTGGCAGGTGCTTCCAGCACCAGACATCTTGCTGCTGGGCTTTAACTAAACCCTGAAGTCTTCACAGCTGTACAGTTCACCAGAGACTGGGAGACGGGCTGGGTGCAGGCAAACACCTCCTACAAGTCCTTCAGCCACATCCAGGTGAACGTGGACATCGGGCTGCACATCGGCCTGGCGGGGATGAATGTCACGCTCAGGGGTGAGTGCATATCCCAACAGGTGCAGGTTTGGCACCTGTGCACCTGGATACCGGGGCTGTGGGCCCTGCACCAGCAAGCCTTGGAGCTGCCTCCAATGCTGAGAAAGGTCCTTAGTCTTCATCACCTGGCAGGAAACCCAGTGAATCAGATCAACGAGACCATCAACTACAACGAGCACTTTCCCTGGAACTTCGGAGCGGATTACGATCGCAGCTATAGCGAGGGGCTGGAGAAGGGGCTGCCCAGCCCCATCCTCTACGTGGCCGAGAAGTTCAGCACGCAGAGCCCCTGTGCCGTGCACAGGCAGTACCGCATCGCCGGCCACTACATGTCCCTCACACTGTGGTGAGTCACAGCGAGGGGTCAGCCCTGTCCCACGCAGTGGGAAGCTGGAAACAACCAGGGAGAGCAGAGGGAGCTTTATGGAGCCACCCTCATCGCTGTAAGGCCATGCCAAAGCCTTGGCTTTCTGCAGAATCTGAGGTTGTCATGCTTCCTGGCTTGTCATAGATTCATGGAATTGTGGAATCAGAGTGATCTGGGCTGGAAGGAATCTTAAAGCTTATGTTGCTTCAACCCTCCACCAGGGGCAGGGACACCTTCCACTATCCCAGGGTGCTCCAAGCCCCATCCAGCCTGGCCTTGGACATTTCCAAGGATCCAGGGGCAGCCACAGCTTCTCTGGGCAACCTATGCCAGGGCCTCACCACCCTCACAGAGAAGAATTCCTTCCCAATATCCCATCTCTCCCTGCCCTCTGGCAGTGGGAAGCCATTCCCCCTTGTCCTGTCCCTCCAGGCCCTTGTCTCAAGTCCCTCTCCAGCTCTCCTGGAGCCCCTTTAGGCCCTGGAAGGGGCTCTGAGGTCTCCCCAGAGCCTTCTCTCCTCTCTGAACACGCCCAGCTTTCCCAGCCTGTTTCCAGAGCCGAGGGGCTCCAGCCCTTGCAGCATCTTTAGTCCATGTCCCCAGACTCCTCTTATGTGTCCCCTGCCTTGATGTACAAAACTGTAGTCTGGAAAAATTATTCTGCATTTAAGGGAAAGCACGCTCGTGGTCTCTGTAGGGCTCATGGTTCAAGATCTCTCCCGAGGACCAAGATAAAGACTCCCAGTTAAAACATGCTGTGAAGGGTCGTCTTTTGCGCATCCAGGTGGGCATAGACCTGCCCGAGGGGAGCAGGAGGGACCATCAAGAGGGTGCTCAGAGCTCATCTCTTGGTATGAAGCTGAGAGCCCTTGTGTGTGTTGTGATTGTGAAGTCTCAGAGCACCCCCATGAGTCTCAGAGGTGGTGGGAAAGGCACTGCAGGGAAGAGCGAGCCTTGCAATTCCCCCATCAGTGTAGGTTCCAGGTCCCTGTACCCATCTCCTTTTTTATTTTCGGGAAAAATAATTATCCCCACCCCAACGTTGCTGTACTTCAAAGCAGAAATGTTCACAAAAACTTCTTTTTTGTTTTTTTCTTGGAATTAGAAAAAATTTGTTAGGCTCATCCCCCAGGGAGCTAAACCCAAGCCCCAAGCACAGGGTAGGGCTGGCAACTGGGTGCACTCCAGGTGCTGAATCAGGTGTGGGCATGGCTCATGGCGCAGTTCTCCAAACAAAGGTGTCCCTTGATGCCATTGTCCCTCTGAACACGTGGGAACTGCCTGGGGGTGATCAGTTGTGGACAATCACAAGAATCAGAAAAAAAAGTTACTTTGGAGGGACTGTTAAGATCCAATTGTTAAGAGCCGTCTCTGCCCAAACAGTGCAAATGAGACCCTATGCCGAAGTCCACAGTATGGATTTTACGTCACAGTAAAAATGAGGCAGACAAAGATAGAAAGAAAAAGATAGAAAAGGAAAGGGGGGAGGAGAGAGAGAGAGACAGATTAAAAAATATGACCGCCCAGGGAACCAGACAGTGTCCCATTGATCCTCTTCTTCTGGTCTCCTCCGTAGTGGGGGTCCCACGAAGCTCAGAGTTCAATGCATGTTCAGGTTTAGGTGGGAACGCCCAGGTACCTTCCCTGCAGGGACTGATTTTTACACTTTGCAACACTGTGGATCAGGTGTATTTTTCCGGTGGAAGGGCTCAGAGCCTGGGGGGGCTTCGGAGGTCTTTGATGGTTTATGATCCCTTCTAAGACATGACCCTGTCTCTCACACCAGCATTGAACCAGTTCTGCCCCTTCAGAAGGAATGAAAACCCTCAGGCTGAGGTGTGAACGGGAACAACATCCCATGTGAACGGGACCTTCCTGGGAAAGGAGGGAGAGTTTTCCAGCTGAGCCCGTTGTGTAAGGGAGGACACTGGCATAAGAAAAAACTGCCTCTCCAGGGTCTGCTTCTTATCAGCCTTCTCCCTCATTTGGCTCAAAACCCAGAGCTTCTGGGCTGGGTCCTCTGTCTGATGCACATCAGAGGGTTTGCCACCACACACTCAAAACCCCTCCTTCCCCCCTCATGAGGTGCAAACCCTGCCGCAGCCAAGCACCTGCTACCTCTGCAAATGGCCAAATGTTTGAGCATTAACATTTCAGTCTCTCACAGGAACCTCCAGAGACTTCTACTCCAGTCCCACACTGAGAGCAGGGCTGATGCCAAAGCCATACCAAGGTGCTTGGGGGCTTCAGGAAATTCAACACTGAACGTTCCCAGGTGTGGAGATCCCTCTGCACTGCTGCAGGATATGTCCCACAGCTCCAGCACTCATGTCATTACAGAACTGGTTGGGTTGTAAGGCACCTCTTTAGATCAGGACGTCCAGCTACCTGCTGAAGCAAGGCCAGCTAGACCAGGTTGCCCAGGGCTTTATCCCTCCACTGGGATATGGAGGGGAGACTCTGAGTAGATACTCTAAGCCTGATGTTTTCTGCTCAGTTTTGTGGTCCTTTTGCAGGCTGGCCTTTTGCACATGGCTCATGTCCATCCTGCTCTTCTCCATGTCCATCCTGCTCTATGGTGGCCACATGCTTCTGCTCACTGCTGCTCTGATCCTCTTCTCACTGCTCTTCTTCTTCACCACAAGAAACATCCCCAAGTGCCCCATCCAGTTCGGCCCAGTTTCCCTAAGAACAGACTATGGTGAATCCTTTTGGCTGACATTAGCAACAGGTGAGTGCTCATCTTGCTTCTGGGGCTTTTCTTGTTCATCCCTACAGAGATGATGCCCCAACAGCATCTCATCCCTTCTTTCTCCATGGCTGGTCTCAGAAAATGATAATTTTAGGTTAGAAGATTTTAGATTAGAATTATCAAGGTTGGGGAGAAAAAGAGATGAGCAGTCAAGAGATTTGAATGTCTGAAGTTACCTGCTGGATAGAGATTCCCTCTGCCTTTCAGGACCTGTCCCACATCCGGGCAGCAATTGTTTCCTTTGATCAAACCAGAATTTTCCACGTTACGACATCCACCTCCAGGGAGAACAGCCCTTTTCCAGTAGCAGATGTTAATTCCCCCCTGGATACTCCTCTTTTTCAGGCTAAACAAGCCCAGGTCCTCCAGCCTTTCCCTGTACGCAGTGGGCTCCAGCCCCAACTCTCTGCCCCAGTTTATCGACCTCTCTTTTGTACTGGGGAGACCAAAGTGGTGCTAAAATCGAGATGGGGAAAGAGAAATCAACACCTTCCCCTGACCTGCCAGGTGATGGCACATGTCCCTGGTGTCCAGCTGGGTCTGGATGGAGCTGGGACCCAGCAGGACTCCTCCAGTGGTGTCAATGTGTATTGCTGTGCATTGCAGGCCTGCTGTGCCTGCTCCTGGGGCTGGGCATCATCATCCTCAACTCTGTGCAGCCAGAGAAGCTGAAGCTTATCTTTAGCCTGGACAAGAGCAGCAAAGAGGAGGTGTGGGACAAGTCCTGCCTGCCAGCCGAGCCCAGCTGCTCTGCACAGGATGTGCTCACGGTCCCCCTGGGAGAGCTCTGCCAGGTGACAGCCACCCAACTCTGAGGCACAGGGGAGGCAGGGCAAGGCCTGGAGATGCTGCTCCTGAATTCATCAAACCCATCAAGAGGCCAGGTGGGAAGACACATGACAAGAGCCAAGTGATGAGAACATCCGAATCTGAAAAGGTGTCTCAAATACAACAGTTTGCTTTATTTTTTTTTTCTGTTTTACTGCACTTCCCCTCCGTCCATCCCTGAGTCTTCCCCAGGATACAGAGATTAAACCAGAACAAACTGGGGAGAAAGCAAGTGACTGCAGACTCATAGATATGAACCAAAAGAGACAGAGCCCCCACAACAACCCCCTCACCCTGAAGACCATTGAAAAGTCCCCCTGCCCTTGGATGCTCTTCCCATCAGCAGTCAGGAGGTGCAGATGGAGCTGCACCCCCCAGAGTGCCCTGTACCCAACATCTCCTCTTGGTCTGGGTGAAGAGCAGGATGGCAAAGAGGAACACGATTCAGTAGGATGCTGGAAGTACCAGGCCAGGGAGGAGGGAACGAGAGGAGGAAGTGGGAACGGAGGTGCAACAGTGTCTTGGAGATCAGCTATAACCAGTCAGGGAGAGGGGTGCAGCACCTCCAGTCTGCATTCCTCCTGCTCAGCTGTGGAAATACTCATGTCAGGGGCAAGAGACACTGAAATTCTGCACGCCCAAGGCAGCCACCCGCTCCGGGCTGCTGGCAGCCAGCAGGACCTTGCCCACACAGGCAGGGAGGGTGCACTCTTCAGCTTTGCCCCCCTTTACCTCTCTCAGGGTTTCACAACTTTTTTTTCTGTTTTGTGCTCACTTATTTTCCCCTCTATCTCAATAAAATAAGTTTGACCTGGCCTTTCACTTGCCTGTTGATAGAGGTGTCCCTCTGAGGGCTGTTGCTGTGACATGGCAGCCACAGGGAAGGGATAAAGCAAAGGCAGAGACCTTTTGTGGTACTGAATGGGGCACCTAACCACGGCCAGCCTGTGCAGGGCAATGAAGTCAAGTCAGTGCACCCTAATAGGGTAGTGGAATATCCCCAGCAAAGAAGCAGGGGGAATATGGGAGGACTTTAGTTCCTGGTGTGCCCCTGAGCACTTGGGAGGTTTGATGGGAACAATATCCAGCCCCACAGAGAGGTTTGCAGAGGAACCACCATGGGCCAGGCCCTCTGAGGAGGAGGAGCTCAGCCATGGCATCCTCTCCCATCCCATTGCAGTGGAAAGAGCCTTCAATGAGAACCTAGAGGACCCAATAGGGTTTGGAGCTGAACTCCTTTGGTTTGGGAGATCTCAGGCAGGATGTTTCCAATGACATCTATCAGGAGATGCTTCCGCCTGCAGATGGACTAGATCCAAGGTGCAACAAATGCTTTTGATTTAGTCAGTTGAAATTCAGGCCTCAAAAACCTTTCCCTGGTGTGTTCCTGCCTGGGGGACAGGGCAGTGGCTGCCTGCCAGATGCCATGGTGGTTGCAGTGAGTGCCACCAGGGCAGGGGACCACAGTCCTTGCAGACCCCCAGGCTGTGCCCCCTGAGATGCTCACAGTGTTTTTTCCATTGCTGGCACTGACTCAGGCTGGACGCCCGGCTCCCTGGACACTGAGGGGCCAGAGTCCACATGGGCCAAGAGCCAGGGATTTAGTGGTGATCATTTTACCTCTTGTTGTCCAACAACACCTCAGTCCAGCCAGGAAACTGAGCTGGGAGCTGCGGTGGAGGGAGGAGGTGGGACCTGCAGCAGCACAATGCAGGGGCTGCCCAACCACAGCTCTTACTGAAGGGCAACTGAAGAAGCTGCTGCGACCTAGTGAGGCAAAATAACCACCCCCTCCGTGTGGCACCAAGGGAAGAACCCCTCTACCTGCACATGTTCTTGCAGGTGGCCGGTCCCCGTGACACAGCCAGCCCCATCTGTCCTGACCTGCCCCCGCAGTGCGTGAAGCGGTCTCTGCATCCCCCATCGGTGTCACTGTCACAGCTCAGCTGACCCCGTGCAAGACCTGCTGCAGAAATCCTGGCCATCCCATGCTTGCTTGGAAGCAGACAAGACACAGAGATCTGGTGTCTTGGTGCTCCAAACAGATCAAATTTTATTTAAGTTTTGTTTATTTGGGTTCACGCTCCTCTATGTCTGATACAAGAGGACAAAGTTTTCCTTCTGGTGAGGATGCTCTTGGGTAGGAATCATGCCCTAAAGCAGGAGATGAGGCTGGAGAGAGCCAGAGGAAATGGCCAAAAGGCTAGGAAACCCCCCAGCCTCCTGTGTCTTCAGGTCATGGGACCTGTGCCATACCAGCCCAAATAATTTGTGGTTGGCTGTACCTTTTTCCCATCAGTGCCTTCAGACCTGTTGTGT
Organism: Rhagologus leucostigma; assembly: GCA_013397725.1. NCBI lineage: Eukaryota > Metazoa > Chordata > Aves > Passeriformes > Rhagologus > Rhagologus leucostigma. The sequence goes on along the minus strand of VZTD01004961.1, from coordinate 50,102 downwards.
CTGGATGTAAGAAATTGTCAAGGAAGGATCTTCCGTTTCCTGAGGGAGTTTTGCCAATTTATTCTTACAGCTTTGGTCCCAGCACTCAGCTAGTTAAAGTCCTTTTGAGGCTCTCCTATCTCTTCACAGCTCCTCATGACAAAGATTTCTTAGTGGCTGACCTTGAAATGTGCCAACGAGACTTTTGTCCCCATGGGAAGGATACTGCTGCTGGGGGCTTGCCAGAAGTGGAAGACCTTCAGATGTGCCCCACGGCCTCTTCTTAAGAAACCAGCCCCCCAAATGTCCACAATGTTTCAAAGGACAGGGGTTTTAGTAAAGTTTCATTGAAAATAATTTCTGCACAGAAAAAACCACAATGGTGGCACACAAGTATCATCTGACAGAAATAAGTAACTTACCAGCAAGGGTCTTTTCTCAGAAAGAAAAGTCAAAATACTGAAATTATGTACTTCATGATTAATTGGAATGAAGGTGCCCAGGTTTCCAGCATTCAGATACAGAATCCCAGAATAGTTTGAGTTGGAAGGGACCTTAAGACTCATCTCGTTCCACCCCCTGCCATGGTCAGAGACACTTTCCACTATTCCAAGTTGCTCCAAGCCATGTCCAGCCTGGCCTTGGACACTTCCAGGGATCCAGGGGCAGCCACAGCTCCTCTGGGCACCCTGTGCCAGGGCCTCACCACCCTCCCAGGGAAGAATTCCTTCCCAATATCCCATCTCTCCCTGCCCTCTGGCAGTGGGAAGCCATTCCCCCTTGTCCTGTCCCTCCAGGCCCTTGTCTCAAGTCCCTCTCCAGCTCTCCTGGAGCCCCTTTAGGCCCTGGCAGGGGCTCTGAGGTCTCCCCAGAGCCTTCTCTTCTCCAGGTGAGCACCCCCAGCTTTCCCAGGCTGGGTCCAGAGAAGAGGAGTTCCAGCCCTTGCAGCATCTCCATGGCCGCCTCTGGACTCACTCCAACAGCTCCATGTCCTTCTCTGCAGGCAGCTCTGCAGGTGGGCTCTCACCTGAGTGGGGCAGAGGGACAGATTCCCCTCCCTCCCCCCTGCTGCTCCGGCTGAACAGGGATAACTTCATTCTTCCTTTCCTATGGCATCTTTTTGGCCCACACTAGGCTACAGGTTTTGTCTACTAAAGGCCAAATTTGAAAGTGAAAAGAATCACATCACCACATCCCAACAACAATGGTACCAACATCTATGTACAACATAGATGGTACATTTACTCAGTCTTTGTTTCTGGAGCAGGTTTTTTTATTCCAGGTCCTGCAGCATCTAGCCTGCAGAAGCTGAATCCGTGCCTGGCTTTCCTGGATACACCTAAACCACAAAATGTCATGTTTGGGAAAGAAATGAGCAGGTTTAATCCCTGGCTTTTGGAGTGGCAGGCACTCCCAGGGAGAAATGTCACCCACGAGATGTATCTCAGTTTCAGTGGGAACAGACCAGTGGAGAATCCCTGCACTGCACTGTGGCAGGGCATGGAGCAGGAAGGGCATTCCTCCTGGGACAGGGATCCGCAGGTGACTGTGCAGCTCAAGTCTCCGGAGCTGTGAGCCACTCTGAAGGCAGCCAGCCAGCACAGCCTGACCCTTCCAGAGGGCACCGTCAGGGAGATACAGTCTGTGAAGGCACTTCCCAGTGAGGACCTATCCCAGTGCAGACTTCAAAGGCAGTTGGATGGGGAAATGCGTCTCTGGGGACATCAAGAGGAGTCTGTGGTCTGCCCTTTTAGGTCCATCTTCAGGGAAGGAGTGAGAACTTTCTTCTAGATGCTGTTGATTTCAGAGGGCTGAGAAGGAGACAGGCCCTTGTTCACGAAATGAGGGTTGACGAAAATCTCAGGCATTTCCTGGTACTCCTCTGTTTTGTCCTCACGGAGATCAAAGAAGGCTTTCAGCAGGTCCAAGCTGAGGTGGTGCATTGCCACGATGGTGATCCCAGCCACAAAACAGAGCAGGCCTGGAAACAAACATGCTCTCTGATTGGGTTCCTGTCACTCCAGCACTGTCCCCACCCGACAGCTCTCCTCGGATAGTCCCCTGCCAGAGGACAATGCCTTTGCCTATGCAAGGTCACCTTCTATTGTACGAGCTGTTCTGAGCATCTTAAAACCCAGGCACAGGTCTGAAAACCCAGGCAAGTGATCTCAATGTCTTTGCACCTCAGGAACTATAAATGCCTCCACTGCCCTTGAGATGGTGTTCCTCCTTTTCCCATCCCTCTCCACATCTCTGCCAGGATCTGCAAGGCACAGGCTGGGGCTCTGGGGAGCTGCACTTCCCACTTGGGAGGGAAGCACTGAGACTCTTGTACATCCAGAGGGACACAGTGATGACCTGGGGCACCCTGCTGTTCTTACCAATTGCGAGCATAAGCCAGAAAGATCCCCCATAGGCTACGTGCAGGGTCCTGGTCCCAATCTGGATCAGGCACATTGGGGAGTTCCTCACGGTGGAGAACGAGAGCAGTGAGAAGATCATGAAGGCCCCTGTGACCAGGAGCATGTATCCTCCATAAACGAGGACAGGCATGGAGAAGAGAATGTTGGAGATGATCCATGTGCAAAAGGCTACCCTGGAGACAAGAGAAGACCAACAGAGGAGTGGTGCGAGTGCCACGGATTAGGATGCTCTATGTGAGGATTTCCATGTGGTAGGAGGAATCCTGGCTCCACAGTGTACTGTACGAGGTGGAGAAGCTCTGTGGGCAGGCAGGAATGATCCCTAATCCTCATGCTGAGCAAGCACATGTGCAAGGCTCACACTGCTGCACCCAAAAGGCAGAAACACAGATTTCCTCTTCCCATTGCTCAGCCCACGGAGAGCACAGCCTCAAGGAGGCTGTGGCAGCCCATTCAGTGTATCTGGACCATCCCAGTTCCCTGCCCTTCCACATGTGGGGCAGCACAGACCTTGAGAGCAGCACTCAGGGTTGAGATAAATGCAGGAGCAGGCAAAGCTCTGCACTTACTGAGGAGTTGGGCTACAGAGGAAGCCCTCAGCTATGGACCAGGAGGTCTTGTTCCATGGCACTGTCAGGCTCCTTCCCTAGTTTCTCTGTCCCTGCTGTCAAACACTAAGCAGGGAGAACAGCACTGCAATGGCTCCTGATGGCCGACAGTGTGGTGGAAAGGACCATCTCCTGCCAGCGGGGGACCAGCTCTCCCCCAGCCCAGGTGGGCAGTGACATATCTCTGACCTTACCAAAGAGTCAAGATCACAATAGCAGCAGCAGCATCTTTTCCTCACCTGATCCCAATCTTAGGTACAAAATACACTCACAGGTGGGGTTGGGAAAGTATGTGTCCATGGGCCTCTCTGGGCCACCAAGGACAGCGGCTTCAACTCCATGCATGGGCATGGTCTTCTGCCATCATCACCACATCACAGCAAGGACCTGCACCATGTTCCTCTCTCCTGTGCTCAGCTCTGCTGGATTTCTCCAGCAGAGAGAACCAGGACTTCCTCTCCGCTCGTCCTAAAGTGTCTACAGTGCCTGGCAGGGACCCCTCCATGCACACAGCTTCCCCACCAGAAGGATGCAATCCCACCCATCCCAAAGGCTTAGGGGAAAGGCAGCCAAGCCCTTCACATCCCTGCATCTCCCGTGCCTGCAGCAGGACAGGAGGGCTCACCAGAGCATGGCTGAGGCATAGTGGCCGGCGATGCGGTACTGCCTGTGCACGGCACAGGGGCTCTGCGTGCTGAACTTCTCGGCCACGTAGAGGATGGGGCTGGGCAGCCCCTTCTCCAGCCCCTCGCTATAGCTGCGATCGTAATCCGCTCCGAAGTTCCAGGGAAAGTGCTCGTTGTAGTTGATGGTCTCGTTGATCTGATTCACTGGGTTTCCTGCAGGAGGGACGAGCTGAGGTCCTGCTGTGCCAGCACCTGGGCACTGCCAGCCAGGAGCATGGGCACAGCAGGGTCCCAGGAGCCTCCAGACAGACCAAGGGCCCCTATAGATCAGCTGGAGACCTCCTGGGGCCATGGACACTCCAGATGGGGACACCAGACTCACCCCTGAGCGTGACATTCATCCCCGCCAGGCCGATGTGCAGCCCGATGTCCACGTTCACCTGGATGTGGCTGAAGGACTTGTAGGAGGTGTTTGCCTGCACCCAGCCCGTCTCCCAGTCTCCTGTGAACTGGACAACTGCCAGGAAAAATAAAGCTGGGGTTAAAGCATGTCCGGTTTCAGGCTTTGCTGTGCTCAAGGGGACAATCACAGGTGAGCGGCAGCATTCCCACCATGGCACTGCAAGGGAGTGCTAGGAGGGCAGGAGTGCTGACTCAGCCACCAGGATGTGCCCCAACCAGCTCCCACACCCTGTAGAGCTCAGGTCCTCCCCTTGCTGAGCATCCACTCCCTGGGTCCGGGAGCAGCAGAGCTCAGATCCTCAGGGATGAACATCATGACCTGATTTCTCCTTGGACAGCCTCTCCAGAACTTCCCTGCAAGGTCCCCACCATGGCAAGCGCTATAGCACCCAGGGACAAGGCTCAGAGATGAGCCTGTTTGTCAGCCACAGGAACAGGGGTGAGTCTCATTTCACACATTCAGCTCCCTAATTTGCACTGCCAATGAATAGTAAAGGTCATTGTCAAATGGAGGCAGTGGAGAAGGGTGGGAAGTGTCATCACAGCTCGGACAATCATTCCAGCTGGGAGAAAAAGAAAAATTTGAAGCATTTCTGGTATATGTTTTTTGGAACAAGGTAGCCTTTTCTGAAGCACTTCCACTTTGCAGTGGGCTTCATTTTCCAACAGGAAAGTAAAGCCAATGATTTGATGTCAGGGTGAACAAAACTTTCCTGAGAAAATGTTCAGTTGCTGAGTCAACTTGTGAGGGCACTGATGCAGTGGGAGCTCCACAGGAATGCTTTTTTGCTGCAGGAGGGAGTGTGCCCTGCTGCTGCCAGACAGAAACACTGACGCTGGCTTCAGAACAATTCGTTCCTCCTGTGTGCCCAAGCAGAGCCCTGCTGCGTTCTTGTCACGGAGTGCGGCTGGATGGCTCTCCAGGGCTGACCTGGAGAGGGGACTGGGGAGTCAGCCCCAGCCTCCACCCCTCTGCCACCTCCAGCCTGGCACCATGTTCCCAGGCGGCTCTGGTGGCATCTCCCAGAACCTGGACATCCCCAGGATGGCAACCGCATGCCAGGATGGTCCATGTGTCCTGCAGCTGGTCCCAGTCTGGCTACCTACTTCTAGTGCCTGGATAAATCAAGGCTGAATCTTTTAGGTTATCATTATCCCTCTCCCTTCATCATCCCTCTCCAAGCAGTCCTGTAATCCATCTTGTCTTTCACAGTGAAAGGGATTCTTTGATTGAGGGTCAGGGCTCGTTTCTCTCACCACCTGGCATCTTCTATACCCTCAGTACATCTTCTCTTACCCATCCTGTTGCCCTGTCCGAGTTGGAAATCCCACTGCCTGGTTTCCACCATCAGTTATTACAGAAGATTTCCTGGGTTTTACTAAATTAAATCCTCTCCTTCATCTCCTCTGACCTTGCTCCTTGGGAGGTCTTTACCCCACTACTGCAACCTCTGCCCTGCCTGTATTTTATTCCAACCTGCTCCCTCCACATCTCAAATCCTCCAAGCACGCCTGGCTGCAGCCCCGGGCAGCACAAGAGAGCTCACATAGTGGGAGAAATAATGGAAAATTGGTGAGGAGGATTGTAAACACACTCAACCGATGTGTAGCTGAGGTGTAGAAAAACCCATAGATCACAGTAACCACTGTCTAGCCTTGTGTGTTGGAGAAGTGGAACATCTCTGTTTAGACAGCTCAGAAGCACCTATTGCATAGGCTTCAGATCCTACCCTGCTACGGGTAAGATCAAAGTACATCAGTGCAGTACACCTGCACAAATCCCTGAAATACAGGTGAAAACAGCAGGTTTGGTGATCCTCTGGCATGGACTGAGCCCCGTGGTGCCAGTCCCCTCCTTGTCCCTGCTCAGTGCTGCTTTGGGGATCCCCCGGAGGGTGAGGTAATGAAAATAAATCTGCTCTTTGCATTTTATCTGCACTTTTGTGGTTGTTCCTGCACCCTGCCTGTGTCAAGTCACACACACGGTCAGCGGAACTTGGGGCTGTGCAGCCTGATGGAGCTGGGGCTGGTTGAGTTACAGCCAGCAAAGTTCCCAGAAGTTATCACGGGCACCTCTGAGTACCCTCAGCCCCCCGTACCAGGGAAGGGAAAGCTGTTTTGGGAAGATGTGTGACTGCTTTGCAGAGCAGGGGTAAGGTAGACCCCACAACCAGCCGTGGCTGTGACTCTCAGCTCACATTTCCCAGACATAGATCCTGCCCCAGGATTTAATCCAGCCCCCAGACCCATCCCCGAGGGCTGCGCAGCACTTACCGACAATCACCACTCCCACAAAGAGACTGAGGAGAACACGTAGAGTCCAGTACAACCGCTGCAGGGAGAGAGGTGGGACATCAGGCAGGGAGGAACAGCCCTGCTCTCTTCCTGCCTCACCCTAAACCACCTGGGAGGGTCCCAGCATCCAGAACATGGGGAGCAGTTGCCCATCCCCAGGGTCACGCACCGCCCGTCCACGGATGCCTGGGATGATGAGCAGAAAGCTGCCAGCCAGCGTCAGGAAGACCACAATGACTATGATGGTCCTGATGTCGAACACAGCAGCCTTCCTCTGCTGCGGGTAGAAGGGGTAGACGCCATCAAAGAGAGTCATCCTGCACCTCCAGAAGCCTGTTGGAGAGGAGTGGTCACAGCAGGGACCCTGCACTGCCCTGCCCGGATGCCTCCAGCCTGTGGTGGCTCAGTTCTGGAATAACCAGCTGAGGGAAGTTCACCTAAAGAGTCCCTAGAGGGACAAGGAAATGTGACGCTGCAAGCAAGCAGGCGGGTGGAATACTCCACAGCAGAGAGCATGCCACCCAAAAGCCCTCAGTGGAGGAGAGGAGGTGCCTGGGGCAGGGCTCCAGCAGCCCGAGAGACTGTGGCAGCCCGAGGAACCACAAGCCCCCGTCCTGCTGCAGTGTGAGGAGCAGCCCCAGAGCAGGAACCTGTTGAGCAGCTCTTGCCTGGACAGGGCCAGGTCTTCCCCTGCAGCAGGTGCAGCCAGGGCTTTCCGCTGTGGGGTGAACCCTTAGGGGAAGTGCCCAAGCCAGTGACCACTGCAGAAGCGTTTTCCTTCAAAATTATAAGAAACCACTGAAAACACGGATTTCACAATAGCAAAATTATTCCCAGCCAAGGGCCAGCAGTGCCAAGTGGAACAAAGCCCACTACTCCCATTCCTGCGCATTTCCCCCAAGACCTGCTGGTCTGGTGAAGGAGGAAGAGGGAGGATTGGTCCTGCACTTGGTCCAGAGGGGCCAGAAGCGGCCTCTAGTCCCAGGATGAGGGTCCAAAGAACATACAAACTCCGTGAGCACATCTCAAGGCTAAAGGAAGCTGAATTACATAAGATGAAAAGGTGTGTCATTCCCACAGATGACTTTGAACTTCCTCTGACACTCCAGTTCCAGCAATTACACACCTTCTTCCTGCGCCTGAGTTAGATATTTTCTAACAAAACTGATAATATGCTTAGTCTTCCTGTTTTGCTTATTTAATAGCCTCTCTGCATGTAACTACCCCGGAAAGTTTGCTAAAGTCAGGCAATGCCAGAGCTGATTTGATTCATGACCAAAAAGCATTTTATTCTCTCCCTGTACGGAGGAGATGATTTTATTCTCATTTTCTGAAAACAGTATCAATCATACTTTTAGGTAAGATCCAACCCAGAGCAATTCAGCCACAAAAAAATGGTCCCAAATCCCTAGAAGTGAGTGGGGATCACAATAACTGTCATAAAACAATTTACTTGGACAGCTGAATTGCTTTTCAACACATAAAGCAATATTTTATTTGAGAAAAATTTTCTGTCCGGTAACTCAGATAATAACAGCAAAGAGTTTAATGGAGACTGGGATTTTACAACGGATCTGGACCTGAATTTATCTTTACTCTGCTCCAGGCTAACAGAGCTGTCGTGCTCTTACAAATCTTCTTTGGGGCTATTTTGCTGTGAGAGCTTTGCGTTATTTCCTTGGAAAGCCAAACCCAGAGAAGGGCAGTCTTCAAGTGCTATGATTACCTGGCAAGCAGGAGCTGTAGCTGATTCGTGATGCTACCGAAATCCAGCAAAAGTGCCCACAAAACAGTCAGAGCTGCTGCAAGGAAAGAAATAAGTGAGCAGTTTAACCTAGGACAGATTAAATCTTAATGGCTTGAATTCCACTTGTTTCCTGGTATCTTTGCCCACATTTCCTATGAGATACAATGAAGCAAGGAAAGATTTCCAAGTCTGTATTCACCAAAATGCAACTCTTCACAGCTTAAAAAATTAAAGAACAAGAACATAACATGGAGAATGCTGCCTTGTTAAATCTAAATTTAACCTTCAACCAGCATCAAGGGATGTTTGCATTTCTGTACGCTTTGCAACTTCTGGGATTTGTTTTATAGAGAATTTCCAGGGAAACAGCCCTTTTGCTGTCTGCCCATCTTTCTTCCTTGATTGCCCTTCACAGAAGACCAGCTCTTCGGCATTTTTGCAGCTTTCAAGCAGAAAAGTGGTGCCTACAGTTCACGGAAGGAGAAACTGAACTTTTTGCACCTTGGAAAGCATCCTCCAAACTGAAGCATTGCTGTGACCTTGGAGCCCCTGTGGTTCCCTCTGTCACAGTGTATAGAGGGGGGGAAAACTGGAAACATCCTCAAGAAAGGATCAGCAATTCAGCAGAAATAGATAATTTATCTTATGTTTTAAAATACTCTGGACTTGGAGGAAAGAAAGACAAAGGAGGCAGAAAGTTTGCCCAAACCCCAGAAGTTTCTCCTTATAGAAACTCCATTTCCTTGCTCCAGAATGAATCGAGATAAAAGGATTTTTTGAAAGTGCTCAGCCAAAAACTTCTGGTGGCAGAGCCAGCAGCAGTCCTAGCTGGGTTGCTCTGGGCTGCAGGTTGGTATTTTCTGTAAGAAAAAGAGAAATCCTGTCCCCTGGAAACCGAATTATCAGAGCTGCAATTCGCAGGTGGAGAAGGAGGAGAGAGGGGGCAACCTCGTTGCACTTTCCTGACCCTGTAACAGGGTGGAATAGAAGAAACCGAGGGTTAACTCCAGATGGGAAGCATCCTCCCCTCGAGGTCCCTGCGAGCCAGGACCCCCGGAGCGCGGCGGGCAGTGCCGGGGGCCGCTCGCAAAGGGGCCGGGGCCGGGGCCG
>VZTD01004961.1:0-40812 GCA_013397725.1 Rhagologus leucostigma | reverse complement strand
CCCCGGCCGGCACCGCGCTCTTATAGGCGGCGGCGGCGGCGCGGGCCGTAAGTAACCCGCGGCACCGCCCGCCCCGCCGCACTCCCGCCGCGCCGCGCGCAGGTGAGGCCGCCGCACGCGTGTCACACCTGGGGGAACAGCGCTCATGGGGGACCGGGGACACGCGTGTCACTGCCCAAGAGGGGGATCGGGACACGCGGGTAGCCGTCTGCGCGGAGGCTCGAAGGAATCGAGGACACGCTTGCGTGGAGAAAAGGGAGATAGAAGGGCTGGGGATACGCGTGTCCTTGCTTGCGGGGAGCGACTGAGGGATCACGGACACTCACGTTCCCCGTTGGGGGTATGTCTGAGGGCCACTCGTGTCCACACTTGGAAGGATGTCTGAGGGACCGAGGCCACGCGTGTCCCTGCCTGCGTGGATGGGGTGGCTCCTCGAGATCGGGGCCACGCGTGTTCCCACTTGCGTGGAAGCTGCGGGACCGCGAGCGCGCGTGACCCCCCTGCTGGGGACGCGGTAGCCGGGGCCACGCACGCTGTTACCTGCGGGGGTGTCTGTTGTCACTTCTGGAGGGGACAAGGGCTGGTGCTACTCCCCCTTTCTCCTGCTGTGGGGACACGCTAGGATGGGGCCGTGCCCGAGGGATGGGTCAGGCCATATCCCCATGTCACTGAGGGCTGGAGTGCTCTGGGTGATGTGAGGATGGTGAGACGGGGCCGTGCTTGTCCTCACCTGCAGGGTGCGGTGGAGCCACGCACATCCCTGCCGATGAGGGAGCAGGCACGGCGCAGAGCATGTCCCTGCGTGAGGACAGGGCGCCGCAGGCACGGGCAGAGACCCCTTATGTTCCTCCAGGGGACAGAGTCCCTGCTCTGCTCTGGGGCACTGGGGCATCCGGCCCCAGGGGGAAGCTGGAGACACCACTTGTCCCTGTGCGCAGATTGTGCATGGAGTGTGCACGTCTAGGATACTCTGGGATCCAAGGCTGGGGAGATGTAGCCTATTCCGGAATCCCAGGACTGACTGGTGGATGGGGGAAGGTGGCAGCCCCCGACCAGGACTGGGAAGAGATAGAAATTAGCTGGCACTCACAAGGACCATAGGGATCAGGCTCCAGGCTTCTGGAATGCCTTGGATCTGCTGTCCTCTGTGTGACCACACTTAGGTTCAGCCGTGGGGCTGATGCTCTCTCGGGATGCTGGTGTGTTCCACAATCCCAGGTGACCTGTGGCTCTGGGGAGAGCCCGGGAGACTTTTGGAGGAGGAAGCCCTAACTTTAGGGGAGCCAGATCTGCTGGGATCAGGTGGAACAGGAGATCCTCGCTCTGTGAGAAGCTGTGTGTTTGCACTATCTGACATACGGTTTTTGGAGGGGTGTGAAACTCAAGGCTTTGACAGGGCACAGGGATCCTCTCTGATGGGAAAAAAAAAGGCTGACAAGCCTAATTTCACTACATGCAGAGGGAGGGAATGAGTTTCCAAAGGTGGCACAGGAAATCTGTGGAAAAGCAGAGTCTGGATGGCCCATCATTACAATATTCCTGGAAATCTTGACAAGGCTGTGGAAATAATCCACACTTGGCAAGCTTTCTCTCAGCAAGCTGCACCATAGGCTTCCAAGGTCAGTCTGCAAGATCGCCACTGTTAGTGTATCACGTTGGCCATGATCCAGACTGGAAAATCTCCAGACTCTTGGATTGATAAGGCAATAAGTGGATTTTAATTTCTGGGGCATGGAGAGATAAAGGGTTAATGAGAACTGGCATCTCATCTCACAGCTTGGGACAAGAGCACTTCCATACCTGAGGAACAGAGAGGTGTGCTCAGTGACAGAAGGAATTTTAAAACACTTGTTCTGCTGGAACTCTGTGAGAAGACCCAGGGGGAAGGGGAAGACAATCTGTGCTGTGGCTGTGGTGATGTGCTTTGAGCCTTGGCTTTGCTCCATGTCTCCTGAGCCACTTCTGCAGCACCTTCAGACCTCACTCTGGATGGGGGTTGCAACTCTGTCCATTTTGAGTCACCTATGTCTCTGGGGTCTCCCTTCCTACAGCACAGGAGGCCACGTGGACCTCTGCGCACAAGTCAACCACAACTGCTGCCGATGCTCAGGGAAGGCGCTGTTTCAACAGGGAGAGCTTTCAGGCAGGAGAGTCCCATGTGGCGATGGTGACAGGGCTCTGCCACTCCTGCCAGAGGTCACAGGCATGTGTCACCATTAGCCAAACTTCCATGTTGTTTGTACAGGATGGGGCTCACGGAGCCTCTAGTTCCCACCAGCTGCACAGCATAAATCTCACATCCACCAGACCACACTCAGCACAGGGCTGTGGGATGGAAAGGATGTGGGATGGAAGAGCTGTTGCGATGGTGAAGGAGCACGGAAATGACACTTCTTCAGACACAACTTATTTTGTAATGGAAAAGACCAAAAGTACAGGAATCTCTGGCAGAAGAACTGATCACAGCTTACATGCTCTGCTCACGGCCTGGTGATGAGTATTTAAATTGATGAACGTAATTAATGTGAGTGCAAATGATAATATTTAAGTCTCAGACCACTTTGTTTTCCAAGAAGACAGTGCGACCTGAACTCATGTTTTGCGGTTTGCACCACTGGGAGATATAGGTGAAATGTCCCCACTGCAATACTCAGTAAATCCAAAATAAAACCTACAGAGTTGCTGGTAATGTGTAAGCCTTTCCAAACCCAGATTTTCTTTAAGTTTTAATTAAAATAATGAAAAAAACCTAAAAATTAAAAGAATCACTTAGGATGTGACAGAGCGGTGTAGGAAAAGCTGAAACCTGTGCGTTGCTGCATCTCTTGGCAGCACAGCTCTTCTGAAATAGTGCTGATCATTGGATACACACTGAGACGGGGACAAACAGCCATGTTTAGTGGAAAACCCTATCTTGGAGTTAAATTCAGGTTTGGCATTTCTGTGCATGGAAAGCCAGTGCTAGGTGGCGTTTTCACATTTGTGACTCACTTCACAGTTCAGGGCTGGGAATCCCTCTCTTCTGCCAGGCGTTGCCTGGGATTTTAAAGGGTCAGCTCCCAGTGATGAAATCTGCTCTGGATCCAGGGCTTTTGTGGAAAGGGAGATGGTAAAGCATCATGAGAAAGGCTGGTCAGGAGGGATGGCAATCAGGTTAGCTCAGAGGGGATCAAGTTGTCTTGTCTGCAGTACTCGCACACTTTGGGATGTCTGAGTGTGTGCTGAGGCTTTTCCATCATGTTCACAGCTGGATTTTGCTTGGATGGGTCAATGCCAGAAAAATTTCCAGCTGAAATGTTTTCCAGTGTTCCAGCTGTTTCTGTAATGAAGGGCTTTCTGTAACGGAGCAGGCACAACTGGATGATGAGCTGTGAGTCTGTAACTGGGATACCCCAAGGCAGGGCCAGTGGTCCTGCTCCAGCAGAAAGGTGTTCTCAGGTCAGCTGACACATCCTGACGGAACTTTCCCAAGGTGACGGGGTCTCACATGACCCCTGCCAACTTCCCACAGCCAAATCAGGAGACACTGCTGATGGGTGGTGGCAGCAGCAGGGTTTTACCCAGCAGCAGAATCCACACAAAGGAGCTGAGGTTTTGGTCTGTGCATGTTTCCAGCCTCGGGGAGCAGCCCACGTCCAGCTCCCTCCCTCTCCTCTCCATTTGCAGGTCGCTGCTTCCAAAGACCCAGTGGCCGATGCAACCTGCAGCAATGGTGTTGAGTTTGGTTGTGGTTCTGGTGGGGACATGGACCTTGGGGAGTAAGTGTGATTTCGGGGAAGGGAACCCAAGGGGAGATCCTGGGTAGTTGATGCCCTTCAGGGGAATTTCCTCTGACCCATAGGACATCATATCAGAGCAACTTGATCTAGTGGAAGGTGTGAATGACATGGCAGGGTGAATGGAACCAGGTGATGTTTATGGTCGCTTCCAACCCAAATTCTATGATTATATGGTTCTATGATGCAGTTTGTGAGGAGATAAGAAAAAATTGGAGCCAAGTGCAGGTTGAGAGACTGCCCTACTGCAGCTGAGATGACTACACAGCTTGTAAGGAACTGGCAGTATTAGCAAAGTAAAAGGTAAAGGTAAAGGCAATAAAAATTAACAAGAAGGAAATAAGGCTGATGCTGATACAAAAACGCAACTCCAGAGCCAAGATCTTTCCTTGACTCACATGGGCATTGTGGGAGTCAGAAGTAAGGAGAGGTTTCTGATCCAGTGAGAGAGAAAGAGAAAAGGAATATCTTTTGGGATTAGGCTGGTGGTGACCACAAATTGATCTGGGGACATCAGGATCACAAGCACAAATTTCTAATTTTAGCTATTGTCCCTCAAAAAGACTGCAAAACTTGTCTAAAAAACTGCATATTTGGGATATGGGAAAAGATCACAGTATAAATATAATTCTCTAGTGGCGATGCTTGCTTCACGCTTTTTACTTGCTGCTCATCAAGTGGGTCCTGTCTCTTCCAGGAGCCCAGGAGAGCATCTCCTGGGAGGTCCAGCGCTACGACGGCTGGTACAACAACCTGCTGCACCACAGCCATGGCTCCGTGGGTGAGTGCCAGGCCCGGGGACAGGAATGGTGGGATGGGGTGAGGTGAGCTGCCCCTTGGGCATCTGGCTTGCTTTGTGGCTGAGACAGAAACCTTTCTGACCTAAGCCTGAACCAGGCAGGTGAGCAGACAATGCCACCTCCCATGGCCCTCAATGGTCCCTAGATGCACCTGAGAGCCCTGTTAGAGAAGTGTGGAGGGGCCAGGCAGCCCATGTCTGGGCATTGCCGCTTTTAGCTGCTGCTCAGGCACAATCTGCAGGTCACGCTGGTGTTGGAGCAGTCCCAGAGCAAAGCTGTGCCTTTGTGAGATCACTCAGAATATCCAAGGCAGGGAGGACCCAGCTCTTTTCAGCAGATGTTTCTGTGAGGGTCAGGGATCCCAGTGCTGCGAAAAACCGTCTTTAGCCAAAATCAGCATGCAGTTCAGCCGGGATTCAACACAAGGCAGAACAGTTCACGGTGTGGGAATGCTGAACCTATTGATTTTCTGCCCTGCACAGAGCTGATACCATGTACTGCTCAGTACTGGGAGAGGCATTTGGAATTTCCCTCTGCCAGTGGTGAACTACTTCCTCATGCCTAGAGCCAGCTCATGGGCTCAATTCCAGATATCCCTGAGCCAGGGACCAGGACAGATCAGGCAGGATCTTATCTAAAACACTGAAGATTCTGAATCCTCATTTCTGGCAGCCTAGGTTGGTCACTGCTCTGGTGACACAGTGGCACAAGGTGCAGTGGCAGTTGCACAGCTCCCTCTGAGTCCGAACGGCTCTCCCACATGATGTGTGTCACCGCCCTTTGGTAACACCAAAGCCTGCCAGGGAAAACCAGCCCTGGCAGACCAGATCTTCCTCTTCTAGAGCAAACAGGTCAGACCTAACCTTTTCGAAACAAACGTATGGAAACCAAGCCACAAACTAAGGCAGGAATTCAGGATTTCCCTCATCTCTGAGGAGCTCCAGCAAATGGAGCCCACCACACTGGTGAGAAGCCTTTCAAAATCAGTGAGAAATGAGCTCCTGCCTCTGGGCTTTTCACTTTTGGGACCAGCAGTGCATGCCAAGTCAGGGTGTTTCTCTCTCATCTTTGCACTTGTCTCGCTCCCTCTCTGGCTGTTCCCTCTCCTATTCCTTGTGGTGCTGGCAAACACCACACGTGTAGGATTGCACAGTCAACATGGGACAGCTCAGCATCGCTCCAGTTACCCACTGGAGCACCACCTCAGACCTCCAGGAGGGAACAGGGATACACACAGACAAGAGAAGGACAAGTAGAAGAGAGGAAGATGGAGGATGGAGGATCCCTCCTGGTTTTAAGAGGACTGATCCCAGTGTTGCAAGAGGTTTTGGGTGATGACACCAAAACTTGCATGTTCTTGGCCTCTCTAAGAAGCTGTGCTATCCTCGACCCTCTTCTGGGACCTGCACACATAGCTGTGTATCCCACTGTGGCTGTGCCTCCCACTGGGTACCACAGAACCCATTCCACGTTTTTTGGTGCTACAGGGGCCAGGCTGCTGCGTCTCCTGCCGGCCAACTATGCAGACGGCGTCTACCAGGCACTGCAGGAGCCCCACGTGCCCAACGCTCGCCAGCTCAGCAACGCGGTGGCACGGGGACCCTCAGGGCTGCCCTCCCGCAGGAACACAACCGTCCTGGCTGTCTTCTTCGGTAAGACCTGGGGCCTGACACTGACTGGAAAAATGATGGTTTGGGTGGAAAAATGTTGGTTTCTCACACACCGAAGGCCATGCATCGGAGCGCTCCTCACTCAGCCCCCCCACAGCAGACCCATGTGTGGATATCAGCCCCACAAAGCCTTGGGTACCACTGTACCACAGCACTGTCCAGCCAGGAGAGTTTGTGTGGATTTTCAGTGACCTTTGCCAGTTGACCCAGGTGCTGATAATTGTCAGTTGGGAACTTCCTCATTTGTTTTAGCAGTGGAGTTGCCCCATGGCAAAAACACCAGACAGGTCTGATAAGAACCATGCTGGACTGAACTGCTGCAAGTTGGAGCAGTTTTTTCTGTCTCCCAGAAGCTCAGTGAGGTCTTAGGTCTCCAGGCCCAGAGATGTCTGTCTCTGGGAAATCATAAAATCCCAGGATGTTTGGGTTGGAAGGGATGTCAGTGGTCATCTTTTTCCACTAGGCCAGGTGTCTCCAAGCCCTGTTCAACCTGGCCTGGATCACCCTTGCTGCACATGATGGTGCCCTCAGCCCACCTACAGCTGCCCACTCTGATGTCCTGCTCCAGGTGCTGGGGACAGTCCTCGCAGCTGCTGACCGTGCTTTGCTCTCTGTCAGGTTTCCATGTGCTCTTGGACATCCTGGAGACGGAGAAACCTGGCTGCCCCGCTGAGTTCCTCAACATCTACATCCCACCTGGCGACCCAGTGTTTGACCCTGCCGGCACTGGAGATGTGGTCCTGCCCTTCCAGCGCATCCGCTGGGCAGCAGAGACGGGGCAGAGCCCCAACAATCCCCGGGAACAGGTAGGTGTAGTTTGCTCTGCTCTTTGCCTTTCGTCTAAACTCTTCTTCACCCACCATCGGGGTCTGTAGCAGCCAAGACAATTTGCAAAAATAAAATGAGAGCACCACTATTTCCCTAAAAATATACATCTTTCAAGTGTTTGAACCAATGAAATGCACCCAAAGTCAACCTCCAAGTTTCACATTGAGCAACACTAGTGGTTGCCCAAGGTCAAAGCATTTCCATAATTAGGTCAGTTAATTATTGCACATTATTTTAGGCACCAAGTCCTATCTTTAATAATGTATCACAAAGCTGAGCTGGCACTGCCATAAAGTTGTAATGTTTCCCTGAATTTTAGTAATTTTGGAAAATAAATCCAGGTTTTTCCCCAGTTTCTCTGGATTTTGCTGTTCTGCTTGTGTTCCCCAGATTTCTTTCATGCTGGAGATCTTCCCAGCCAAAATCACCAAAGTCAAATATCCCCCTGAACCTTTCACGTGACAAACCCTGAAGAGACCAGTTTAGCAAGTCATGTTTTTATCAACATTTAAAAGCTTAAAAAAATGGAAACTCCAGCTTGTTTTCAGAATGGAAAGCATGTTTCTGTACAAACATTTGGCAGGGGAGATACTCAACATGATGCCAGGACAGTGGGACTTCCTGCTGCGAGGTCAGCTCTGATGTTCCCAGTTTCCGCAGAGATGGGTTTTGTCCTCTTCCAGCCTACATGTGAACTCACGGATGTTTGCTTCTGGGCATAGTCAAAATCATTGGGGAAAAAACAACCCCAAATGTACTTTTGAAAAGCCTGGACCTGGTCTTTTCCTCTGCCTGGCACTAATTCCCAAAGTTTGCACAGAGATTGTCTGTGTATTTATCTGCTTCTGGAGAGCTCTTGTTAAAACAGGGTTAAAACAGACTGCTTTGCAAGAACAGAAGAGACAGACTGGGGCTTTCCAGACCTCTTTTTTACACCTTTCCAGGGAAATCCTGACACCTATTAATGCCTGTTCTTTGTGCCTGCCCTAGACCAACGAGGTGACAGGCTGGCTGGACGGCAGCTCCATCTATGGCTCTTTGCACTCCTGGAGCGATGCCCTGAGGAGCTTCTCAGGGGGACAGCTGGTATCGGGGCCCAACAGGAGCCTTCCGAGGCAGACAGACGGGAGGGTTCCCATGTGGAAGGCACTGGATCCGTCCACGGGACAGGGTGGTTCCCAAGGGATCTACGGTAATGGTGTCATTCAAATAGTTTTTCATCCCTGAGTGGGAGCAGAGGAAGCAGGAGGTCCCTGGATCTGAGCCCAGAGTGGACGCCAGGAAAGGGAAAGGGCAGGAGATGCAGGGAGGCAGGACACATGGGTCGGGAGGGCTGTGGGAACGCAGGTAGTTTCCCAAGAAGGAGGAAGATTTAAGCCCCAGTGAAGACGTCTCAGGAAGGACACACCAGAAACTCCAGAGGCCACATGCCCAGGAGACAATATCAGAGACCAGCTCTGATCCCAGGCGAACTCCTCTGGGGAAAAGGGCTACTGCTGATACAAGCCTGCTCAGCTTGGTTTGAATTCCTCACCTGTCCAGCCTTTGGTCCATGCTGGGGCCCCCGTGCTGCTTCTCCCTTGCTCAGGTTGCTGGTCTTGCCTGGGGAGGAAGGAAGGGCGAGGGGACGAGGGGACACTGGGCTGCATCCACAGGGCTAGGTGTGCTCCTGCAGCCATGGGCAAAGCTAGACCCAGTGGTGGCGTCCCCCGCTGATGGTCATGATGGCTCTTGCAGACCTGGGGAGTGCCTGGGGGAACGAGAACCCCTTCCTGCAGGCTGAGAGCATTGCCTGGTTTCGGTACCACAACCACCTGGCCACAGCACTGGCCCAGAAGCATCCTGCCTGGTCCGATGAGGATCTCTTCCAGCACACTCGCAAGAGGGTCATCGCCACTTTCCAGGTGAGGGATGGGACCCGTCAGCTCTGCTGGGATCCCCAACATCCTGCATGGTTCTGGCCCTGACCCATCTTCCCTGTTCCCTAGAGCATTATCCTGTATGAGTGGCTGCCAACCGTGCTGGGCACACAGGTCCCGGAGTACCAAGGTGAGGGGTAGGCAGGCAATGGAGTGTTGGAAGCAGGGGTAGGGGGACCAGGGGAGCTGGTGGGGGGGGAGGGAGAAGGAGCTTGGCCGTTTTCCCTCCAGCCTGGCTGCTGCCCCACAGGTTATCAGCAGCACCTGGACCCCAGCCTCTCTCCTGAGTTTGTGGCGGCCGCGGGCCAATTCCTGGCCACCATGGTGCCTCCAGGTGTTTACAAGAGGTAGGAGCAGCCCGGCAGGACTATGGGACTGCAGTGCGTGTGTCAGGGGAGGGAATGCCCGAGCTGGGTTGGTGGCTGGGAATAGTCTTTGTTGGGATGGTCTCTGTCCCTTCCCCATGTCCTGACCTTGGCTGAGACAGCCAAGCCCTGCCAGCTACAGGCAGCCCTGGCTCAGGGCTGTGGGTCCAATCCTTCTCTTGTTCCAGAGACACCAAGTGCCAGTTCCAGAACGTGTCTGTCTCCAGTGGCTCGTTCCCAGCAGTGCGACTCTGCAACAGCTACTGGAGCAGAGAGGTACAGGGAAGGGAGCATGGGGGTCCTGAGGATGTGGCAGGCTGGCCAGGGGGCTTCATCCCTTGCTCTTTGTTATGGGGGACCCCCACAGGGGTCCGAAAGAGAAATTAGGTGCAGAGTATGACAGCCAGACAAGGGGTGAGAGATCCTCCCCATCCAGCATCCCCAGCCTTCAGCTGTGTCAGGCTTAGACCTCAAGGCTGAGCTGATGTGGAGAAAATGACCCTAGCAGAAGTCCCCAATTCCCCTATACCATGGGTCTGCACACCTGGGTGCACCAGTTCAGGGTTGTGGGGCTACTTTCTGTCCTCCCTCATGCAAGAGGAATCACTTGCTCTTCCCATACCTCTCAGAGCCCCGGGCTGCAGCAGGCAGAAGATGTGGACAACCTCCTGCTGGGGATGAGCTCACAGATCGCAGAGCGGGAGGACAACATTGTGGTGGAAGATCTCCAAGGTCTGTACTGCAGCTATGCCTTGGTGGGGGACCCCCATGCCTGAGGCTGTGCCAGGGGCAAGGTGGGGAGGCAGGTCCCATTGCCTCCTCCACAGCACTCAACCACACACTTCAGCTTCAGCCTTGTTAATGGAGGTGCAGAGAGCTACAGAACACATTAGGCATGTCTGTGGGAGCATTCCAGCAAGGGCATGGAGATGATCTCCATGTTTGGCACAGCCCATGGCAGAGGACAAGGCCAGCCCAGCAGCTTTGGCAGCTGCGGTGGCTCCTCTGGCTCTGCCTTGCCATCACCATGGCTTCAAATCCACCCACAGATTACTGGTATGGGCCCCTGAAGTACTCCCGCACTGACTACGTGGCCAGCTGGGTTCAGCGTGGGCGAGACCTTGGCCTGCCCACCTATAACCAAGTCCGGGAGCGACTTGGGTTGAAACCTCTCCAAAACTGGTCAAACCTTGCCTCACACCTGGAGCCACAGGTAACAGGGAATTGGTCTGGGCAAGGAATGTACGTGGGCCAAAGGATGATGGGCCATTCCAGGCAGGAACTGAATTCTGCAGCATCATAGGAAGAGGGAGATCAGTGCATGTCGTGCCCTGGCCGATTTTCATGCCTGCAGGAGGGTAACTCTGTAATTTTCATTCTTGCATTGGGGTAACTGTGTAATTACATGGCATGAATAAACCATCCTGCCCCAGTGCTAAACTCCCATGCCACCAGGCACTCTGCTCCTCCTAGAGCTGAGATGCTCTGGGAGTGATGCTCAGTCGCTCAAGTTCAAGCCGTGAGCTCGAGACATTGTGAGGCTCAGCATCCTCCCAGCCCACAGAAGTGTATGATGCCTGGGAAATGCACATTCCTTACACCTCCTAAAGCTTGCCAGGGCTTTCTGATGCCCTGGCAGAATTCTCTGTGCTCACACGCATGGTGGGGGTTTCTCACCAGGTCCTGCAGAAGGTCGCTGCCCTGTATGCCAACAATGTGGCTGGGCTGGAGCTGCTCCCTGGAGGCATGCTGGAGGCTGATGGCTCCCTCTTCTCTACCATCATCCTGGACCAGTTTGTGCGCCTGCGTGATAGCGACAGATTTTGGTTTGAAAACACCAAGAATGGGTAATGGCCTTGTCCCTATCTGGTAGCTGATCTGCAAACCCCAGTAACACATGGAAACTGGGGCTGGAGGAAAAAGGATCCTCCAGCTTCCTCAGTTCCCTCCTGTTGCTGGTCAGTGACACCTGGGGTCACCACTTGTCTCCATGTCCTTTTCCTCAGGCTGTTCACAGAGGAGGAAATCAGGGAGATCCGTAACACCACCTTTCACAGTGTCCTGACTGCCGTCACCTATGCCAGATCCACAGACCTCCAGCCCCATGTGTTCATCTGGAGAGAGGGTGAGTGCACCGTGCAGTGGGAGGGCACAGGGAGGGAATGGCTCCAGCAAGGCAGCAAGAAAAGCAGAGTCATCCCAGTGACACAGCCAGTGACTCAGTGACACAGGGAACACACAGGTTTGGAGTTTCTCAAGCCTCACACCTGCTATGACCCTAAACCAGCAAAATGGGCACAAAATGCAAGTGTTACTTGTGAGCAAGACGTTGATGCATGACGCAGACGTTGAAAGAGAGCTGAAGTGCAGGCATGATCCCAAGGGGAAAATGCATATTACTGTGTTTGGCAATATGTCTTTTCCTCTTGGAATCTTGCCACACTCTGCCCATTTACTGTAAGAATTTCATTTGGGTCACATTCCAGCCCTTGCAAGGTGTTTTTGTTCCCTTTGTGTGCATTCCTTGTAATCACACCAGGAGGACTCCCTGGATTTGCAGCATCCAGATGAGCAGAGGCTGTGAACCCCAGTTTGCTGTGGCCTGGGGTGCCCCTTGGTCAGCCCATCCCATCAGGAAAGGTGATGGTGCTGAACCTCCAGAGCACTAGAGTCCAGTTCTGTGCTTGGTTTGCTGTGGCAGGCAAAGGTTGAACCCAAACCCAAAGGCTGTCCCCAAGATCTGGCGTTTAACTCAAGCACCCCAATTTTGCAGAGCTCCTTGAGTCACTCAGCCACGAACCCCATCAACATCTTAATGCAGAGGTTCCTAGGGGCGATGCAGGTGAGCTGGGTACAAGGTCAGTGACACTCACAGCCTGTTTCTCCCTTGCAGGGGACCCATGCCCCCAGCCCCAGCAGCTGACAGTTCAACACCTGGCCAACTGCACACCCATGATGGTGCTGGACTACTTTGCGGGCAGCGGCGCAGGCTTCGGGATCATCATTGTCGTCCTCTGCTGTCTGCCCCTGGGTTTGTCACTCTGTTTCTTAACCCTTCTCCTGTTTCACCTCTCCACCAGAGAAAGGGGCTGAGTGCCCACGGACAAAGCACCTCCCAGCAGGAGCTGCTGAGTCACTGTCACTCCTGAGGTGCTTGAGATGGCAGCGTCCTTGGGCACCAGGAGGGAGCCAAAAGTGAGAAGGAGCTCTGTGGTCTCTCATGCCTCCTTCTCCCATGTGTCCCCAGTGACTCTGTTCGTTGCCTGGGTTGTTGCCACTTTCCGCAAGAGAGATTTCAAGAAGCTGCAGAGGAAGCAGGACACCAGCGTGCGCAGGGAGGTGTGCAGCGAGGCCATACACGGTGAGGTGGCACTATCAACCCTCCGATGGCATCTGGTGATGCTCCTGCAGTCAGGGCACACACTGAGGCAGGGCTGGGCCTGGGGCTTATACCCAGATGGGATGTAAGGAGGAACTGTTTCCCCAGAAGCATAGTCAAGCAGTGGAACGGGGAGCCCAGAGAGTTTTGGTAGCCCATCCTATCCAAGACCTCACCAGATAAAGCACAGAGAAGACTGACCTGTGGCAGGTCCTACTTTGGGCAGGAGGCTGGGCAAGATACCCTTCCAACCTGAGTCATCCTATGCCCCTCTAATTCCAGTCCTCCCCAGATCACACCCTGCCTGAAGGAAACCTGTGTAGAGCAATTTCACCAGTAACTCCAGGACTGGGACTGTATCTCCTTGCTCTGCACACTGGAAAAATCCTGCCTCCCTGCTCCATAGTCTGTACTTCTCCTGTGTCCATGTCCTTGAGCTCTGCAGTTAGGAGATCATCATTTTCCTGTAAGATGTGCCTGGTTATGAAATCACTCCCAAACTGCCTCTTGGTGAAGGAAGTTCTGGGATTAGTAGGAGCCTTTCCAGCTAAATCCTGTGCTCTCTCTCACCAGCCATGGAGTGGCATGGGCCCAAGACAGACAACTCTCCTGTCTACATTCAGCTCCAAGCTGACAAAGTGCTCAAAGTGCTGGATAGCAGAGGATCTGTGCTCCGGAGCATCAACCTGAAAGCCCACCAAAGAGTGGAGGTGATCCTCTCCAACAACAAAGGGAACAAAGCTCTGCTCCTGAAGAGCCCCAAGGAGTACGACCTGGTAAGTACCATGGTGCCTGGGGTATGACACCTTCTCCTGGACCCTCCACAGTGCTCTGCACCACTCAGCTGGGGGCACTGGGAGCAGTGTAAGTCCTTGAAGGGAGGTTACGGCCTCTTGAGAACCACCAGGTCCAGCAAATACCATGAGGCTGAGCCTCTGATGATCACAGCCAATTGGTGGGTCCTTTGCAGGTGCTGCTCTTCAGTGAGGAGGCTGAGAGGAGCATCTTTGTCGGGAAGCTAGGAGACTACTTGAAGGAGAGCAGATATGACCTGCATCTGTCTGAGATGAAAGAGCAGAGCCTGATGAAACAAGCAGTCACCCAGGAGCAGAGAAAACAAATTCTGGAGACTTTCTTCAGGCACCTGTTTGCTCAGGTGTGTAGAGGCGTAGCAAGCCCTCATGTGTGGGGGAAGGTATTTCTGTATTGATTAAGCAATGAATGCTGGGGCTGGTGCTCTCTGTAAGAGCTGGTAAGCCACACACAAGGAAGCTGCCAATACTTCCAGGACCGAGGGACATTTTCCTTTGCAGAAGACAGAGATCTGCTGCAGTGATAGAAGTGTCTAAAGCAGCAAAGAGACCTTTGGGTGATGTAACAGGTCTCCAGAGTGGTCAGTCACTTGGAGTGTGAAAAGTCACATTGTGTAGGAGAGATGTGGGACTTTCCCCATGGTATCTGCCATGAGTTTTGTGCCAGGGAGCCACCAGTCTTTGTGCAATAGGTCAGAAAGGAAACATCAGCCTTCTGCTCTGCCATCACTCACAGGATTTCTTTTGTGGGACACAACCTGCAGGTGCTGGAAATTGACAGATCCGATGCCGGGGAGCTCAGCTTTGAATCTTCGCAGAAGGCAAGGGAGTCTCTAACGTGTGAGCTGAGCAGGGCTGAGTTTGCTGAAGCCCTGGGGCTCAAAGACCACTCCATGTTTGTGGAGTCCATGTTCTCCCTGGCTGACAAAGATGGCAATGGCTACATCTCCTTCCGGGAATTCCTGGACATCTTAGTGGTCTTCATGAAAGGTGGGAGCTGGAGCTGGTTAATGCCTCCATCTGCTGCCCTTGGCCTAGAGGCTCTGTCAGAGTGGAGGACAAGATTCAACCAGCAGGTCAACCTGTAGACACTGCCACGGATTAAAATTCTCTTCACTCAGGACAGCTTCAGCTTAGGTTATGGGGCATGACAGTGCAATTGTGTTTTCTGGAAGATGGTTCATGAGAGCAGCTGTCTTCCACCACCACAGACATGTCTGCCCTGTCTCCTGAAGGGGCTGTGCATCCTGTACTTGAGAGATCATAGCAACTGTGTCTGATATCTGATTCTCCCTAAATGACCACTGGAAAGGTGGATTCATAGGTGGAGGTGTTGAATGCCAGATTCAATCAAAAGAACTCCCAGAAAAATCATTGCTATGCAAAAGCACACTTTGACTTTAAAAAATAATGCACAAGAAAGAATGTGTGTCTACCCAATATTTCACCTTGAGAGAGTCAAGTGGAAGGGTGAGGCTTCACTGCTGCAGGTCCAGACACTCAAAAACAACATATGAAAGCATCTTTGTTGATGAAAATAGGATCTTGTTCTTACTTTGCCTCTCTCCCTCCCACCAGGGTCCCCAGAGGAGAAGTCCAAGGTGATGTTCAGGATGTATGACATTGATGAGAATGGGTTCCTCTCCAAGGAGGAGTTTCTGAGGATGCTCAGGTACGCTTCCTCCTCTCTCCTAATGTTTTCACAATGTTTATAGACATGTCTTCAGAAGCAGCTCCCAGTTTCTCTGCTTCAGGCCCCATGAAGACCATGGGCTCAGCACTTGCAACCCAGAGCCCATTTCTCCCATGAAACTGGTCTGGAACTCTGCCCTGTGTTATTTGAGCGACTCAGCTGGTGTTCCAATCTCACCTCCTTGCTCCAGGTCCTTCATCGAGATCTCCAACAACTGCCTGTCAAGAGAACAGGCAGAGCAGGTGACCGAGTCCATGTTTCGGGCCTCGGGGTTTCAGGACAGGGATGAGCTGACATGGGAGAATTTCCATTACATGCTGCGGGACCACGACAGCGAGCTTCAGCTCACCCAGCTCTGTGTCAAAGGTCAGTGGGCATGAGCACTGGGATGCCCCAGGTCCTGCAAGGCTGGAGGTAATGGGCAGCACCCAGTACGGAACTCTCAAATCCTGGCTCATCAATCTCCCCCAACCCAACCGCAGTAATGGGGCATCAGCTGTTGCTTCATGTGTAACATGTTTGGGACAGTTCAGAGCTTTTCCCTGCCTACAGGAGATTCCTAAACTTTGTCTTGCACCCTCTGAATGGCTATTTGTCCTTTTGTCTCCTCAAAGGTGTCCCTGAGGTGTTCAAGCAAAATCTGCAAAACTGCGTCTCCTTCATAAAAAAGAAAGAGCCGAAAGGGTAAGCTCCCTTCCTTAGTGTCACTGTTGCTATTCCTTCTCTTTCTGCCTGGGCTCACATCTATCCTTTACCCCAAGCCTTCCAACAAATGCTCCCACCAGATCTTGGAACTCCCAGTGCTAGGGAAGGGGTGGGATGTGCGTGCTGGGCGCTGCAGTGGGGCTGCCATCCTCCTCCCCAGGCACAGCCAGAGGGGAGGAACTGCCTCCTGCAGAGCCCTGTTGCATCTTCTGTGTGGAGATGGCAGTCCTGCCTTGCTTTTCAGAGGGAGGGGTTATTTTGGAGTGAATCCAGACCATGTGCAATAAAGTTAATGCAAGCGGGCTTGTGGGAAAAAGCTGGACACGTTCCCAGCAGAGCCTGAGACAGGAAGTGGAGAAAAGGGGAAAATTTCGGCAAGCACTTCTGGCTAATAGAGCTTTGGGCTAGACATAGCTCTATTTCCACAGAACCATCTCAGAGGAGAAGAAAGACCCAAATCTGGACACTGTGAGTCATCACATGGAGAGAAAAGGCCAAGAACTGAGGAAGAGACCAGGAAGAAAGTGAGTCCCTCACCGGCTGTGCCTCTGGGGCTCGGGCTCAGCCTGTTTGCTGTTTCTCACATCTCCATGTCAGACTGGGTAGACCTCCAGTCAAATGACACTACTCCAAGGAGGTACTCATTGGTCAAGGAACTACAGAAACAGTCCCATCTTGGCAGGACAGTGCCGTAGCTGGGTCTGGGTGAGGTACCTCTACAAAAAAAAAAACAAATGAAGTGGCCAACTCCAGAGGCTGGGATGGTGGTTTTTAGAGAGGGGTCTTGTCTGACAGTTCCTGCTTGTGCTCCTCTGCCCCTTGGGATGTTGCTGGTTCACCTGGGCTGCCTACAAGAGCTGCAGGAGAGAATTTGGTCCTCCCTGCTGTGGCAGCAGCAAGTATTTATTCAAGGAAGCAGTTTAGCTGTTGTTATTGATGGCCAGAATATCTTGGTTTGCCTTAATTGCACCAATTAAGGAAATTCTCCTTTTGTGGGATAATTTTTGACAGTTGAATATTACTATGAAATTTCCTTTTACAGTTCTTATCTACAGTTCCATTTGTGAGTCACTGTCTCCACATTTGTTATCAGCTTTTGAAGGCACTGTAGAGCAGGCTGACCTGAGATCACCCTCTGATGGTGTGCTCTGCAGGTCACCCCTGTCACTGATGTGCAGGGGTGATCATAGTACTTTGGGAGGAAACCCAAGCCTGGGCTCTGAGCCATTCCTTGCTGGGAAAACCTCGCGGTGACACCAGCACTCCTGTATTTGCCAGGGCAAACCAGTACCAGCTGCCTCTGTACACAGAAGCACAACGGAAGAAGTACGAGAGGAACAGAGTTCAGCAGAAGATCCAGGAGTTCAAGCGCTTTGTTGAGAATTACCGGCGCCACATTGTCTGTGTTGTCCTCTTCTCCGCCATCACCACCGGCGTCTTCGCAGAGAGAGCCTACTGTGAGTGCCCACCCAGCCCCACTGTGGGGGGCGTGGGCTTGGTGCCTCAAAGCTGGGAGTTGTCCAGCACAACTTTGGGCAACAGTGTCAGTCCTCCCCTGGAATGACCAAAGGACCACTGAGGTGGGAAGGGATCTCTGGAAGGGCCTGGTCCAGTGCCCTGCTCAGAGCAAGCCCTTTTCCAAAGCTGAATGAGACTGCTGAAGGCCTTGTCTAGAGAAGGTGTGAAGAGTTCCAAGGCTGGTGATTTTATCACCTTGCTGGGCCTGTGCTAGTTTTTGACCATCCTCCCTGTGAAGAGTTTTTATTTTACATCAAACCTGAATTTTCTACAGTGAAACTCGTGCTCTTGCCTCACATCCTTCCACTGTGCATCCCTGAGAAAGACTTGCTCTGTGCACCCATGAAATGGCTGCAGACAGCCAGCTTCCCTGACCCATCTCCTCCAGCCTGAACAAGCCCATTTCCCTCAGCCTTTCCCTTACATGATGTCTTCCAGCTCCCACCCATCCTGGTGGCCTCCACTGGACTCGTTCCAGTTTATGGACACCTCTTATATTGGATTCCCCAACTGAGGCCACAGTCCCAAGGTGTAGATTCCCAGGTGGACATTCTCCTCCCTGGATCTCCAAGGACACCCTGTCATCCAGCAGTTCTGGGTTGTTGTGCCCCTCTCCCCACACAAACCCATCCCTGGTGTCCTCTTTGGTGGAGCCACACAGGTGGCTGTCCCCTTGTTGCAGGAAGGGTCATGGCCCTCAGCGCCAGGCACGTGACACCCCCTCCCCTCTCTCTCCCCAGACTACGCCTTTGCATCCCCCAGCACTGGAATTGCACAGACCACCTTCGTGGGGATCATCATCTCCCGGGGAGCAGCTGCCTCCATCTCCTTCATGTACTCCTACATCCTGCTTACCATGTGCCGCAACCTCATCACTGTCCTGCGGGAGACCTTCCTCAATCACTACATCCCTTTTGATGCCGCCGTTGACTTCCACCGCTGGATTGCCATGGCAGCCCTGATTTTCTCAGGTAGGTGGCCTGCTGGGGAATGTGCCACCCACAGGCAGAGGACCAGCCTATCACGCCATGGCAGGACCAGGCAGAAGCTTAAAGACCTTGCAGAGACATAGATGCCTTGCACTACAGAAGAGGAGGCATCTCCGGGTCCCTGGGAACATCAGCAGTCTGACACATCTCCATCCACATCAAGTGATGCTTCTTTCTCCGTGTTTTTGTCTCTTCCAGTGCTTCACTCTGCAGGTCACGTAGTGAACGTCTACATCTTCTCAGTCACGCCTCTCAGTGTGCTATCCTGCCTCTTCTCCAGTGTCTTTACAAATGATGGGTAGGAGGAATTTAAAGCAGAGTCCAGACAGAGTGTCCTGGGCATGGACAGAAATGAAAATGGAAACCATTAGTTCATTCTGGTCACTCCATGGTGTAATCTCTTGTCTTTCGCCAGGTCACAGCTCCCACAGAAGTATTACTGGTGGTTCTTCCAGACTGTTCCAGGTGAGAACACCTAGCACACCTGTGCCCAGGATGGGCAGCCCTCTGCCCAGCCCAGGTAGAGCCCCTGTGGGGCTGCCCTGTTCCTGCCCACAGGGCCTCCCCACTCTTCCTCTCACAGGCATGACGGGAGTGCTGCTGCTCGTGGTCCTTGCTGTGATGTACGTGTTTGCCACCCACCACTTCCGACGTGTCAGCTTTCAGGGTTTTTGGATCACTCACCACCTCTATGTGCTGCTCTACATCCTGGTAAAGGATTGGGGCTGGAAGGGAGGGGTGGTGCCGATGCACTGCAGGCCTGTAGGTCAAATCAGTGCAGCTGATGAGATGGAATAGCTGGGGTGGTCCGAAGGGAGACGGTGGCCCCAGTCCTGGCTCCCCATTGCTGTTGAGCTGACACCAAATCATCCCTGGGGTGATGACTCGCCTTGCTAAAGGGTTCTGCTCCCTGCCCAGGTCATCATCCACGGCAGCTACGTACTGATCCAGCAGCCCCGTTTCTATATCTACTTCATCATCCCGGCTCTTATCTACAGTGGAGACAAGCTGCACAGCCTGAGCAGGAAGAAGGTGGAGATCAGCGTGGTGAAAGCTGAGCTCCTGCCCTCAGGTACCACAACATCCCTGGCCACACAGCACCAGCCCAGCCCAGGCTCCCTGCAAGAGCATCAGGGGCTGCAGCGATGCAGGAACATCAGCTCCTCAACATCTCCACCTGAACGGAGCCCCCTTCCCCATCTCCCCACAGGTGTCACCCACCTGCAGTTCCAGCGGCCACAGGACTTTGACTACAAGTCCGGGCAGTGGGTGCGCATTGCCTGCCTGGCCCTGGGCACCACCGAGTACCACCCCTTCACGCTGACCTCGGCGCCGCACGACGACACACTGAGCCTGCACATCCGCGCCGTGGGGCCCTGGACCACCCGTCTGCGGGAGCTCTACTCTCCTGAGAATCTGGTCCTTCTCGGTACACTGCCCAAGGTGAGCCAAGAGCATCTCGGCAACAGGTTGTGCCAAGCCTGAGGCTCTTCTCCAGGCCTGAGGGCAGCCAAGACCTGGGCAAGCAGAGACTTCTGCTAACGGCTGACTCCCTTCCAGCTCTACCTGGACGGGCCCTTCGGGGAGGGCCACCAGGAGTGGAACAAGTTTGAGGTGTCGGTGTTGGTGGGAGGAGGCATCGGGGTGACACCCTTCGCATCCATTCTCAAGGACCTGGTTTTCAAGTCATCCATAAACTCCAAGCTGCTGTGCAAGAAGGTAAGAGAAAGTATCTGAAAGATGAGCCCCCCTGAGAGGTTGCACTTGATGATCTCAGAGATCTTTTCCAACCTAATTGATTCTGTGATTCCATGATTCTGAGATGCCTCCTGCTGCTGCTGGCCTCTTTGGGGGTAAAATCCTCTATGGAGTCCATGGACATTCATAAGGATGCTGGCCCCACTCTGAGCCGCATCCCAATGTGCCACAGATCTACTTCATCTGGGTGACACGCACGCAGCGGCAGTTTGAGTGGCTGACTGACATCATCCGGGAGGTGGAAGAGTCAGACAAGAACGACTTGGTCTCTGTGCACATCTACATCACACAACTGGCTGAGAAGTTCGATCTGCGCACCACCATGCTGGTGAGCCTGGACATCCAATGGGAAGGATGCCAGGCTGTGCCACGCCATGCCAGGCTCTGCAGGGCCATGCTGGGCTGTGCTGGGCCATCTGACATGCACCGATCTCTCTTTCAGTACATCTGTGAGAGGCACTTCCAGAAGGTGCTGAACAAGAGCCTGTTCACAGGGCTGCGCTCCATCACCCACTTTGGGCGCCCTCCCTTCGTACCCTTTTTCAGCTCGCTGCAGGAGGTGCACCCTGAGGTCAGTGTCTGGCTGGGGACAGGAGGAGGTGCACCCGCTGGCCACTGTGGAGGACTGATCCCAGCCCGTCCCCAAGGTCCTGGAGACCTCAGTGGCATCTGCACCAAGAACAGGGCGGAAGGGGAATGAATCCTGCCTTCCCTCTGGAGCCAGGCTGAGCTGCAAGAGTCAGCAATGTCCCATACCAGCCAAACATCCCCTGCTTTGGCAGGACCCCAGCTGCAACCACTGACCAGAGCTGGGGGGTTCCCATCCTTCCTCCATGGCCCTGGCAGCTCCATGGGGAGGTGACAACCTCCCCAAAAGTCTCTGGAGGCTGAGACAGACTGTTCAGTCAGCATCCATGCCCGAAGCTGTCAGAGAGCAAGGGATCAAGGGGGGCTGGACTGTGGGGAGAACTGGTGCTGCAGTCTGACTCCTTTGGCTCCCTCCTTCCCCAGGTGCAAAAGATCGGGGTGTTCAGTTGTGGCCCGCCCGGGATGACAAAGAGCGTGGAACAGGCTTGCCAGCAGATGAACAAGAAGGACCAGACTTACTTTGCACATCACTATGAGAATTTCTGACCCTACCCCATACTGTTTCACCCTCTGGCTGCACTCTGCGTTGTCACACCCCAGCACCTAGCAGCAATGCGTCAGGTGCCCATAGTCCCAGGCTCCCACCCACCACCCTCCCAAGGGGAAAGCTATCCACAGCCGAGAGCAGGGATGCTGAGACCCACAGAGCTGAGACCGGTGTGCCAGTAAAGCCTTGCCATCCCAGCATTGCCCCACATGGCCCCAGTGTGAATCCCTGAGCCCAGGGCATCCTGCTACCATCCATACATCCCTGCAGCCCCACGTTCAGGGTCAGGCTGGTGTGTCCCAATCCAGAAAAATACCTGTTTGAGTTAAGCCCAGGTCTGCCACCTTAATCCCACAAGACAGAGCTTGTGCTCTGCTGGGGAACTCAGGGAATGTCTCTGACCAGCTTTGGGGAACAGCTTGATGCCTGCACAACCTGAATTCACAGCACTTTGTTCCAAGACCCGTGTGGTGAACAGATGGAGTGAGGAGCCAGAGAGCGCCTCACTATCCCTCTTCTTGAAACAGCTTTCCTCACACACTCTTCAGTGCCTGCTTGTTAACACTCCGAGCCTTCCCTGGGTTTGCATAGGGCTTTAGTTTTGTCTGCACTGGCTTCTTCCAGCAGTGTCACCGTCCTTCGATCAGGGATCAGTTGTGCTTGTTGAAGCAATGCTTGGCTTTGCATCGCTGCTGTTTTGCAGGCTGTGGTTGAGCTTAAATAAAGCTGATTGAAGTCTTAAAACACTTTCTTGCCTCCTGTAGTTGGGTCTCAGTCACCTGGAGACTTGTAATACTTGTGGCATAGTGCTGGCCTTGCTCCTGGCACAGAGCATTAACTCCAGGCCCCTGGGAAATGGGCTGAGTTGGAATGAGTTTCCCCTCCACTGGTGATGTACGTGGGGTCGAGGATTACAGGCACAGCCCCACTGACTGTGTCCACCAGATCTATTGCCCCCAGCAATGCCCCCGCAGTGTCAATACCCCCAGCAAGACCTGATGAGGGAGCAGATTAAACAAGGAGCCCAACCAGGCTCAGTTGTGGGAATAACTCCAGCCCTTGGGATGCTAAACAGCCCCCTAAGACTATAGGGAGTAAGTTTCTATTCCCCAGTCAGAACAGGCTTGCAATGGCCACTGGTACCCCAGCCATGCCAGTGGGGATCCCCACAGGACAGGAGTCAGGATGGCCAGTGAATACCCAGCCATGCCAACGGGGTTCCTCCCAGTATGGGAATGTGCTGAGCACATATTTTGACCACTTCTTCCGGCTACAGTAAGTTCCCCTGGGTTATGTCTCATCCCTGTAAAATTCAGCATGGACTTGGGGCCTTCCATGTCTGCCAGAATTAACTTGGCCACATCTGGAATAAACATGACATTTGATTTCCAAGCAGTTGGGTTGTTTGAGGTTTCACAGTCCTGCCAACACTGAGCTCAACCTGCACGCTGGCAAGGCCTAGGTCTGCACAGTCCCCTGCAAACCCCTCCAACTCACCACCCCACACTTTAAGGGACACATCTGGAAGGTCTCAGGTAGCCAGAATTTATTGAGGAAAGTTCAGTACCAGCCCAAGGAAGGAACTGATCTCTCAATACTAAAATTAACATGACTGTAATCAAAGATTAGGTTTTTTCTACCTTGTTAGTACCTTGTTTGTGGCTCACAAACTCAGCAGGAAGGCTTGATATTCCCAAATAATTATGATTTGTTCGCAGTGGTAAAACCTTTAAGTGATGCTGTCCCCTCAGGTCTCACCTGTGCTCCTCTCCACACCAAAAGCAGCTGTGCCCCCCAACAGCCCCTTCATGGGAGCAACATAACGACAGGGCTCTCAGCAGTCCCAGATTCCCTGCCTGCAGTGGTCCCACAAGGAGCTGCTGGGGGGTGGCCCAGCAAATGTGGTCCCAGCTGGCATCCAAGTTTCACAAAAACCCCAGGTTCCAAGCTTTGAAAAGAGTGTGGAGAGAATGACCTGAATGTGCCAGTGCTTCCCATGGAGTGGGGATGGCCAGGCTTTGTTCCACAGGCTGTACAGTCCCCGAGCATGCACGAGGGAAGGTGCCACGGGAAGGGGGGATATTCACATAGGGCTATCTTGCATCCAGGGATTGCCACACAGGAAATGCTGCAGCCAGGACAGTGCGGGGCGGGAAGGGGGAGTGCCAGCACCTCCACCCTTGCTGTGCCACATGCCAGTGACACCCTCCCTGGCACAGAGGAACCTGGCCAGGCTCTCCTGCACGTGTGGTTTGCGGAGAAGAGCTACCAGCTGTGCAAACCATCATCTCTAATTTAGCATTTTGATTCAAACTATCGGCTGTCCATTTGTAGTTACCTGTTAATGCTCTAATGGTGTATCCCAGTGCCATTCACCCTCATCAGGTGTGATTTCCTAGCTACAAGCAGCAGGGATGAGGGCCGGGCACTAGGACAGCTCAGGGGCTCTGATCAGTGGGGTCACACTTCAGCATGACTTTGACCCCCTCACCCCTCTTGGTGGTCTCAAAGGCCTCTAGAGCCTTCTCCAGGGGAAAACGGTGCGTAACCAAGGGCTTGACGTTGATCCGCTTGGATGCGAGCAGAGCGATGGCCACAGGCCACCTGCAAGGGAAGCAGAGAGAAGGGGATGAGAGCAGCCACTAGTCTGGAGTCCAAGGAAAGAGCAAAGAGCAGCCTGGATCATCACAGTTATTTTCTTTGCCCAGGGAAGTTTTGCCTGCAAAGAATCTTCTGGGGAGGGAACCTCAAGTGTCTGGTATGGGAGATGGAACAAGCCAACCGCCCTGGGCTGTCAAGCTCTGAGAAGACAGGCACTGCTACACAGACAGTTGGGAGAGTAAGTGAAATCACAGGAAGCAAGTGAAAATCACAGGAAACTACTAGTTTAGGAGCCCTGAACAAAAACCAAAACTGCTGTGCTCTGCTCTCCTCTTGCCCAGCCTCCTTGCCTGCACACTGACCATGGTGGAGCTCAAACTCATGGACTCAGTGCAGGGAGAAAAAAGGAAAAGCCTCAGTCAGCCCCCAGCCTCTTCTCTGGCACAGAGTCTCTCAAATAGATTGCCTTGCTACTCCGTTTAGAATCATAGAAATATTGAGGTTGGAAAAGGCCTCCAAGATCATCAAGTCCAACCATGAATAGGCCAAGTTGGAGCAATAGGGATACAAAGGAATGCAGCAGCTAATCTAATTCTCAAACTGCCTACTTAATAACACTTCTCATTTTAAGAAGAAGCTTGACAACATCCCATAAATCCTTCCTGGAGAGCTACAGATTAAGCAAAGATACTTGCTCCATTAGCAAGAAAGTACAACTCTGAAGAATTGTAACTCGGAGACACGTCAGCCCCCCTGCACAAGACTCACGTGTTGCAGTAGCGGAATATCCCGCGGATATCCACTTCCCGGACAGCAGCATTAACAATGGGCACTGTCACCATCTCAGGCCCCAGCCCCACCAGCACCAAGGTCCCACCAGAACGAGTGGCCTGGAGAGCAAACACACAAACAGGTTACATCTTGCAGAACACAGTTGCAGGAGCCTGTGCAGGGTCTGTCAAAAATAAAGCCCCCCCTTTGTGGCTGCAATGGACTGTCTGGGGCACAGCAGAGAAGCCAGGAAGAGGCAGGATGCTGTCAGGAGTTTGTAAGAGTAAAACACATGGTAATCAAAGCTAAAAATGCAATCTTTTGAAAATCTCTGAAGGATATTGGTATCCAAACCCCATTCTGAAAAACAGCTGTCATTTAGGACTACAAAAAGTACTTTGGGATTTCAATGGGAGAGATATAAAACTAAGAGCCTGATGCTCTACTGGAATTTCTCTTTTTGCAGTTTGTCCCATTCCCCTCCTGTCCTTTCACTGTGAAACTCCACATTACCCTTCCCCCCACCCTCCTGTTAGGATGTTCATGGCAGCAAAACATTCCTTTCTTAATTGCTTCTTTCATTGCTTCTGGAATTAATTTTCTTGATTATTTTTCTTATTTGGACATAACTTCAGTGGAAGGTACTGTCCTACTCCCAGGGTTTCAGGGTCTTACTGGGGTCTCCTTGGTAAGTGGTTAAGCACCCAAGCATCCAATCAGTTATCAATTATCCTTGTGCTGATGTTAACACTTAAATTGTCTCTCTTCGTTTACTGCCTAATGAGCACCTTCTCTCCCTACACCAAGCCTGCTTAAATTAAGCACTGTGGGAGTGAAATAGCTCATTCACTGCACCATCCCAGAAAAAACAGACCAACAGCATCACTGGTCTGCCTTGGGAACAAGTGGTACTCACATAAATTCCAGTCTGGATACAGGCTTGCACTCCTGTGCACTCCACAGTTATCTCAGGCATGCAGCCAAGCACACTTTCCACTTTGGACGCCACCTCCTTCGGGGTCTCATTCTTCACCTGAATGGTGAAATCTGCCCCCACCTCCTTGGCTTTTTGCAGGCGAGAGGCAGATAAGTCTGTGGAAAGAAAATCAAGTCAACTGGAGCATTACGTGAAAGAAGAGGAAGAACATGACCCTGGCATCTGCTCACTACCTGTGTGTACAGGGAAGTGCACAACCAGAAGAGGTGAGAGTTCACTCCTTCTTGGCAGGCAGAGAACGATCATAAAATCTTGGAATAGTTGGGGTTGGAAGGGACTTCACGGCTCCACTCCACTTTAAAGTTCCACTCCCTGCCATGGGCAGGGACACCTTCCACTATCCCAGGTTGATCCAAGCCCTGTCCAGCCTTGAACACTTCCAGGGATGCGGCAGCCACAGTTGCTCTGGGCAACCTGTGCCAGGGCCTCCCCACCCTCACATGGAAGAATTCCTTCCCAATATCCCATCTAACCCCACCCTCGGGCAGTGGGAAACCATGCCCCCTTGTCCTGTCCCTCCAGGCCCTTGATCCAAGTTCCTCTCCAGCTCTCTTGGAGCCCCTTTAGGCACTGGAAGGGGCTCTGAGGTCTTCCTGGAGCCTTCTCTTCTCCAGGCTGGACACCCCCAGCTCTCCCATATAGGCTCCAGAGGAGAGTGGCTCCAGCCCTCCCCCTTTATTATCTTCATGCCCCTCCTTTGGACCTGCTCTAACAGATGCACATCTTTCTTGTGCTGGGGGCTCCAGATGATGAGGATGATGAAGGGTGAGCAATGAGGACAACTTAATGACACAGAAGATGCCAAAGGCTCCCCAGGTGCAGAAGAGGATGTGCTTCAAAGAGACTGAAGCACAAACTCACAGATGAAACCCACACCATGCAGAGCAATGTCTGAGTGAAGGAACAGCCACCACCACCAGACTGGAAACTTTTAAGACTGTCAGTTTGTAGATGGCCCAATTTCTCTTCGGTACTGCCGGAACATTGAGAGTGCGTCAAGACAAACCAGAAGGCCAAGCTTAACTCCAAAGGGCACTTGCAGGGACACCACAAGAAGGAAGCAGATCAGGAACAGCTGTGGCCAAGCTGTTGTGGTTGTCCTGGTCACTGTCCTGACACAGCAGAGCAGAGGAACCTCAGTGCAGGCAAAGGCAGAAGGCAGCAGGAGGCCAGGGCTGACAGGGCACCTACTCCAGAGTCAGCTATGTCCTACCTAAAGCTGCCTCTGGCTGTGGCTGCACTGCCCGGTGTCTCTCTGGCACTGACTCTGATGAAGCAGCTTCATTACTTCCCACGGGACCTTCCATCCTCTAGTGAGAACGGACTGTGAGAAACCCCACTGCACACACTCAGCGAGTTAGCCTAGGGAAGAGCCTACAACAAGGCAAAACCCTACCACTCTTGTATTTTTCCTTCTTGGCTGTCCACATTATTTACTCCCACCCTCAAGGACACCTCTCAA
This sequence comes from Rhagologus leucostigma, assembly GCA_013397725.1. Taxonomy (NCBI): domain Eukaryota; kingdom Metazoa; phylum Chordata; class Aves; order Passeriformes; genus Rhagologus; species Rhagologus leucostigma. Next base: position 13,634 of record VZTD01004961.1, on the reverse strand, counting down.
AGAGCACAAGCCAGGGGCAAGGTTGCTCTGACCCTGCTCCTTGATGGCACAGAAATCACCTGGCTATGGACAGCACCAAGAAATCTTTCCAGCTGGAGACAACAGGCTTGGAGGATCATTAATGTGGCCATTTCACTTCTAACAGTACATGATGAGAACAGACCATGAGCTCTCCAAGGGCTTCCTCAAGGAACCCTCAGCAAGTGCTTTCAGCTGAGCAAACTGCAGAATGCACTTAGCGTGTCCTCACTGCCACAGACCTGTCCTGCTCTTTACCCTCCTTGTAGCAGCTCTGGAGGCTGCTGAGCATCTCTCAGACAGTTTCTGTCACAGATGAATGAGCAGGCAAGCCCATGAAGAAAAAAGGGAGTGGATCTGGTAATAAGGTGGACCTGAGACACCCCATTAACACAGAGCAACAAAGCTGGTGATGATAAACATCTGTGAGGGCATGGCTGTACTCCTGTACTCCATCCTGAGGGATCTTGACAGGGCTGTAAATATCGCCTGAAGATTCACAGGGGGTTTGTACCACGGAGCAAGCTGTCCTGCTGAGACATCCCACATCCCCTGGAAGAAAGCCACCTATTCCTCTCCAGGCACCACTGGTAACCAGGCCACCTCTAGAGATAAGGACGTGGACAGCTGAGGAGAAGAGTGACATTTCCCAGGAAGGAATCACCTCTTTTCCCTGCACTAAAGCAGTGGTCTACAGGGGTCTGCATGCTAGCACTGGAAAAGATGTAACAGCCAAGACTTCCTAGACCCAAAATTGAGAGGTGGGCTCCTCCCAGAGGTCCTGGGCTTGAAGACTCAGAAAACAATGCCTGTGCTAGGGGCACACACAGGAAAGAGGCAGGGCACAGTCCTCAGAGAAGTCAGAGATAGGGTGGGGTGAAAATATCAAGGGAAAGAGGAGGAGGATAAGGCTAGTTCTCCAACATGAGCTGCTCTGACTCAGCCGCAGTCCTGGGAGTGAGCCAAGCCAGAGGCTCTACCCTGCCCATCCCACGGCATAAATGATGGCACTCACTGGCAGTGCAGGGGATGGACAAGCCCCCACAGGCAGCTGGAAGTCTCGGGATGCCAAGTGTGGGCACACCTACCAAGCTGAGCACTCAGAAGAGCTGGGGAGGGCATTTCAAGAAGGGGTAACAAAGGGTAATAAAATGCAGAGAAAAGAGGAAAAGCCAAGACTGAAAAGAAAAGGCAGCATCACCCTGCAAGCCCCAACATGGGCTTGTTCCTGTGGCTGCAGGATCTGTCCCTCTCAAGCTCTGGGCATTGGGCTCCAGGCCATGTGTGGGGTCATGCTTGACCCCAGCTGAGCTGCACTCATAGACCTTCCATGCACCAATTGCACGGCCAGGGGGTTTTTGCGGCACTTCAAGTGCTATGAAACACTCTTGCCCAGCATGGTTGGTGTCTCCCAAATCTCAGTGTATGGCAAGGAGACCACAGGGTTTCAACAGTGCTCTCATGTAATGACTAAACTCCCTGTGAAGTTTGGTCTCACAACACCAGCTTACAGCAGACACAGCTGGATTCTGCCATTTTTAACATCTGCTCAGTCACTAATATATTTTAAATTATAAATATATATAAAAATATATTTTATATGTATAATACATATAAATATATAAAATATTACCGAAAGTCTATTCTATTCTGTATTTTACATATTTTATACTGTCTTTCTGGCAGAAATAATCCTCAGGCAGTGCTCTAGAGTAACAGGGCAGCCAGTGCATTTCAAAGTGGCCACAAAATCATTCTCAGGCAGCAAAAAACCCCACACCTTTCCTGTACCTGGCCTCTGGTTTTCTGACCTGCTCAGGAGGGAAGCCCTGGCTTCAAGCAGCCCATGGAATGCAGCAGCAACACTGTCAGCCCTGGCCAGGGCTGCAATAACATCTCAGTACACCTGAATCACCAGGAAGCACTTATTGAAGCAGACAGATCTGCAAGCCACTGGATTTTTCAGAGCTCCAGACACTTGCGAGTCTTGGGAAGGATCAAGTCATTCGGACTTTAAAACTTACTGTGACTGAACCCCACACAGCTCTTGGGAAACAGGTCAATTATACAATTAAAGGCTTGCATCTTGCCTCTAGTCAGAAATCTGTTTTCACTTCCCAGCCCCTGGAGCTAATTAAAGTTTTGATTGCTTCCAAAGAAGTTATCAAATTACCCTTAAGCTTCTCATGATGGTTTAAGAGCCAGCTTAACAGACAAATAAATACTCTTGATTTTTCTCAGATTTTCTGTGTTGATCTTCTTTGTCAAAGGAGTTGAGCTCTGTACAGTTACTCACCTTCCCTGACCTTGAATTCCAGGATTTCTAGAGGCACCAACACCCAGAACTTCAGATTCAGATAGAACAAGGGGAATAATTTCCCTTAAGTAGGAATTATTAAATGCACCTTCAGTGACAGACAGAGCAAAGCGAGACAGCCCTAAACACCTAAACTGTCCCTTCACTTACTGGGAAGGAAGGCTGATCTTTTACATGTATCTAAGGAAAAAAGCAGCTTTTTAGAGCAACGGCAAGGCAGAGGGACAGGAGAAGGCTGCCCATAAATATCAATCACACCCACTCAGGAGTAGAGTGGAGAAAGACGCAGACCTTTAGGAAGAGTAGATGAAGACCCATGAAACAAATTGAACTTCTCACCCAACTGGAGTCCATTAAATACATCAAACACTCCAGGTGAGCCAAAGACGGAAGCTGTAGGAGGTGAGTTCTCCCAAAAAAAGCTTTTCTAAATACTTCTATACCTGTGAGAAGCTTGTCAAAACAAACACAAACATTTAAAGCCATAAGTCACAGACAAAACTCCTCACAGACAAACACATGATAAAAACTCAGTGAATTCAAATAACCTGGTAGCAAAGTACAAGAGGGCCTCTGTGGGCAGCCAGGCACCTCACAGGTGTTGGCTCCTGAAGCCGAAACAAAAAGCAATTCCTTGAGACAGGCAGTAAAATCTCCAGTGGCAACAAGCCAAACCAAATGCATTCCTCAGCTCATGTCACGCACAAATATTTGACTTGGGACAGCACCTTCATGCGTGTCTCTGAGCACCTCAGCCAAACCTCTCTCACGCGGAAGAGACATCTACGAGTCAGAATCAGTACCTAGGCCAGCACATAAAGATAAGAAGGGGTAATTCCATGTATCCAAGCTTGCTGATCCTACAAACCAAGCACCAGGAACCTCCTGTGGCACATGACAGCCAGCTCAGCTCGCCCAAGGTCCCCAGCAGCAGCAGCTTCTGGTGCTATGGAGATACACCCAGGCTGGAGCGGGAATGGGGGCAGGCTGAGCCAGCTGCCTCAGCCCCACCAACCCCAGCTCACCAAGTCTTCCCCACAGGGAAGTGGGCTACCCCCAGCCCCTGCACCAGCCCAGCTGGGCACAAGGTTCCTCGTGCGTGATTCAGGAGGCAGAGTTGTTTTACCTGCTACAGCAAACATCATCCTCAAATGACAACACTTCACAAAATCTGAGGTGTGGACTGATCATGTCCATCAAGCACACACACCTGCAGGGTGAGGCCAGCACAGCTAAAAATGCCCTGGACTTTGCAGCAAAAGGATTAAGGGAGGAGAAGGCAATACGTGCCTTGTGTTTTGACCTGAGCTACTACTGAAGGATGTTTCTGTAAAGGCAAGAGGGTGGGACCTGAATTTTATCTCTCAACCCAAAGATGGAAACACAGTAATGGAAAGGTCAAAAATACACATGGCTCAAAGTATGGGAGGTGAGTAACAGCCTTCTGAGAGGTCCAGATCCCTTAGGGCTTTGACATAAAAATGGCAGCAATCTGTGCTCAGTGTCCAGTGGCACCTCTAACTGCTCCTCCTGGCCATCTCAGAAAGATCGCAGAGTCATTGTGGGAGCTGGAAGCACCACTTCCAGACCCTGTTCAACCCCCAGGTGGAAATTTCAACCAGAGAACATCCTGAGGTTACTCCAGTTCTCCATCCTTCTGGGCAAGCTACAGAGAGAAAGGGCTTGAACCTTAGAGGAGAGCTAGGAGGAGCTGGGCTAGGTCAGCATGGCAAAAAAAGGTGGGAATGGCTGTCTCAATAACATGAAGGGCAGCTGCAAAGGTGATGAAGACTCATTTCAGTTCTTGAATCAAGGGGAAATCTCCCTAAATAACAGTTTGTGAGTGGACCCCAGAAAAAGCTTCATCATTAAGAGATGTAAACCTGGAGAAGGTATCTAGAAAAATGGGACCTCCTTCCTCAGAGGTTTTCCAGACACAGCTGGACAAAGACATTCCTGCAAGCAGCAGCTGGACTAGAAACATCCAGGATACAGGTATGCAAGGAAGGCCCGTTTCTGAAATGCAAAGACCCTGAAAAGGCCATTTCAGTCACTGTGGATAACCAGCGGAAAATGAAACCCCCAGCAGGAGCAGACAAGGGCAGAGAAAGACAAGTGGAGAAGCACGTTGTGGCTGCACACAGAAAACGGTGTCCAAACACTGTCTGGGCCATCACCCAGCACTACCAGAGGAAAAAATAACCTGCTAAGATCAAACTTTCCTGAAAGGGTGGTCAGGTACTGGAACAGGCTGTCCAGGGAAGTGGTGGAATCACCGTCCCTGGAACTGTTCAAAAAACATATGGATGTGGTGCTTATGGACATGGTTAGGCTCGGCAGTGCTGGGTTAATGGTTGGACTCCATGATCTTAGAGGTTTTTCCAGCCTTAATGATGCTATGATTCTGTCTAGTGGGAAGCAGGCACTCTCTTGAAAGGGCTAAAAGGACTTACCTGTAACTACCACGGCTGCTGCACCCATCATCTTAGCAACAATCACGTTAACGAGGCCAATTGGTCCTGGGTACAAAGGGGAGAAAGACAATATGCACCACTGCCAGGCAGCATCAGCCCACCTTGGAACATGCCCAGAGTTTAGCGTGCTCCTGGCCAAAGGAGACTTTGGCAGCCCCAAGGTCCCCCTCATCACACCTGCCATGACCCACCCTTACAGCAGAGCCCAGAAGCAGAGCCTGAGGCTGTCCATCCCCTCCCAGCAGGCAAGGAACCCAAGGACTGACTACGATCACTGTACCAGAGCCAGACACGAAGACTTTGCTTCCCAGAGTGACTCCTGCTCTTTTGCAGGCATGGATTCCCACTGAGAGGGGCTCGATAAGGGCTCCTTCCTCAAAGCTGACATTATCTGGAAGTCTGCAAGAATGGGACACAAGGAACAGTTACCAGTGTAGTTTATGAGGGTGATGAAGAAAGCCATGACACTCGAAGACCAAACATAGGTGTAAATTACAGTGGCAGAACATACTGCCACCTGTGATCAGAGAAATGCTGGAATTGAACACGCTTCAAGAGGCTCCATTGCTTCTTTCCCTCCTCTGAAGCAGCATCACGTGCACGTGAACCATTTATCAGTGAGGTTTGCCCAAGCACCACACTCAGGGACTCACAAACTTCCCCACATCAACTCTCCAGTACTTGGTGAGTCAACAAGGACTCCTTTGCCACTCATTCCCTTTGGAATAAACCCCCCAGTTGCATATGTACCACCCCGAAGCTGCCCTATGGGTCACCTACCAGTGAGTTCCCAGACCCCTCACCAGGGCTGAATCAGCTTTTAGAAAACATCCTGCCGCCAAAGGCGATGCCACTAGGAAAGGCAGCCAGATCCAGGTCTCCCTATAACACCCGGCATCTCCTCCCCTGAGACACCAAGTGTTTTAACAAGTGGACTGGTCCCAGCATGTACCCTCCCAGCAGTCAGGGACAATGCGTGCAGTGGGTATCAAACACCTTTTGGACAATAACAGCCCTGTAACGCAGCCAACATAAGTGATGGAAAAAAGCAGTGAAACCCTTCCGAACTGCTGGAAGAAATAAATCTCAGCCCCACAACGCTGCCCACCAGCAAGCCACCAGTGTGGGCTGTCACACAGCTCTGGGAGCTGTGCCTGCCAGGAGGGTCTTTGTGACAGCACTGGGAAGCTTGAGGTCAGATCTCACCCAGGCCAATGTGAAGCCAAAGAAATGGAAATGATGGCTGTGGGAAGACAGCTGTAAGATATCTGCATGTCCCTTATTTCCAGGAGGCTTTAAAGGTCTGACTCCAAGAGTTCAGTTGTCACAGAGTTTGGCATCACGTTTGCTACTGCTGGATTTGGGCACTGCCCTGTCAGCGGGGAGGGCAGCTTCACAGCGTGATCCCAGCTCCATCAAGTTACTCAGAGCACCCAACACAGAGTCCACCAGCAGGACACACAGTAACTGCCCAAATGTGCAAAAGCTCACTGAGCTCAGCCATCATCTGTTCTTAGCAAATTTGTGCTGGCAGAGTGACTGCATGCCAGGGAATCTGCTGTACATGAGCCAGCTGCAGCACTGCTGATCTGAAACTGGGAGCATTATGTTCAGGCTTTGCATCCCAAGGCTTAAAAATAAAATAAAATAAAATAGCCAAAGTAATATTTTCTCAAATTGGAGAAAAAAAGCAAAAGCCTGGAAGAAGCCAGCTACAAACCAACCACTTCCTCTCAAGCAAAAACTTGTGATGTTGTCAGAAAATGTTATTTTGATACACAGGAAATCCATGACAGCGGGTCTGGACAGTGAGATGTTAATCCCATCCAGACCAGCACCTCATCCTGGCAGCAGCTGCTTGGTATCTGCTTTGAAAGCTTCCTGCCTGAGGACTCTCAGGAGAAGAGCAGTCAAGTGCCTCCTTCTGACTGACACGATCCTGAATGCTTTCCCTGCAGACACCAAAGATCAATCCCAAGGACGTTCCTGCTCATGGAAGTATCAGCTCCATATACACTGAAAAAGAACAAGCTCCACAGGCAGAGCAGCCTCAGCGGGACACTACTTGGGCTGTTTTTATCTCCTCGTTAAAGGCACATTGCACAGGTTTTTTCAGGTCTTGGAATATTTGAGGCCCTGGCACAGGTTGCTCAGAGAAGCTGTGGCTGCCTCATCCCTGGAAGTGTTCAAGGGCAGGCTGAATGATGCTTGGAGGAACCTGGTTTAGTGGAAGGTGTCCCTGCCCATAGTAGGGGTTGGAATGGGATGATCTTTAAGGTCCCTTCCAAACCAAACCCTTTTGGGATTCTATGATTTGCCAGAGTGTTTAAGCACCGATTGCTTCTAAGCAAATGTGTCAGTGCTGCCACAATTAATAACATACTCAAGTTTGCTGAACTGGACATGACAACAGATGTGTAATGCTGGTAGCTTAGTGGGGACACTCAGAATCACACGAAAAAACAGCTCAGCAGGGCCACTGCTTTCTGTTCCTGCTCTGCTCAAAGTGGGATGACTTTGTTTCAAATGACAAAGTGAGATGTCAGCAGTCACCCTGGTGTTTCCTGAAAAGCAGCAGCAAAACTCAGCTCAAAGAACCAAAGACCTTCAGGCACTGGCCTAGGAAGGCAAGGATATAAAAAGAGGCAGGAAAGAAACCAAGAGCAGGGAGCAAATGGGAAAAGGAAAATAATTAAAGGGTAAACCAGTGGTGACATCCCAGGAGACATGCAAGAAATGTTTATGTCTGGCACCGGAGGGGATAAACTACGCCTGCCTGACAAACCCTTTGCAAAGTGGCTGCCATCCAAGCTTAGGCATGTTATTTATGGATCAGAAAGCAATAAAACCTGTTGGGATCACATAAAGAGTGCTCCAAAGGGCCAAGAGGTGATTGCTGCAGCTAATCTCCCCCGGGGGAGTGTATATTTCTCTGTGGAGGGAACATGGACTGACTTGTAGCAGTAGCTTGCACTGTGCTTGTAGTAGCGGCACAGGTTCCCATCATCGGGCGGTGTCGCACAGAAGAAGATGGTCGGGGACAGGTTGTAGCGTCCAGTTTTGCAGAACTCATCCACTTCCCTTGGGACACCTGGCTCGATGGCCACGCGGTCACCTGCCAGGGTGAAAGCAAACGGAGTGGGTCAGGGACAGGGTGGCACACAGGTAGGAGTAGCACCAAAAACCACAGAAACACTGACACCATACAGGCAGGAGGGACATGAGGAAGGTCTTGCTGCACACACCAGGCTGGTTCCCAATGCTCCCTTCACAGCAGCCTCATCATCAAGATCTTTGCAGGTACTTGGAAAGAGATGGTGTTTCAGAGGCAGGCTTTCATGCAGACATGGCGATAAGCAGGATGGAAGTAAAGAGCCATCTAGGCCACTGCATCCCCTCTGAGCTGGCCAACAACGGGTGTCTGACAGGACAGAGGCAGGACAAGCACATACTGAATACTCTCCCAGTCTCACATTATACACAGCTGTGAGGCCTCCCAAGTTGCAAGCGGTTGGTTTGTCTTTAGTAACACTCAACAACTTCTCCTCCTCCTTCCACCATGTAAACTACATGGTCTGCTACATCTCAGGCGGATGCTGCACCTCACTGTGCCTTGCTCTGGTGCTGGAGCAACCAGAGAATGGGCAACCTGCTCTCCCAGCCCTCCACGAGTCCTCACATCCTTGAGTTGTCTCTCTAGCTCCCAGCTGAAGTTCCCAACTTGGACATTCGTCAGAGATGCTGCTCTGCATCTTGTTATCTCCTTGTCCTCCTCTGAACCTTTCTCAGTTGTCTTACATCCTTTTGGAAATGAGGAGACCAGAACTGCATGCAGAGTTCCAGATGTGCACCGACATCCTCTGAGTCTCTGTCCCCTTCCTACCAGTGATTTGCATTTTCACCGTTGCTGAGCCAATGCTCCTATGCACAGTGTCAGAGCCAAAGGTCTCACCCTTCAGCAGAGATGGTCGGCACAGCATTTTAGATATGAAGCTGGTTTTGTTTCTTCTGTCATGGACACCACTTTGTGTTTACCTGCATTGAATCTCACGTGCATCTCACTGGCATCCCTTGAGTCTCTCTGTAACTCTTGCTGGCTCTCCCCCACATCCTCTCCACCTTGCCTAAGCTGCTCTCATCAGCAAACTTTGCAAGATTCCCTGCTCAGTCCATTTTCTGCTGTGGAGGTCCCATCACAGGGCCTGGATCGGTTGCTCCAGTGACCTCTGCACTGCAGGAGGCCATTTGCTCCTTCAAGAACACACACAGAGAAGAAACACTCACAGCAAGTCGCTGGCAAGAGCTATAGATGTGGTTTCCGAAGCTTTATCAACCTTCCTTAAAAGGCACCTTCTACCAGTATACATTCTGCTCTGCATTAAAATACAGCCAGACCAGCTCAAGATATCCCAGGATAAAGCTACCTAAGGAATATCATACACTAGTGGCCAAGATGGGTGACTAATAGCACTGCAGTGACATTTTCTGAAGGAGAAGGTCACACTGTGATTTCAGAACCTCAGATGAATTTACGTGACAGAAAAAGACACAGCCTGTTATCAAGACATTCTCGGGAACTGATTAGGAGGAAAACAAATAGATGGTTTTGATTCCAGATACCTGGTTTCAGATGAGTCACCCCTGAGCCCACTTTTACGACAGTCCCAGAAGCTTCATGTCCCAACACCATGGGATCCTTGACAACAAAATCCCCAATTCGTCCGTGCTGCCAGTAGTGAACGTCGGAGCCACAGATCCCAACGGAATGCATGCGCAGGAGCACCTCTGCCAGAAAAGGAGGGAAGGTTCCTTGTAGAAAACCCAACCTTCTCAGGCACTGGGAGAGCAGCGCGTGGGCTATCCCTGGGCCCCAGAGCAAAGGCCAAGCCAGTATCAACACATCCAAATTTACTGGCATTCAACCAACACACCAGAATTGTGTGTGCACACATTAGAAGAGTGGCACATTCATGAGCCACCTGCTGAAATACAAAACTATGCAATGATTCACAAAGCAAGAAGGCTTAAAATAGGGTAAGATAATGTCAATAAAAAATATGGTCAACAAAATAATACAATTTAAGAGGGATGTTATTATTGCTGGAGCAGGAATGAAAGAGCAAGTCCATTTAATTTTTCCTTCTCCCTAAGCTACGATTTCAGCCCTGGAGAGTTAGTTAATCAAATTTCTATCAGCCCATATGCCCATCCTATTAATGTTGAGTCTGACATAAGATCATCTGACATGTCCCAAGAGCCATTTACTGTGACATACATAAACTGATGCAACAGGAAGCAAAAAAGCCAGATAAAGGGGTTTATCTGTGACTGCTCCAGCTCTTCTTTTCAGCTGGAAAAGCAGCATTATTTGTTTCAGCCACACAATCTTTTTTTGGATAGTTTTGTACTTCCTCTGAAATATTTTATATTATCAAGGAGCAACAAAAGAGAATGAGAAAACAAAGAGAGAAGTAAAGAAAGCAGACAGAATCAGTCATCTGTAGACGTACCATTGGGACCTGGTTCTGGGACTGGACGGTTTTCCTATGGACAAAAGGAAAAAAAACATTTAGATGCTTGTTCATATCCCTGGGAATATCTGTGAAAACGTAGCCCTGGTTAGCTCAGGTAAATCCATAAGCAGACAAGGTTTTTGGTTCTGTCTGCTCCATAAGACACAGCTGCGCCAGGCGGAGCCTGCTCCTAAGCTCCCCTCATTTTCCATGCTCAGTGGAGTAACACGGGCAGCTGTAGGAGTAAGCACACTGCCAGCTTGTAAATCCGCTCTCCAAATTATTTTGCAGTAAATTCCCTTTCCCTGCCCAAACAAGAGACAAATACTAAATTTCCCTGCACTGGAGCAGCCCCAAGTTTCAGCTGAATCCTTCATCCATCCCACTGGCTGACAAAAAAATCACCTTCTGTAACCGGGAAGATTCTGAACCACCTGTTCTGTAAAGCCTTAATATTGCGGTGCTTGTATTATTATTTTAAATAATACAAAACTTTTTTACTACATAATCATAGAATAGCAGAATCACAGAATGATTTGGGTTGGAAAGGACCTTAAAGCTCATCTCATTCTACACCCTGCCACGGGCAGGGATACCTTCCACTAGGCCAGGTTGCTCCAAGCCCCATCCTTGAACACTTCCAGGGATGGGGCAGCCACAGCTTCTCTGGGCAACCTGTGCCAGGGTCTCACCAGCCTGTGCCAGTAATACATAGTAATTTATACATTATATATACATAATGATTTACACCTAACAAGGTATACATTCACATTCTCTTGTAATTGTCATAGCACCTCTTTATGGGATGAATGAGGAAACCAGAGTTAGAAAAGTGGCCCATATTACCCTTCCACCCAAAAGGTCCACAAGGCTTTTGCCTTCACCGAGCTCCCTCAGCTGCCTCAAAAGTCAAAGGAATAATTTTGCTGGGTTTTACAACATCAGGACAATACAATATCCACCCTGAGGATCATGTCTCTAAGAAAAGCCCCCCAGAGTAGTGCAAACAATAAACCCTTAAAAATTCATCTGCTGCTCAAACTTCGAGGAGTTCTGTTCTGCATTTTAAGTATTTAAATCCCAGCATATTCCTCAACTTCTGTTTTGTACTTCAGCCTTCTAAACATCATGGAAAGACAAACTCTGGAAACACGTTCTCATACAACTCAACCGATTCAAATTTTCTATGTTCAGATCTGTATCTGCAATTTTTCTATGTGGGGGCTTTGTTTTGTTCCACTGAGGACACAGCCTAGAGCATTATTTCTAAAAGAGGTCAATCTAGATGTAACCTCTTTTATAGAAAATGCAATAAGCACAGGATCTGGGGACACACCAGAGGTACAGACCACTTCAGACTGAACAGAAAGTCCACGGTGAGAGACAAAGACAACTTCTAGCTGAAAAATGTGTGTGTGTGAAAAAAAAACAAAACCACTTTTTTTTTTCTGGCAATAACAACTGTACCCAAAAACCCCAGACATCTTGTTGGGAAGTGAATCCTCCAGTGAGGAGGATTGGGAAGTGAACTGGAGAAAACAGAAGTGACCAAAGTGGAGAACACCAAAGACACAAGTTCTACTTGTTGTCTGTTGTTCACTGAGAAGTTCAGAAATGGTGACTGATAAAGAAAACACAGCAAATTTTTTCTGTGAAAGGAGACGTGGAAAGGGAGGTCAGAGTACAAGTATAAAACAAATAAATCCTCAGCGGGCAGCAAAGAGGAGTCTGTGCAACTACCTAAGGACAAGAGGAGAGTCAACAAAAACAAAGCAAACACATTTTCACACAGCACAGGAATCACAGCGACTCTGGCCATGGGAAAAATGTCCAAGAATCAAGAAAGGTGTGGGAATTACGGGAAGATGGTGTCACCCAGCCTTGGGTATCAATAACAGATAACAAGTTCAGAGTTCACTGCAGAGACTACTCCTGTCACCAGTGGGTCAACACAGTAAGCACCAGACACATCATGGAAAGAAACTTCAGGGAAGCCCAGGAGGATCACACAAGGTGCTGCCAAGTGAGGCAGGAGGGCACAGGTCTCCAGCAGTACAAATATCCAAGGAAAACTCACATGTCTGGGTCTAAACCAGTTTAGAGACCAGCAACACAGATGTGACGGAGCCAGTGTCCACCTTCACAAGTCTCAGACACCTTTCTTAAATCGTAGGGGTTTGGAAACGTGTTCTTGAACTAGAGGGACCACCTCAATCCTCAACCCATTTTGACTTCTTTTGGTAGTCAGGCTACATGTGATTGTAGCAACTGTGATTCAAAACTGTGAAAGTGCAGCTGCGTCAAAGGTGCCTGGGAGCCACCAGGAGCCACTCACGCGGCACGGCTCGGGCTGTGGCACGTGTCGCTTGAGCTGAGTGGGAATGGTGAAAAACCAACCACTTCCCTGGTAATCACCCCCTGAACAAGGCATATATCCAAAGTCTGTGTGTTCCTGAGAGCCCTCCTGCCAGGACTCTGTGTACAGAAAGCTGACTGCCAATGTTTGCCCATGGAAATCTTCCTTCCCTGCTTTGGCACTCTCCAAACTGGAAAACACGGCTCTCCAGCAGCGCGGTGGTGATTCAGCATTCAGGAAGAGCCAGTCGAGCGTTAGTAGCGAGAGAAGCAGAATGAACCTGAGGTACTAAAAAAGTAGAAAATAAAAGCTCCCCTCTCCAGGAGGGTCCTCCATCACCTGCTCCCCCTAAATCCTCTGTCCTGCTGCTCACCTGGGCTCTGACAGCCCAAAGAAGCAACAATCACCCTCCACCCCTGCTCCCTGAGAGCGCCTATCTCAGCTGTGAGAATGACTAACTGCAGGGAAAAAAAAAAAAAAAAAAAAAAAAAAAAAAAAGAAGGCAGTTTTTTGGGGATTCTGGGTTTCAGGAATAAAACTCCCAACCCAAACGGAGTTGGCAAAGATCTCAAGATTATCCCCTCCTATGTCCCCTAAGACCATTCTGCAGCTGAAACCTTTCCAAGACTGGAAAAACAAAAAATGTACAGGATAGGACACGCAAAGTTGCCAGAACCAGCTAAAAATAGACCATGCTTCTGATACTGTTGCATCCTTCGGCTTGCATGAATGAGTGTATCTATGAATTAATTTCCCTTGCAAAAAATGTTACCCCTCCCAGGCCCACGAGGGCTGGTGCATTTTTTTTTTTTCCTGTCCGGGTCATTCCTCTTAACGCTGCGAAGAGCCCGAAGCGGTCACAAGCTTCCCCACAGAGGAGATGGGAGGGCCCAGTCATGGGACACCCCCGAATTTGGGCCCCCGCGCCCCCCAGGTCACCCCCCAGCCATGAGACA
>VZTD01004959.1:0-110165 GCA_013397725.1 Rhagologus leucostigma | reverse complement strand
CCTTTCTGGCCCCAGAAAGCAGAATCCTTGACATCCATGCACAGAGAGGGTCATGGCCCTCCTTTCCTAATGAAGAGATTAGGCATGGTGCTGGAAGGTGCTTCTCACAAAATCAGAAGGACCATGTCAGCCTGAAGAAGGAAGCCTGTGCAGCCCCACCCAGAAAACGCCTCTAGCAACAGGAGTTTGAAGCACGGCCTACTCTTTTCTCACACAGCAGGTGCTTCTGGGAATATTGTCTCCAGCAGAAACTTAAAACTCCAAACCATCCTAAGTAAGATTTCCTTCCACATCAACGTTTTCTATGACTGTGCCCTTCTTTTAGTAGCCAATAGCCCTTTATTTCTCCAAAGGCAAAGTAAGATGACAGATTATTTTTCCGTTAAATACCTGTAGATGTTGAAATTACTGGAGTGGGGACTGACGGTGTATGCTCACTTGTTGTGGAATGGATGGGTACAGGTGTGGTGGTAATTTCTGTTGAAGTCCTGGTTGTAGTGGTGGTGGGTATTGATGTCGTGGTGGGTATTGTTGTCATGGTGGTGGTGGAAGTTGAAGTTTGTGGTATAGTAGGTATAGTTGTAAGCTCACAAGGAATTTCTTGCCACTCACAACAGTTTACTCTGATTTCATAATTATAGCAAAGTTGCCACATAGTTACATCTTGCTCATCATTTTTGCAGATTAGTCCATATGTAACATTACACTCTACTTTCTGACCAAGATCTTCTAAGCTCACATCAGGTTTATCCTTAGCCCTGCATTCAATTTCTTCAGGAGGTGTACATATTTTGTTTCCATGTTTTCTTATTTCATCATATGTTTCATAGTCACCACCACCTTCTTCAGGCTTACTAACATCAAACCACTCAGTCCAATCACAGATTAGTCCAAAGCACGGAGCTGCAAGAAAAGACAGACATTTCAGAGTTTACAGAGAACATCCTGAGAAGATCCAGTTTTTATTTTCTTCCATTAAGGACTAGAGGAGTGCATTGCAATTTGTCATCTTTCCAAAGAAAAGAGTTCTAAAATCGGTTCTGTATTAACAGGTTTTTAAACTGGAAGTTTTGCATCAAAATAAAATCACCAAGCTGAAGCCTTTAAAGGTCCTTCTTCCCTCTATACTAATGACACTTTTGAAATGATAAAAAAATTATTCATTTTTGTTTAAAATATATTTTTCTGTAGTGATTGTCTTTAAATTACTCATCCTTTAAATATTCCTTTGACATTTTTAACAACTTTCTTCTATATTTATAACTTACTTGTAGTTACTGGATGGCTTGTAGTGGTAACTGAAATAGAACAAAAAGAAATTAGTCTATCATTTTGAAAGAAATATAATAGTATATTTTTTGGCTGACACTCCTGACAATATTTCTACTATCCTATTAGGATATTGAAAAGCTAACATGGGTTTTCAGAAACAGGAAGGCACCCTGTACGTTTATACTTACAATTTCTTTCGTAAGAAATAAATCAACTCAAAATGCTAAAAGTCTTTCTTAGTGTGGTGTGATAAAACAATCCATAAATATTGCTCTGTGTCAGCTATAATCCCATATAATTGTACATTCTGTATTGAAAACATTTTCCCTAAAGAAAACAATTTTTAGATCACATCTGTATTGATGATTTACCTGTGGTGGTGGTGGTAAGAGTACTGGAAGGGAAGGAGGTTGAAATGGTTGTAGGTGAAGATGTTGGACAAGGATAGACTCCACCAGAAACTACAGAACCATTTTCTGCACAAATGTATGTTATACATATGTCGCCATCCTGTACTTGTCCCACAATAGCACCCACTTCATAACTCGTTCCATTGATGACACAAGGACACCCTGCAAGAAAGAGCTTTACTGTGCAATTTTTCTATTACCATGTAAGAGGCAGAGACAAAATACTTATGGACAAGAGAGCATTTACATGCATCACACACGTTTTTCAGAGCTGTACCTGGAGCTTAGATGTACTATATTGTCCTAATTTATCTTTACATTTAAAGCAATGTTAGAACATATTTAATCAAGTCCTGCATAAAATGCCTGGTGGTGCAGACTAGAAAGTAGGTTTTAAAATGTTCCGAGAGAAATAATAATTGCAATTTACTATCTGACACTTTTGTATAATAACTACGTGTTCAGCAAGTGCAAACTCTTGTAGTGAAATTCATTAGTTTGGATATAGGACATGTGGAGAAAGAATGAAGGAACAGGAGAAAAAGGTTGAGCCAGAAGAACTAACAGCAAGGTTCAACAAAAGTGCTGCTGAATTTTCTTTAGTCACAACTTTCACTAGCACTGGAAAGAATTATTCTAAATCAATATTAAGTCTTTTGTAGAGTCAGACATAGCAGTTCCATGCATTTTTTTTCTTCTTGTTTCCAGAAGAACCCAAATGTTATTTACCTGGAAGTGGTTTACACTCTATGGATCCTGAAGGGACACAGACACTAAAAGAAAAATTTTCAAAAATTAAAATGTTGCTGATGTTTTATGACACCTGTTAGCAGAGTCAAGAGCACAGAAACATAGATATTTGTCACTCGATCTTCATTCACACTACTGGATATTTTTCTGGGTATATTTTCTAGTATTGCCTACCATTTTTCTTCCAAACTAAGTCACCACTTTTAGTAAAACACCTTAAAACTGTCATGAAACACTTTGTGTTGGAAGTTGCAATACTGCAGTAACAACTGTTTTGCAGAGTAATCTTACAGCTAGATCAGATTATTCTCTGGTCACCATGTGGAGCCAGAAGTGTAAGTGCTGTCATTGCTAACACTCTAAGCATGAACAGTTGGGACTCAACTATCTCTTTCAGGGCAAGAGTATTTCAGATTACAGTGATTTTGAAGTCCCAGTTTTAAGTGACAATGCAAGGCAGAGTAGCCCCTCTCTTCCCAAAGAGTCATGAGAATCTAAAGGTTGTTTTAGAAGTTCACCCAGGCTTCATGCCATTATATAATTTATGACAGCTGACAGGTATAATTAGTGAATTTGCTAATACACTTATTATAATAACACTACCAACCTGAAATCTGGATTATTATGGTCTTGGAAAATTATGAAATGCAAGAATATACCAGCTCTTCAGCTGAAGTTGCATCTCTATTTGTTTGAGGCCCAGTAAAGTAAATGAGGGACTCAGCATACATAAATTATTTCCTGAATTACTGCAAGTAATTTTTATATACCATATTGTACAGTTTTCTTCTGTGGGTACTTCTTGCCCAGGGGGTATATGGATTCCACCTTCGATGTAACACCCACACTGATCTTCAGTCACACATTCCTTTGTCTCTTCATTATAAATAGGCTTGTCCATAGGGCATCTGGGGTAACAACCTATTGACGACAGGTAGAACAGAATACAGGATGAAGAAAAGCATAAAAAGTTAACTCAGCGATATGCTACCTTCTGAAGGTAAATTGTTCTCACTGAATCAAGCATAGTGAAAGAAATCTAAAACTTCCCATTCAAATCAATCTGTGGACAATTAGTCTTTCCAAAAGACTTGGACAGTTTTCATTGATAATATTGGGGTGAGGAGGATTAAGTAAGAGGTTTTTTTATGAAAACTAGTAATGTTTCTTTTTCTTAGTTCAATACCTTGAAGAAATCCCTAATTTATACTCATTTCTATGGGCAGCTAGTAATTTTAAGACAAAGAAACGCCCCAATTTTTGCATAGATCACTATATCAAGAATACTTTCGTGAGGAATATGGAAGCAGACTCACTAACAAACAAGTTTTTTACTACATTTCTTGGAACATTAGACCTTGTTTATATGCCTTGAATACACCAGGTATCTCTATCCCAAACATAATTTATCCGTGTTTTTCCTTACCCTCGGGCAGTGATCCAAACTTCACTGCAAGGGATTAACTGACTGTCAATTCTCATTCCATTTTTCATGTAAATACACTTAAAAATACTATTCTGTTATTATTATTACTATTATTATATCTTCTTCCCCCACATAAACTCTTATTAAGTCCAATTATTAATGACATGAAGTCCTCTTTATAGTGTACTGGAGTTCTAAATAGTCTTTAAATTGAAGCACCACATAATTAACTGGTACTTAAAAGTCACTTTACACTGCCAGACTGTACTTAAGATGTCCTTACAAAAAAATAGGTGTACTCTATATTTCTACTGAAATTAAACAACATAAATAATTCAGAAAGATAATTGGATATATAATAATATGTCTTCTGACACTTCCCAAATCTTTCTAATAATATAAGACAATTTATTTTAAAACACAGAGGTTTGTTGGGTTTTTAAAAAATATTTTGGTTAGGGATTTTTGTTGATTTTTTTAGTGGGGTTTTTTGGTGGTTTTTGGGGTTTTTTTGTTTGTCTTGAGTTTTGGTTTGTTTGATTTTTTTATTTTAATTTTTTTACCAGCAGTTCAAAGCAAAGTCAAACTCAAGGCATTTCTTGCCAATCCCTAAACTGGAGATAAGTGCTTCAAGTCCAGACCAAAAATACTATATGGCTAAAAATACGGCTTTTTTCTCCAGCTTTACCATGTGGTAAACCAGAAGATACTTATAAAGTCTTTCACATTCTTGGATCATTGCAGTCCCTTTAATGTGAAATTCCTGTTCCATTATCAACCACAAGGACTGTCACCTACTAATTTTGCATCTACAAATGAAATAGAATCTCCATTAAGAATCCAATATATAGCAGCATCAGTGTGTCTGCTATGAACCAATATATAGCAGCATCAGTGTGTCTGCTATGAAAGATATTTATTTTCCAGCGTAAAGGTAAGTGAATGTTGCACATTAATCTAGCAAAGGCAAGATGATCTGACGCACAAAAAATTATAATCTTAAAACCCCCCAGCTATCAGTGACTTGCTTCTTTGCTATATCAAAGATTTTCCCTCTTTTGAAACACTTCAGCATGGGATTCAAAATTACCATGATGTAATAATATTGCATGTTTCAGGATATTATCCAAGCAGAGACCTAGTTTTATGGCTTACAGGAATGTAACTATCACCCATTGATGTTAATAAATAATAAATTACATTACAGGAAGCATTTATGTAAGACTGGAGGCAAATTCAACATAGCAGATTTAGGAACATCCCATCAAGTTGACTGACTAGTCCATAATTACTAAAAGATACCTGAACAAAGTTATACAAAGCACAACATAAAATTACAAGGAATTTATTACCTTCCAGTAATGGTATTGTAATGTTGGTGCTGACATTATTGATCATCCTGCAGGTTGTGATATTACTGCCACAGGGCTCATAGTGCCAGTCACACTCATTGCGAGGGTTATAGTAGTCACAGAATATCGCTGATGAGAAAAGAGAGAAGCTGATTAAAAACAAGGCCACCAGAATGCAGTTCTGAGCAGGCCTTTAAAGGTACAAGCTACATGAATCTACAGGTTAAGCCAGCCAAATTTCTCTTGAGGTACAAGACCTGGACTTTCTACTACTCTGCTTAAATTTAGGATACATCAAAACACTGGTGCCCAAGATTTTCATTCTAAATATTCAAGCCCGTGGGTAAAAACGCTTCAAATCATAAAGAAAAAAAAAAATTAAATTATTTTAGTTTAAAATTAAGGGTACATTTCTGAGAGTATTTTTCTTACATAGCTACTAGCAAACTCCTAAATATTTTTCCATTTTATACAAAATAGCTCCATCTGGCTGTATCACATAGGCTGAAAGTCCAAGAGGAAGCATATGAAACATTACGAATACAACTTAAATTCAGCTTAGATGACTACAGACAGAGGAAGGAGCTTTTATTAACTTACGTATTAGAGCTGACTGAAACTTCTAAATTTTGTTTTACTGGCTTCTTACACTTAAAAATTCCAATTAGTCCAAATTCTGAATCTGAATGAATTTTTAAAATTAAAAAATTATAAGTTTCTACTTAGAATCTCAAAATTCTGATTTGAGTGCTTTTTGGGTAGTATTAATTTAAATATTATTTTACATTAATTTATGATGCATTGGTATGAGTATTAGCACCACTAATGGACGCTGCTTAATATACGTAACACTGATTAGTGCTAACACTGGTTCAGTGCTAAAGCATGGGAGTGCTATATACTTTTTGCTAAAATCAAATTCTGAGTAATTTGAAGAACTGAGAGAGGAGAGAGATGACAGAGGAAGAGAGAAGAGAAGAGAAGAGAAGAGAAGAGAAGAGAAGAGAAAGAAGAAGAGGAGAAGGAAGAGGAAGAGGAAGAGGAAGAGGAAGAGGAAGAGGAAGAGGAAGAGGAAGAGGAAGAGGAAGAGGAAGAGGAAGAGGAAGAGGAAGAGCCAGGCTAAATGAAAGACAATTTACTAGCCCTGTTTTCTCCCTGATATGCTGCAAAAATAGATTTCATTGAGCAGCCAGCATGACCTTGCAGTGACTGTACTAATGATTTATTTGACTGGCTTTCTGACAGCAGCTAGAAAGATACAGTTGTGTTTATCTGTTACTCACGGCAGATATCAGGAGTTCTCCAGAAAACACAGGCCTCAGCCTTGATACACTCTTGGGCATACGCAGCAACTGCAGAGCAGAAGCACTCGCAATCTCCACCGCTGTCACAAGAGCAGGCATCATGAACACAAGCTTCATAGAAGGGATGTGGGTTCACCTGTCAGGGGAAGAAATGATACCCCAGTTCATCTCCAAATTAGTTTTCAAACTAATACATTTGACAGCTCTTGATATATGGGAATTGACCTAGGAAGGAATGAGACTGTGTCTAAGAGTTATCAAATCACAAACAAACATTTATAGGCTTGAAGCTGCTCAATATATTTTGGGGAATAATACACTTAAAATAATACAGCTCCTTCACAAGGTGCTATGACTGAAAAAACAAAGTAAGAGTCCTTGGCAGCGCCCACATTTTCTAACAGAGTTCCATTTCAGTGCTCTCAAAACCAAGCTGAATTGATGCCAGTGAAGTCTTATCTTTCAGCAAGCTTTGCCAACCAAATGGTGAACAATGTCAGAAAGGTTGCATTCACAGCAAATATGAAGCATATAATTTTGTGCCTGTCAGTTCTTGGTGTTTATCCAATGACACATTAAAAAAAAGCTTTTTTTTTTGTTTGAGACCTCAACAGGAGAAACTTAGACTGGATTTTCGCTGCTGAATAAAACCATGTGGAAACACATAATAAATTAATTAAATTAATAATTGTTTGTGACTTTTCCACTATGAGTCAAGAACAAACTGTTGCTAATATTACCATACCTCAGGAATGAGATGAGAAATAAAGAGGAGTGCTCTCTGTATGCTGTACTCTGGAAGCTGTGGGCTGTCACAGTGTTTGTTGTGGCAGTTTGGAGGCACAGTACCAGCAGCTGTCTGTCTAAAGTATGTGATGTCAGTGGTCTCCAAGAAGATCCTTTCATGGGTTGAATACTATAAGGAGTAGCCTCTTCAACAGCCACCTTTCAAGTTTAGTATGAATTTCCATCAGGAGATGGGTCTGATGATTGTAAGGTCTTTCAGTACTTACAACACTGACTGTCTCTCAACAAGAGATGATGCAACTGCAGCAAACACAGACCTGTTCAGGCTACATTTCTGAAGCTAACTTGCAGAGCAGTAGCAGTGAACCTGTGATGATGAATATGGGTTTGTACAACTGGGGCTGCCGCCACCACTGACAATCCCATTGCCACCGAGACTCAGACTACTTTGACTAAGGCCCCATGAAATGTGCTGACACCTGTAGCTGTACTGAAGACTTAATTGAAGATCACTCTATTTAACCATCTCTTCCTTTGTTTCTGATGGTCTTTTTGGTTCTGCATTATCAGAAATTCACTGTGCTGTCCCATCACCTACTGTCTTGTACAAACCTTGGAGTGACAAATTTTGAAGACTTCGCTCTGGATGATGCTGCATTCTTTCTCTGCCCAGGACTTCCGGTGTGGTTTCAGATCACAGGGCTTAATCTCTTGTGTGACATCTGGGCACGTGGGAGACTGTTTCCAGGAATTTCCAAAATCCAGAGGATTAGACTCCTGCAGTCCACTCCTTGTTGTAAAGTCATTGTTTGCCTTGTCATCAAAGTTGCCACACAGGCCACACACTTTTCCCTGGAAAATAAAATTGAGTTTTTAAATATACCATGGAAGTGAGAAACAGGCTCTGGTAAAGTAAGAGCAAAACATTGACACGAAAAACGAAAAATGACTATCTGTGTAAATAATGACTTTCCTCTTTACTGTCAAATCATTTGTACAGAAAATAAATCTTTATTTGTCCATCCTCAGCAAACTATTCAGCTGCAATGTCTTCCCTCCTTGAAGTCAGTTATATCTAGTGTATTTCCATATCTCTGTCTCCATATCTAACTTAAAACATTAAAGGGTGCCCAAGCCTCTTACAGCTGAGAAGAATTAATTTATTCTCCATTCTTCTCAATTTATCATAACTCACCTCTTAATATAAGCCTGAGGTAATTCATTTCTACTCAAAGCTGTTTTTATTAAAAGTTTCTAATATAATGAGCACCATTTCTTCATTCAGGGAAAAGAAATGACAGGGACTCATTTTTCTTGAAAGAAAATGTACCAATCTGCCCTCAATAGTGAATTTTTGGTAGTGTTATTTAAGGTCCACCAGTCCCCTCAAGAAATGGTATGTCACTGTTTGTACAGTGCCTTAATACTATCCAATTCAGCATGCTTATTTTCAGGAACCAGTACCGTGGCCATACATTGCATAGGGAGCTTGGTTTTAACACAGGGCTGAGATTGCACGTATGTTTCCAAGCACATGTGTGGTTAGTCTATATTTCCTAAATTTCTCTGGATGATTGATTATCAATACTCACAAACTCAAGAGTGCCTGAGATGTTTATCTCTACTGCAATAATATCCTATGCATTCTGTGCAATGCATTGTGATAGACTGTAAGAAACCCCAGAAGCACTTCTGCAAGCTGTGACGGTAATAATGCAAGCTAATTATCAGTGCACAGAGGATATAGGAATTAGACATGGAGTCAGAATAAAAGAACATTTATGTTTCCTTGTCTATACATAATACTACTTCAGAAAAAGGCAGACAGGCACTAACTTTGTAATCAGGGCTCAACTTGATGAAAACAGTAGTCTTCTTGTCCCAGATCAGCATCACACCATTGCTGGCCTCAATCACCAGGTACAGGCCGACTGTCCTGTTCCAATACTGCACATCATCACCAACATCTCGCTGAATTTCTTTGTACTCTTTGTTCTCCAACTTCAGTTCAGTTTTCTGAAAGATAAAAAGAGAAGTATTTTAACACTAACTTCTGTGATGAGACAAAATATTAGACACTCCTAACAATGCAACTCATTCTGAAACCAATAGGTCAAACTCTGGGATGACTTCCAAGATGGCAGGGAGCAGTGTAGCATTTCTGTTTGAGAGAGTTTTCATCACCTGAGAACCTACACCTTTACAGAATAATTCAATATGGCCTCTAATGCTTGTAACAGCTGCTTTTAGGGGCGTGACTTTGGAGCACTACTCTTTTGGTAATACTTAATTACTGATACATACTGACTATCATCACTCACCCCTAGGAACATTTTGATAGCCTTTGAGCAGGTGACTCCTGTAGTTCCACAAGGGACATTCTCTGTGATGATACTGAATGAGCCGCTGGAATTTTTGTCACCACAGAAGTCCTATTGAAAAAGAAAAAAAAAAAACCATGAGAAAATTGGGTAGAATATTTCTTTTTAGTTCAATCTCATAATAATTGCAATCATTTAAGTCTTCATAATGTATAGATAGTTACTGCTACTTCAAATGTGATATCCTACATGCACATATTTTTACAGATGCACAGTCATATATGCATACTTCTATGTACACATATAAACAGTTAACACAGTCTCAGCTTGGGAAAAAGAGCGGAACAATAAAACGAAATGAGGAATATATCTTCAAACATAAGTTTCAAGTTTCTAAGCTTAGAATTTGGATTTATTTCACAAATGATAGTTAGCTCTCACTATAACATAGTTCTGTTACATATAATTTATGATATCTATATCTGAAAAAAAAAGCCACATTCACACAGCTTGCCTCCACTGAAAATACACTATTTATCCCGGCAGAATGTGTGTCACCTCAGGAAGAGTGATGGCAGGCAATAAGGAATGACAAAACCAAAGAGGAAAGTAGATTTTCAAGGCAATCAAATTCCATTTCAGCCCTCCTGACGAGCATTACCTGAGTAGCCACATATTCACAGCTCCCATCAAAGTCGTAGAATTTCCCATCAAAAGTGTTGTAATGACCACTTCCATATATCGTACAAGTCCCATAGCACACGTCATCAGTGCATTTCCAAACTCCTTTCTGGCAGGTACTAGAAAAGAGCAGAAAAGTTGAATTTCCAGATCTCACCAAGAGTGTGTGGTCTGAAAAACTGCAGACCAAACCAAGCAGCTGCCTGATATAATATGATAATGTGCAAAATATCCAAGCCTCAACTTCAGTAGTTTAGCCTGTTTTTAGGCCTATAACATGCTTTTTACTCTGTTCAGCTACAATCT
Organism: Rhagologus leucostigma; assembly: GCA_013397725.1. NCBI lineage: Eukaryota > Metazoa > Chordata > Aves > Passeriformes > Rhagologus > Rhagologus leucostigma. The sequence goes on along the minus strand of VZTD01004959.1, from coordinate 99,596 downwards.
TTAGATCTGATAGCATTTATATTTAAAAAACAAGTGAGTTTTCCCAGCAAGAGATGCTTACTGAAAACAGAGGTAACTACTACCCCCATATTTTCAGCACAATCTGTATTTTCTCAGATAGCAATATGTACTCCTAAAAATTGATGATACTTCCAGTTTTTGCATCCCCTGTAGCACATAAGCTTAGACATGACAATTAATATACTGCATAGAATATATTCTAGAAGAGAGTATAAAATCATAACTCACCAGGTGTTGCAGTCCACTTTTATCTTCTCTCCAGAAGAATACCACTCATTGTTATGAATGCATGGGCAGTCCTTTTGCTCAACACAGCCCCCTCTGCCATCATCAAATAGACCTTCAGGACACACACAGCCTGAGACACACTCTGTCTGGAACTAAAGAATATAAGGAGAAAGGGTTACCTCATGACAAAGCACTGCATGTTAATTCCACTTCTTCACAAGCACTCATTCAAAACTGTGTTTACAACCACACAGTCTAATATTGATTTGTTTTATAAGGTTCTTTTTTAATAGGTTTCTAATATTTTTTTTTTCTTTTTCACTTGGAAATTACGACTCAACTGAAGACACAGTAAAAAGAAAGAGGAGACGGAAACCACAAGGGGAATCACCATGAAAATGGCAATAGATTAATATCATTAGGGAGGGAAAATGGGTAGATTGAACCAAAAAGAAATAAACTGTTAGTTACAACCGTATTTTCTGTGCAGCACTGTGTCATGTAAAGAATACAGAATAAAGAAAGCATGACACAAAGAGAAGTTGAATACATACATGATCAGTTTGAGGAGTATGACAGCTAAGTTGTACAGGTGTTTGCGAAGTCCATTTTGAGGATGCATTGCAGTCAAAGTATGTCTTGTTAGAAGAACATTCTTTTTCACCTGAAAGGTACATTGTTGGTTTAGATCAGTCAAGAAAAGGCAAAAGAAATGTGAGTGAAAGGTGGTAGTTTCTGATACAGAAATCTCAGTCTATCCTTATGAAAAAAGTAGGCTCAGTGAAGAGAGAACAAAGAAAAAACCATGCAAAACAAGTAAGCGGAAAATTCAAAAGGGAAGTAGGTTTGGGTTGAGAGGTTGGTTATGGGTTTTATTCTAGTTTAGTTTATAGAACGTCACTTACTTCTCATTCTTATTTTCACTGAAGTGCACTGGATCTTTCCATTTCGGCAAACACTAGAAAAGTGAAGTAAGTAGAAATTTTTAAAAAAAAGCAAGCTCAATATCTTCAATTTAAGCCTAAGGATTTGCTTATAAAAATTTGAGAGTATTTATCAAAGATGTCCTGCATAATTTCTACTGAAATTTCGGGGTCAATTCTATTGAATCACACTGATGAATTTTTCGCTGGAGAAAAAGTGTAGCAAGATTTTAGGCATAATGCACAGAAACGTTATGTCTTAACGAATGACAGCTATTCTATTAATTCTTAATACTATGTTTTATGACAACTCAGGAATTAGATAATAATGAAACAAATAATGATAATTTAAATCAAAGCCTCCATTTGGATACACAGCATATTTTCATGCCTATTCAACTCATATGCTACAAATTTGTTGACTTACATGCTTCTGCTGGATGAGAGAAGGCATTTCACTGTTTGCACCGATGACTCAGGCAGCAAACAGTTGCCAAAGTTCATGGCAAAATATAACAGAATCACGAATGTTGTTTTCAAAAGCCTATGCTACAGTAAATACATATCAAGGGGACCTTCCTCCAGTGGAAAACACAAGCAATCTGTGTCTGCTAGAAAAGTTAACATAACGTATAGTTGGCCTTTTATCTTCCTTTCAGCCTTCTGCTTAACAAAGCCTTATTAACAGTGCAGCTTCAGAACAATATTTATCTGTGAAGGCCAGTACTCTCACCTCCAAAGCAAGCTGCTCTTCCCAATTACTGATATATTGCACTGCAACAGGATAGTGCTTTGCTCAGCATGAAGATGTTGTGAAATGCATTACAAATACTCATTAAAGTACAAACAAAGCTAAGCACCTTACACCTAATAAGCAATTTTTTAAAGGGCTTTTTCCCCACAAACAAGAAGCCAAAATAAAACATACCAGCGTTCTCCATCTTTTGTGAAATACTGGCTGGGTTCCAGGTATGATCCCTTGTAATAACATGGGCACTGGGAGATAGGCACACAGTTATCCTGGTTGTCCAAGTATGTATTGGGTGGGCAGCCACAGCCTTCCACAGGAGCAAAGCTTTGCAAGCAATACTTTTCACTATCAGCAAGGGAACGACACGTTTGCTGGCACATTGTAAGATTGTAAAGGAAGACTTGATTTCCTGGGCAAGAAGATGTTTCACTACCTGAAGGGAATAAAACCAAACTGATAAGCAAGGGACGCAGGACGGACAATTTGGCCTTGACATTTCCATTTTGATTTCTCTGGCTGTGCCAAATGTAAGGATAAAAACATTCCCTTAGATCTTATTAAAGTACAAAAATATCAGAAGTCACACGTGACACTGACCTAACTTTACCTTTAAGTTCAACTTTAAGTTGAAGACTTATTTTTAACTGCTACTAATAGTTTCTACTTTCACACCCCTATTTGTTTCACATACTGATAGTCAGATAGCGAGCACAATACAATAAATTCCTAGTCTCAAACATACTGAACTGTTGATGAAAAGCAAAAATGAGAAGAAAGAAAGACACTGAAAAAGAAATACATGGTAAAAGCCTTGGTGGCTGGGATTCCATTAGTAAATGGAATGATATCAGCTAAACTGAGGAAAGAAGGTGAAAGTTAAAAATATTGCTTTCTACTTTCGTCATGATCAAATTACGTCTGAAGAATATAACGTGAATTAGTAAACATTATAAGCATTGTCTCTTTTAGGGCCACTAGACATTTCTAAGATACTTCAAATCCCTTAACACTGAGATCACTGACAACCAAATTCAGAGAGAGCCTGCTTATTTCTCATGGTTAATTATTTCCACAGGGATTACTGATCCACTACTTACTGCAGACACTCTTCCTCCAGCCTCCCAGTATGATCCCTTTGAAAGCACAGGCTCTTGAGTAAGAGGACAGGGCAGCACACAAACACTCTTCATTGTCTTCACAGAGGCAGGTGTCATATTTACATTTCTGAAAAAAAGAACGAAAGAGTCAGTGTCCACAGGAAATCAATGGGAAATTGCAACTTGGTTGCTACAAAATGTCCTGTCTGCTTTTCCTGATGTTGTTTGTAATAATTTCCATGACCAGAGAACAATGGAAGGAACGGACAAACACCAGAGACTTAAAGTGCTGCTTTCCTTTCATACGCAATGAAAATATTTGGATACTTATTCTAACCTAAGCCAAGCCTCTTGAATCTTTAAAAAGTGGCCAGCCTCCCAAGAATACCTTTTTCAAAGGATATTGATACCTTTCATTCTCAGTTAGTAATTAGAAATTCAGAGATCCACAAAAACTAGAACTCATAAAGGCAAAATATTAACCAGGTCTACGAAGACCTTCACAACATTTGAGCTCACACTGACTTCCAAGTATAAGCAATGATTTTGGAATTCCTTTTCCTCAGGTAAGCCTCACTTACTGCTCAACAGAGATGAGAATGGGGGAAAATATTCATGGAGATTCTGGCATGAAAATGATTTGGTGTTACATTCCAGCAAAGATGTGGAAACATTTTTTCCCCAACTTTATAGAAACCAATGTTTAAAGGTAGGCTTAAACTGTGCACATTTGCATCTTTCGAATCTTCTTTTCAGTCCAAATATCCAAGTCAATAAAAACATACATTAAACATAGAACATAAGAAAGCAAAAAAACAAATGTAAATTTTTCTTCAGCAGCAGCCCATAAGGATCTCATCATAGGAGGTACTCTGGATGCTATGCTTCTTGAATCAGTCAATGCAAAAACTTCAGCAGCTCTCATGGTCAAGCTACTCAGAGATATCTCAAACGTTCAAACAATGATAAATGTCTACAGTTAAACATCTGAAATAATGCAGTACTAAAAGAGTGCAAAATTACAGTACCTTATAGTATTCTGAAGGATCAATGACTAAGTGACATCTTGCAAAAGGACCCTTTGGGTTTCTCAGCAAAGAACACCAATGCTCAGCATAATTCGCTGCAAAAAAAAAACCAAGAGAAATTCATCACATTTCCTTATCTTTCTTGTGCCATGTTTAGTTATGCTGACACATAAATGCAGTGCAGCAACACAAATGAGAGAGCTGTGTGCATTTTGGGGAGTGGAGAAACTACGTGCAATCACTGTACATGTATTTCTGTTCCTTGACTCAGAGACAACAGATGCAATCACAATTTGTGATGCAATCACAAAATCAAGAATTGTATCTTATTGTTGCAACTTGTTTACATAAAACTGTGACAGCTCTTTCCATCTGGGGACCATAAAGCTAAGTTAAACATAAGGATAAATAACTAGGAGATACAAGCTGTCTTTGCAGATAATACAAATTAATTACTGTTTTTCTCAGTCTTCCACCTTAGGATTCTTTTACAATCACCCCTTAAACTTTCACTTCAATTTGATGAGAAATCAGTGTTTTTATATATACTTACTTGCAGACATTAATCAATTTGACAGTCCTGTAAAAATCTTCAATGCCCCACTACAACTCTTACATGCCTGTTGCAGTAATGCACAGCAGACACTGCTCATCCTGGCAGAAGCCAACCATCTGACTTATTAATGTGCTTACCACTTTCAATGCTGAGACTGCAGGGGTCTTCCAGCTTTTCCACCTGATCTGTGCAGGTGGACTGAGCTTTCCACATGTTAGCAAAGGCAGATCCTGTAGCCTCAATCAGCCCACTAGTTGTTCTAAAGTCATCACCTTCCATTCCATTGAAGTTTCCACAAAGACCTATTCAAAAACAAAGTAAAAAAATTACATAATCAGTACTTATTCTTATACTAAAACGTCAAAGGAAAGGGACAACTGATCACAAACACTAGAAACAGCTGATTATTCCACATCAACATACTATAAGTACTGAAGTTTAGAAGCCTTGTTTTAAATCTTTAACATCTCCAAGAATAGTCATCATGAAGATATCTATGCTTCAGGAGATTACTACCCTAACCTATATTTTTTATGCTTTCTGATGATATTGAAACCACAAAATGCACCAAAACCCACGTTTTATGGATAGTTAAAAATTAAACTGAATACTAAAATAAGGAATATTCTAAGAAACACCTGTGTACTGGCACCAGAGTGATAGGTCATTTCAATATCAAAAAATAAAAACACATTTCTAGTTTGCTTGAGTCAATTTTCTTTCAGTTTTCCCCTCTTGAATCAACAAGTAGCATGAGTTATCACTCATATAAAAAATACACGACTATTCAGCTGTGAAACAGCATGGCTTTGCTTCCTCTTTTCATAGACACTTGCCTTGAAGTTCTCCTTTAACTGATTGATCCACAGTCACAAACAGCTGCATGACTCGAGACAGCTGGATCTGCATCTGAAGCCCAAAAGAAGTTTGTACAACCAAGTAGCTGGAAGACGGCTTGAATACTGAGAAGCTGGCTGAAAAACAAAACATGAACTGTTGCAGTAAACAGACACACACAGGCTTGCCAAAAGAAACACTTCTTACCAGATTCTAATGTATCACCTGTCATGAAAACTCTGAGACCAGGATCAAATTAGTAGTTTTTTCCTTTAAAAGTCACTGGCCAACTAGACATGATGCTGGTCCTCACTAACTTAACAAGCTGATCATCCATAACCACTGGTCTCTGGGATCAGAACCAAATGGGCATGCCCACACCATGTAGCCAGATTTGCCTCTCTTCCACTTTTGCCTCTGAAAAAATACACCCCTACATGGGAAGTCAGGTGTGTGACACTTGACATACTAGGCTGTGTCCCTTACCTGACACATGAGGCACATTCACTGTCATCTCATTCAGTAGCACACTGCCATCTGATCTGAAAACCACCACCTGTGTAATGGCAAATGGAATCAGTGAGCTTCCAGGGACTGAGGAAAATGAACTAATACAAAGAAAATTAACAGGAAGGACATTTTACACATTTAGACTGTGTCTAGAACTCCAAATTTTCAAAAGGAAAAATCTGTCTGAAAACTAAATATGGCAGCAGCCCTATAGGATACAAGTAAGGTTTTGACTTGCTATTCACTGTTTCTCCTACACGTGCCTACAAGAATTCATGGCAGTAATGAAATGCAAAACTTATTTATCTTGGGTACTTTGGTTTCAGCAAGTAGAAGAAAATATTAGGTCTTCAGGATCTGTAACAAGTTGTTATTCCTTATTAAAGCACATGCCACAGCTTCTGTGTAATGGTTTAGCATGATTCTGACATGGTAAGAAAGCAGTTTATTAAATTTCCTCATAAAATGCTAGTCTTTACATACAGAAACATAAAATTACTGGGTTTTGATTTGGTTTTCCTTCATTCTAGTTATGCTGGCAAAGACATGGAAGTCCATAAATATGTGAGGAAAATCATGTGTATATGTATGTAAATGATGTATAGATATAGTCTATATATTCTCATAAAGAATACTAAAGTGAATATTTGAGAAGGTTGGATTGTATCAGCATTCAAAACCAGGATTTCTTCTGAAAAAGACTCAATTAGATCTATAAAATTATATCTGAATAAAGTAAAATACTATGAGGGACAGAAGAACGGTACTCTTGCTTCAAGACACCTGGAATCCTGTGAGAATAATCATATTGCACAGAGCAGAGGAAAGAAGAGGGAGTAATGTCAGCTGTTTTGAATCTCATCTTTTCTTAAGTTTAGGTCTATTTTGAATTCTTGAGGCAGAAACCCGAGTTGTTCTTCAGCCTGTCTGAGGTGCCTTATCTATTCACAATGATGACTCCAGAAGAAATAAGTATTCACCCACGGTAAGGGAAATAGGCTAATTTTCAAAATATCTAGCAGAATCCACAGAACAACACTTACATTTTTTTTGTTATCCACTAACAGCACAACAGCCTTCAAGCAGGTCTGTTTGTCTGTGGAGCCACAGGGAGACAGTTCTGCCAGGAGAGCATAACTCTCCTTTGCAGTACCCTATAATCACAGGGAAATAAATGTCCATTAGTCAAATTAAAAATCTCATGAGATGACTTCCACAACAAAGACTAAATTCATCAGTTACAATAGCTTTCCTAGCTCCACAAGATTTTTGTTGTTCTCTAGAACAGACACCAGATATTTTAGAGACAGATGAATGAAACAGCTGCCTACCTTTTTTCCCTACTTGACTTTGACACTCAGAAATTGCTATTACAGAAGTGGCCAAGAACTTCTAATCCTGAGACCTTTTGATTTCTTATATACAAAGGACTCCACTGGATAATGACAGCATAGGTAGTCTTCTATCTCACTGATTTAATCACCCATTGCAATAAGCTGCAGGCTTCCCCCCAAAGGCTATTACAGCTAACTCTGAATTTTCTAGTACCACTTTCAGCATTTCTGCTTCCCTCACCCTATGGAAGTGGAATAGAACAATAACTCCCATCCGACACATATCAGCCCACAGACATCCGTTTTACTCTACAAGAGAACAGCCCCACAGCACACAATACCTTGGCCAACACGTAGTAGCAGTCTCCATGGAAGGTGTATTTCTTCCCATCAAAAGTGGTAATATGGGAACCTCCTTCAACTGAGCATGTGCCTGGACAGGGTAAATCTTTGCAGGTCCATCTGCCTGTATTACAGGTGCTATAAACAGACAAATAATACAACAAATGCTTGTAGTTATTACAGGAGCTGAGAGCACTGAAAGTATCTGTATACCTAGCAAACAGCATGATATCTCCAGGTGTTTTAAAACTGTATGCTTGACCATTTCCTTGAGATTTTCCCTCTGACATATGCCATAAATCAAGAAAACTCTTCAGAAATTTTGTTCTATAGACATGCAACATAAACATTAATTTCAGAGTGTTTTCAGGACATCTCCTATGACCAAGTGGGAATTTGAAAAATGCAGACCCATTTACAATCACTCAAAGAAAGGTGTATAACAACCAGGATCCTTACCATTCTTCACATTGCTTGGAAATGCTTTCTCCAGGTGCATAGGCCTTTCCACCGAGTTTGCAGTGGCACTGGCTAACAGGGATGCAGCCTTTTTCACTGATATCATCATACACAGTTCCTATAAAACACCAGATTAACTATTCCAGCTCTTTTTCAAATAATCAATTTCCACAGAGGAAAAACTCTAACTTGTCACACAGGCTGAGTTAATCAAAACTGTGAAGAATACTATTTATACTTTTTGTAATAAAAGACACATAGAAAGCACTTTTATTCAGCTTTGAAAATCCAAGTCTGTTCATTTATATAACTATACACAGATAAAATGTTATTGCAAGCATATAGGAACAATCTCAGAATGTCACATGTTTAGATTTTTAGTCCTTTTTGGCATACTGTGTAGGCCATCACTGTAATCTTTCCTAAGGTTGACAGCAAGCCTGAGAATTTCACTCACTGTCCCTCATTGCCACTCTGGGCGAATGATTTCCATCGTCTCAGAACTATTCAACCTAAAAGGCATGATTTACTACATAGTATCAGAAGCCCACTTGTTGAGAATTAACAAACAGGTTTATTACCTGTCATTGTGTTAATATGTTTGAACTATAAAATAATTAATTAATCAGTTATTACCTCCTTAGAAAATTTTACAGTTATGTTCCTCTAGGGGTGGAAATAATGAGTAGCACTACTCATTTCTAAGATATAATTTGACTACATGTAGTATTTTAGTATGACTTCCTTAGCCAGGGCTCTCAGTTTTGTCCCACATGCAACAGCTAGAATCACACTTGCCTTCAGGGCAGAAACAGCCATCCATGTAGTGCTCCTCACAAAGGCTGCTGATATCCAAGTGTGAGCAAGTATCCATACAGGGTGAGCTGCTTTCTCTATAGACCATGGTAGCAGGACAGCTCTTGGCTGAAAGAATAAGAAAGACACCAGGAGTTATTTGAGTGTTAAGTCCATCATTTCTCAGAAACCACAGATCATACACCCTACTCCCTTCAAGTCAGTGGTGTCTCAAGCCAGACTCCACATGGCGAAGCATGTTCATCTGTTTCTGAACTGCTTTCCCTGGTTTTTACATTTACTTCTTTTGGTTTCAAATAGATCAAATTATTCCCATCTCCTGCAGCATCAGATCTCAGTTTTTAATGGGAACAGAATTTGCTGAAAAAGACTTCTTAATAGCAAGAATAATAGAAGAAGAAAACAGGGAGAACATAATATTTTTTTGCACTACTGGTATGAAATCTATGATACATGCCAACAGTTTTGTAAAGAAGCAATGAATTTAAATTTCATGGTGCTACATCCATGAAACATTTGGATCTTTGTAAAATTTCTGTAGCTGCTTACGGCAAAAATTCTGTGTCCTCCATTCTCCCGGGCGGCCGCCTGAATGTGAACACTGCCGGGAATACTCGGAGATGGTGCTGCAGAGGCAGAAGGAGTCCTCCTTCCCATTACAGGCACACTTGTCCTGCATGCAGGCCTGGATGTACATTTCCAAGTTCAGACGCAGCCGACAATCAGCAAATGCGGGGGAAGTCAGCAACTTCTGACACTCGTCACGCTGAGGAGGAAGAGGAATAATGTTTAAGAAATTTGCGAGCATCTGAGCTTCTGGACATTTCCTATCTTGCAAAAAAACCTGTTGTCTTCTGAACAGCTATTCAAGAAAGGAAAAAGTAACCATTTATCCTGGAAGGGACAGTCCTCCCAGCTCCTTGCAACTAAATCCCCATTGCACGAGGATGTCTCCATGTGCCTGTGCAAATGAAGTTCACCGCAAGAAATACTTACATGCTCATTACAGCTTGGAAGAGCCTGAGTTTCATCTGGATCGTCACATTTGGCACTGGGTTTGCTGATCTTCTGCAAATTCCCATAAGTAATTGAGTTGTAGCTTGCATCTATGAGAAAAAAAATAGAAAGAGAATTTGCTGAGCCCCAAAAAATGACAACAAGGAGCATCTGATTCCTGGACCTCTACTGATCAAGCGAAACAGTTACTACGGTATCAAACACGCGTGTTAGACACAGGTATCTGCTCTGAATGATGTCAAACTGTGCTTAAAAATGCAAAGGGGAAACAGGAAATGAAGGCTAGTAAAGAACAAAAAGATTAATCTGAAATAGAATAAACTTAGAACAGGAATGCAGTTCTGGAACTTAATGTTTAGTCTGGGGCAGTCACAGAAACCTCTCAAGTGAAATTTGCTCTCCTGTGATGTTTCTATGCACAGTGCTTGTCAGCCTATCTTTGGTGACAACTGTCAGTATGGTGGGACGACTCACCTCCATTGATGAACTCATTGTAGATTGGAATTCCATTGTAATCCCCACAGAGACCACAGGTATGGTTATTAAATTTGTTGTCCAGCTCCACCTAAATAATGAAAAGAAAAAGAAAAAGCACAAAACAATTATTTTTTTCTTCCTTTTTTCCTTTTTCCCCTCCTTTTTTTTTCTCCTACTGAGATAGAGAAATATCCCAGGAAACTCAGGAAATACCAATAAAAATACTTTGATCATACGTACCATCAGGGCATCCTGCTGGTTCCACATCAGAACCATGCCTAATTTGGCATAAATCTTGGTGTAAATCTCACCGCTCTCAATGAGGACACCAGAGGTGTAGTAAGGTGTCTTCACACTAGGAAGAAGATCACAGACTTTGCATTAGTTAGGAAACACAAGGGCTGACATGAATGTCTGTAATAAGGCAAACACCCCAAGGAATAGAGAAACTAGTCTGACTACCTCATTCTAACTGCACACGATGCCTTGTTTTAATGAGGCATAAAGTCCTGTGTCTCTGACACTTGGGGCAATAACTCATTGCAAAAACTCATTTAAAAGGCAAAGCAATTTCAGAGGAAAAGCCTACCCAACACTTCAGGCTCTTTAATTAAAAAAAATCAAAATGTCAGATGTCTTCAAATTATTCAAAGGAAAATCCATCATCATTGTGGTATTAAGAGAGGATATTCACTCACTAATAATTTATGTCCATGAAAGAAGCTACAACATAAATGAAAGCTTTTCTTTATCAAAATATCTCATAGCCATTTCAGAGAGAATGAATGTTCCATTGCAAGGAACTGCCTCCTTAAGAGAGAGTTCAGAAAGCACAGGCAGATACAGGGACTGCCAACAAAATTTTGAAAATAAAGGATCATGTTAAAAGGAATTCAGTAGTTCTTTCAGTAGTTAGTTAGTTTTTAGTGGACAGGCCTGAGCTTGTTAATGGTGACAGAAGACACTTCGCAGAGGGCTGAGCATAGATATTTTTGTGTGATAACCATTCAATTCACCAAATCTCTTCCCGTTCTTTCAAGTCTGTCTTACAAGCAAATTGAACTGCTGAATTTCATTTAGCAATAAAAGGATTGTGGCAGGCAGCCTCATCCTATAAAATCTAGAGAACTAAAGTCTGTTCAAACAGAAATAATGTAAACTGGAATCCAGTCAAAATAACTGGTTCATCTTCTACACATTTGTCAATGTAATTGCTATCCATCAGGATTCATGCATGTGTATGCACATCTCTTAACTAGTCTTTTGACTGGGAAAGCTTTATCTCCTAATTTCCTGTCACTGGGGTTTTTTCAATTATTTATCTCCAGGCATTTTTAACATGACCAAATGGCTCACACATCTAAATACCAGGTGCAAACTCACAGATCATTATTTTTACTTTTGACTGCATTGTTCATCAATAAACAATGAAGTCTTGAGAGATTATGTCTCTTGAGAGGGACCATAAAATGTTGGATATTTTTTCAGCACTCAGCTATCACAGCATGGAATATTTACCTTTTTTTTCTAATAGTAAGACATTCAATCAACCAGTGGATCAGGTACCTGAAGGCTAATCCATATATTTTTCTACTTTACAGTTTTCACTTGAGTACTGTGAAATGTTATTTTACATTACAACTGATTATTTATCATTTCTAAAACAATATGGAAAATTAAGGTCTACAAAAAAACAAATTCCCCATGCAGCAAGAACCTGTTCAGGAGCGATCTATTGTTTTATGAACACCATCTAAGACAAAAAAAAGTCTCAGTTTAACAGAAACAGTTTTCAAAGGATTTCTAACTTGTTTTTCATGGAGTTCTTTCTAAGACTTGAGTACAAAATAAAGAGTTTTTTCAATTTGAGGCAAGAATGCATTTTTTATAACTTTTTTGTAATTTTGTTATGCATTGCAGTATGATCTTTGGAAAATTAAATGTTACTTTCAATCTTTGAACATAGTTTCCTAACAGTGGCTTCCAAACTTTAGAACAAAAGCTGAATTCTGGGCAAAACCGAGTCCTACAATGACAATTAAAAAGTTCTCCTTTTTTTTCAATTATGCTAAAACATACTAATTAACTCATGAGTTGCTTCACTTGCTTCAGAGTATAAATGCACACACTAGAAGGATAAGCTAATGATAGGAAAGATTGGTTAAGACACTACTTAGCACCGGTAATAGTGTCAGACTAGTTCCTTGTGTAACCATGTTATAGGAGGAGAAAAATAACAGTGCTTACTGTGAAAAAGTACATATTGCCACGGACAAATTAGTGTAGATTTTGACAAGTGTCATATCTCTAAAATCCCTTGCAGAATGGCCATCAGATCTTAAAGAATTATTTATGAAGATCAGAAAAAAAACCCCTCTCTTCTGTCACAAAATAAGAGGAAAAGACCTCAGAGAAATGCATTTCCTTTTCAAGGATTTGCTAGACCATCTGCTCAGGTAAACCCAAGGTGATGCCGTGAAACAAATGAAGCTATGTCATTTTAAGACAGTGAAAGATCCGGCTCACGAGCTCACTATTTTCTGCACAACTGGAAGAACAATTCACTCAAACCTATTCCTGACTTGCATTTAAATAATCCCTTATGCCAGTGTAGAAATGACAATTAATACTAAAGCCCCTCCCCAAAGCATTTTAATGCTGAATTTCAAAAGTCTCTTCTGCTTGTTTGTTAGTGGAAACACTTTGCAGCAGTTTCCACAATGGTACCAGACAGTTGTGTAAAGAATCAATTGATCTTGCTTTTATCTTCCCAGCACCTTTCTCTGAAATACCATTATAGTAAAGGAACTCACATCCGCCCATCCACCACAACCAGGTTTGGTTTGAGGTAGACCGTAATATCCTTGATTTTCATCAGAATATACTGGATCTCAGGGTGGCCATTGCTGTTGAGAGCACGCTGGATGTGGACAGAGAACTCATTGTAAGCCTCTCGGCAGTCAGAAACAAAATTATACTCGCAAATGCCAGGGAATTGGTAGACGTCTCCATCAAAAGTTTTGAAATGGTTGTTTCCCCAAGTGCTGCAGACATAGTGGCCATGGCTTCTTGTCCTTCCTGTTAAGTGATGAAAAAGAAATAGAGATGAAAAGAAGTGCAATAAACAATCTAGTGTGAAAAAAGATAAGTGTTCCATTTTACAGTAGAAACCACTTGCAATTACGTGCACAGTGATTCCATAGATTTCAAGCCTGATCAAGTATCTGCCAGTTCAGCAGAAAATATGCAAATCTCTAATAGAAAATAAGATATTAATAAATAATTCTGAGACCAGATCTGTAATCTTCACTAAGGTGAAGGAACTTATCTGCATGAGGTGGGGAAACTTAATACTGACCACTAAGAAGTCGGTGCATCAGTGCAACAGCGCTTCTGTGCCAAGCATATGATTTGATTCTGAATCACAGTATTATTTTTATCAATATTAAATATTTCCAAGAACTATCTTCTTCCCTGATGAAACACGTACTAGAAACAAAACAGGTAGGAAACCAAGAAAGTACTACCCACTCTGGAAGGCAAATAGTTTAAAGGTTATGAAAGTGCTTGAGCAGAACAGGAGATTTCAGGGAATTATTTCTTTTCCTAAAAGCAGTAGTGATTTCTATTACTGCAAGACAGAAATTTTTCAGAAGACAGGTCAGAAAATAACCATGGTAGGAGGGAAAAAAAGAAGTCTTTGCAATAGCAAAATATGAAGATGATTTGTTCCTTTCCCTGCCATCTACACCAACAAATAATACAAATTAACACAATATATTGTAAATTTCCAGACACTGCAGATTATGGGTGAATCATAAAAGCTGAGCATCCTTGGGAATCTTGACACATATCTCATCTTCACAAGATTTTCTTGCAGCATTTAACATGAGAAAGCAAAACTGCTAAAACCTTTAGGTTACTGTACTTTAATGGTACCAATCATACCAGATACATCCAGCCAAGCTGGAACACTTCCTCCCCAAGAAGGAAGGCTGCACAGAGATCCTCCCAGGGCTCACAGCTGGGAGGCCAAATGCAAGGTAATGCTTTCCTCCCATTGCTGAATTCAAGATGCAGCAGACCAAGCTCAATAGTCCAAACCTGATTGCTGGGTAAAATTCATCACCTATTCCTCTAAGAAGCAGTTTTCAGTTAAGAGTGATCCATTCTATCACTTCAAAGTTGATAGCAAATACAGTAAGTTAGAGCTTTTATATAAGATTAATAATGTGCTAAATGACAAAATCAGCTTTTTTCAATGTTATTACATGCATTTTTTAAGAACAATTTATGTTGTTCCAAAGCAAGAGAAGACACAATCATCCACTTCCTTCATTGCTTTAACAATGAACCTCTCAAATTCCTACAGTTGCTTTCTGCCGAGTAGTTGCCATACCTAGTAAAGACTCAACGCACAGAAAGAAAAGTAACATTGAAAGTATTTTCCAAGCACATCAAACTAGAAATCAATGCAGTAGATACAGGCACTAATCTCTCCAAAGAAAGTAGTATCTACCAATTTTGTCCGAGCCATGTAGCCTCAGTATTTGAAAGCTTAAGCAATTTAGGCATCCTAAAACTCCATAGCATTACTTAAATGCACTGCCTCATTCTAGCTCCGCAGTGATATTTTAATTCTCTCCCTCTTTTCCAGGAGGCAGTCTGCTACCTTTTCATCTCTAGAGCTTACCTTTTTTTATTTCATTAGCAGAAGAAAGAGCCAGCCAGAGCAGGAAGAGGCTGGCCACTCTTAGCCCCATGGTGGCTAAGGTGGGTGAATGGGAGCTCCACTGAAAACTTGGCTTTTTATAATACCCACTGAGGCAACTGATTCTATCACAGGGGAGGAGATTCAAAGGGAGGAGGCAAGAGGAGGGGTAAAAAAACAGGTGTGATATTTACAGAAGATAACAAGTAAACAGACAATCATTTTTCACCATAAATGAAGGAATTCAGCATACAGGAAATGGTATGATATTGATTCAGTAATCATGCAATTTTTTATTGCTCTATTTCATCTACAGGATGCTGTGCTTTTAAATCCTTCAAATGCTCACGCCAAGTTTAACCTCCAGTAACTCCTACAACAAATAATGAATTTTGAGGTGGCTGAACAAAGAAATCCCCTGAAGAACTTTTAAGGGGAGACCCTAAAATAAAGGCTTCAAAACCAAAGAATTTTTCATTTTTCATCAACACATAGAATGATTTCTGTAAAAATTAAGTGACGCTTGTGAAGCTCCTTGTATTTAACAGTAACCCTTACAAATAAAAACGGCACATCATGCGTTGTAAAATTATTTTGCAGACAATTATTGGACTCCTTTAATTTTTAAAGCTCTTGGGAACATCTAAGCCAAAATACTGCCCACACTGCATATTGTGCCCAAAATATAATTGAGATGGGGTGACAAGGTAAGTTCAAGGAATTTACAGTAAAAGAGGTGCTCTTTCAAACATTGTCATGGTGCAACAGAAAGTCCATGAAAGTTGTAGAGATTCTCACATCATATTACGCTTTAGAGGAAAAGTTAAAAAAAAGGGAAAACGGGAAAACATTACTGTCCTTAATCCCCCTAAACATTCTTGCTCGTTCTTGCTTACTTTCTACATAAATGATAAATTTACAGTCTGCTGTCCCACATCAGATCCTACAAAAGCTACAGGGTCAGCTTTGCTTCGTGCAGAGAAAGATGGAGAGGGTCCTTGGGAGAAGAAATAAAGCAGAAAACAGAACCAGGACGCAGTTCAGAATGCTGCTTCAGAAATACAAGATTTTCACACGCACATTTTTTTGTGCTGAAAAGTTCCTTTGACAAGGTGTTTCTGCAGCTCTCTTCAGAAGACAAAACACAGGCTCCTTGAGGTAAAGCACATTTACTTCAAGAGATCTTTTAACATATCTGCCTCATAGCAGTAGCAGTGCTTACTTAAAGCTCCCAGACTCTAGATTTCCTCATCAAAAGATTTTCAGTGCAGTGTCCAGAAATCTCTAATCCTCTTGATCATTTAGAGTATTTCTTACTTTCATTGGTCATATTACAAGTAGAACTTTTATATTTTTCGGAATATCAAAGAAACTTTTTACTTAGCCCTTTTGGCTGCTCTAGTCAACTAGAAACATCTTTTTATCATAAAAGCATGTTCTTTAGCTGCTGTTTTCTTTGATTTAATAATTTTATCTCAACTATAGCCTAGACTCTATCTGAACATCTTCCTGTTTTCCCTCAGTACATCTCAAAGGTTTTAGATTTTCTCCTTTCTCTGAGAATACAAGTTTGCACTTCTCTTACCCTTACATAGTGTATCACTCAACAATCCTGACTGAAATTAAGTAGTAGCCCTTTTCTCCCTTAGGAATCTATCACTGGAAGAATATAATTTTATTTTCCTTCTTGGAAAATAAAAATAAACCCAGTAATAACCAGTTAGAACCAATCACTCATAGAAAACAAAGAAGAAACACGGTCTACAGAGATCTTTCCTCAGTGGTTACTTTAGCAGACGTAACTTCTTATGATACCTCAGAGACATCTCCCAACTTGGCATTTTCTGTCTTTTATGCCACTTAAACTCTCAGTTTGGAAATTTTTTTTAAAAAGTACTTAGGAGATTCCCAAAGGAAAGTATTTTCAGCTTTTCTTTTCCTCCCAGTGTTTTTCTAGGTAATCTCCTGGCTAGAACTATGATTGCCTCAGAAAAAAAGAGTTTCCATTACTTAATTCCTATACAGTCTTTGCAAATGGTAACAGCAACTCCATGTACACAGCAAACCTGAACCCTTTTTAGATCAAATTAGATGTGTATGCTGACAGGTGTAAATTGGAAACTTGCATATTTTCAACTCAGGTTTCTTTGCCACAAAACTTCTAGATCTGGAATCAGTCTCATTCATTTCTTGGGACTGGGAAAGGTAATCATCCTTCAACTAAAGTTGCACCACCCCTCAGTTCAATATGCTGGTATTTTTATAATTTTGATATACTCTGTGCAGTAGAAGAGCTACTTTTAGCAAGCACCTCTAAATTTTAGAGACTGATTTACTCTGCTCCAGCTTTGTCCTGCCTGTACAGTGAGCATGATTCCTTCTTGAGCTATGAAGTTACACAGGACTACTTTCCTTCTGTGGTCTTTGCTTCTCAGAGTGACCAACAACTTCCCATTGTCCCTTCTTCTGACATATATGTGGCTTGCTGTCACATCCCAAACCGGAGAATAAGGGACATCAACATGTCTTTAAGCACTGAGATCACTCTTACACAATTTGCACTTGAGCTTATAAGGCTGTGATGATCTGAAGAGAAGTAAATACAGATCCTTATCTTCCAAAGTCCTAGGTATTTGTACTTTTGCTAGCATTAGGTGTCCTAAACTATACTGTCTCTGTTTCCTTATTGCCAGAAGCGTAATGATCCTGTCTACCAGCTGCTTTATATGTCTTTCAGAAATAATCAGTCTTTGAGGTAGACATCATAGCCTGATTTATTTCTTCCTCAGCTACCTTAAAACTTTTTGGAGTACACATCTTAATCCAGAAGAACCCTACTGGTAATGCACGGATAACATCCATATGTATGCATTAATTTATTTACCATAAATTGTTTGACAGCCTGAAGTAATCTATCATTTTGCAACAAAAGGTATTTCTGCTTTATCATTATCATCTTTTCCCTAAGCTTACATAAGTCATCTATACCTGAGTTGACCTTTCTGTGGTCAACATTCATTCCTTTCATTCCTTGCTTCTAGTCACCTTAATGAGAATCACCCTTCTTCTTTCCAATATCAGGTGTTCAGGTGCTTTTATCACCAAAGATACTACTCATAATTCTGCATGCTATCACTGTGCAAGTGGCACCAGAACTAGTGACAAGAAGAAGGATTTTCATATTTAGGTTCCACAGTTGAGTTTTAACAGAGATTTTTTTTAAAAAGTTCCTGAAGCCCATGAGTAGCAATACAACTTCCCATAAGCTTTCACTCTATGTCTGACCTAGGAGCCCAAACACCAGTGCTACTAAAGTCATTGCTAAAATCCAAAGTGTAAAAAAGAAAAGTTGGTTGCATGGCAACTGTGTTTGTTATAGCAGCAGATACAGAAAGAGAGATAAAAGATGTGTTTTGAGTCATAGTTATGTCAATGCATGTTTCCCTACCCTTAAACTTTTACGAGACTATTTCAAATCGTTCCATCAGCATAGCTAACCTTTAATGTTCATTTAGTTACAGTGTAAATTTATTTTGCAATATACTTGTTGCTAAAAAGAGAATCTACATGGAAGATTATCTTCATTTTGAATCATGCTGCAGAAAAAACAGTCTATATGTACAATTCATATAACTTTAAGTTAAAATTCAGCAGAGACCTGACTGAGTTTATTGTTTTAGGAAGAATAAACAATTTTTCAAGAAAGTGGGGTCTGTTGGTTAACACACCAAAAGGAAATCTAATTGCAGTCTTGCCACAGCAATAACAGGATGACCACTGTACAAGTACCTCAAAAAAGTACAATTATACTCGGTGACTGAGTTCTTTTCCGTATCTGCTTTTCTAGTCCTGACTTGCTGATCACAGGCTGCCAAACCAAGAAGCAATGTTCTATTAGTAATGTTGTTCTGCAGAAGCGACCACAGGATTTTGTTCTGCTACTCTTCCGCCTGCCAGAATTTCACCAGAGCACACAAAGCCTTACACATGACTGTACAACTGCACAATATACACATCACTCCTTTTGTTTCAAGCACAGAGATGGTTGTCGGAACTCCTTTGGCAGCCATTCTAAAATAGCTGTGGTAAAAACTAGTCAGATTATGAATTGAGAGATGTATCCTACACAATCACTGTACTTCCTTGACTGAGACATTTAAGCCCTCTATAGCACACCTAGACAAAAACTTAACAAGCAACAGAGACAGGCAGCAGAAGGCTGACCAGTGCATGAAAGAGTGTTAAAGCAATGACATAGAAGTAATGAGGATGAATTTCATTTTGACATGCATGCTGTTAAGAGAGTAATCCAAAGTTACCAACACAAAAGGAGCCAATATTTAGATGGGTGTAAAACTGATACAGAATTACTGAAATTATTAATTATTTTTGTATTATTAAAGAATTAGAAACAAGTGGCAAAAAGCATGCCTATAACCAATCCGTTGCTCTCCCAAACTTCCTAATGGGGAGCCACTACTTACCATTTTTATGAAAAGAACTTTAATACACAGAATGTCCATTTAAATGTATTCAGCAGTCAAGGTTTTATTTAAGGTAGTGTTACAAAAACCCACACACTTTTGATTGATCCTGGGTCCCTTCTGGAATCAGGCTAGTATCATGCAATTAATTATCCTATCATTTTACCCTAAGGGATTCAATATCTGACTGGACTAATCTCAGCTCTATCTCTAATTTCATCACTGTGCCCTTGAGCAGCCTTTGGGTTATGGGCATTACTTTTCATTCCAACAAATACAATAGTGTAAGGTATCTGCTGATGCTGGCTGGAGTATAACGCTCTCACATGCCCTTCTTTAAGTAGTTTGGCATGGAAATTTTAAGAATAGCATCCATTCTCCACTCATAGTACTTCCTTCTGTGGAAGTCAGCAGCTCATCCTCTGAGACTAAAGTTGCAAAACATTTCCTTCTCTTCCAGTTATGTGCAAGTGGGGAAAAACATGTGACACACAATCACTGAAGATTAGGAAGGGATGTAGGAAATAATAACTTCAACTAGAAAGCTTTCCTACCAACACTTAGCTTCTAGAAAATTTTAGTCTGCAAAAAGCCTCAGCACAGCAGCTTCTACATCAATACACAAGGAAAAATACTTGACGGTTTAAAATAATATTAGAACAGTTCTCCTTTCAAGCATCTGTGGGATTTACTACTGGGAAATTGATTGAGCCAAGAAGAGATGGCATGGAAAAGGCATCAAGGGAATTACACTTCACATATCTGACTCTGGTAATATACATACCGTACTCTGCTAATTTTACCCCAGGGGAGTGGGATTTTCCAAATCTTTTATTTTCTCTGCAGGAAAAACTGGGGAAAAAGAGTATTGGCAAAATGTGCTTTTTTTTCCTCTGTCCTCTGGAGAGGATTTTTTCTGAAAACACAGCTCACTTAGATGCTGGAAAATATTCTAGACAAAACTTGAGTACCTAAACCGGTGCTCTCTCAATGAAGCTCACATATCAAGGAGCAGTTAGAGAGAATTTGAACAAGAAACGAAAAGAGTATACTTGTTTTAATTGCAGATTTCCTCTACTAGTATTTTCTACCACCTTCTTGTCTCTGAATTCCTATTGACACTGAAGGTGGAACTGAAGTAAATTTGCATTTACTTAATACTTTTGTGTGGGAAATCAGACTCACTGTCACCAAAAATTGGAGAGCAAACCCTTCACTCTCTCTTTCCTTTTTGCAGCAGCATATCAATATTGCCTCCAAGTCAACATTTGCTATGAGTTATTTTTTAGCTTTCAAAACACGAATTTTTGAAAGGCACTACAAATAGTACTGCTCAATACAGTATATTATTGTATTTTTCAGCATGGCCAACCTAGTCACTTGGCTAAAAGATTAAACTTTTTCCATTTTTCCCACCTCTTAATGGAATGGCTTTGTTTATGTAGTCAACAGCTCTACTGAACTGACAGAATTTCCCAAGTTTAAGATTTAATATCAACTAGCTGAGATAAACAATACTCTGAGCTGTGGTAAAGCTATGGTGATGGTTCCACAGGACATCACAAAAATTCGAGTTCATTTGAAGTAAGAATTGCTAAGAATCTTTAGTCTTCCTCTTCTTACCACCAAATATTACAGCCCTGCTGGTATAATTTGCTGTGCTTGCAAAAGCATAGCAAACTTGCCACAGTTATGGTAAAGTTTAACCTTTTTCTGTCATGTAAGTCAGCAGTTACGTAGTTAATAGTGCCTCCTGTATTGTAGGACAGGGAATAACTACGTCAAACACGAGAATACGTCTGACTCGTTTCCAAGTCTTCCAGCTGCCATGCACGTTTCCTAACAACATTACTTTATAACTAACATTCAAATCATTAAAAAGACAATATTGTCAATACAGCACTTTATCACAGCAACATTGTGAATATAACAATGAATATTGAAGAACACTTTGAGAGCTGATGAATTAGACAACCTGAGAAAAATTTTCCTTTACACACTTCCATGATATTTTGCGCTATTTGTGTTTGTTTTCCATGCACTTTCAAAATTTGAATCAGATTACTCTCAAGGTGTCTTTTGAAAGGGGAGAAAAGGAAAGCAAAACTAAAAAATACTTTTGAGCATTCCTTCATGCTTCTCCTTTTCAGCTGCTGCTTTTTCAAATGTCAATTCTCAGAAGTCAATCATCTGCACTATAAAATGCCAGTAGTGAGATTGACAGTCCGTGCCATCCAGTCAATTACATCTACTAGGTCTACCTACATTCAAGTTTTGTAAGGGCTGGATAAAAAACGTTTGGGGAAAAAAATCTGATTATAGCTTCAAATTGTGGGTAATTAATGTTCAAAAGAACTGTTACCCAGAGCATCAGAAATATCTGAGTTTTGACATATGCACCTCCACAAAACTCCTGTCCCAATATGTATAACACATCCAGCATTCTGAACAAGGAGATGCTTGCACTATGCAAGAGGTAAATCTCTAAAAAAAAAATCAGCCTGAAGAATAGAAAACTCTGGAAAGACCTTAAAGCACCTTCTAATACTGAAAGGGGACGTACAAGAAAGCTGGAAAGTGACTTATTACAAGGGCATGTAGTGATAGGACAACAAGGAATGACTTTCAGCTGAAGGAGAGTAGATTTAGATTAGATATTAGAAAGAAATTCATTATTTTGAGGGGGGTGAGAAACTAGGTGAGAAACTCGGGCAGGTTGCCCAGGTAAGCTGTGGATGCCCCATCTCTGAACGTGTTCAAAGCCAGGTTAAATGGCAACCTTTGAGCAACCTGGTCTAGTGGGAGTTGTCCTTGTCCATGGTAGGGGGTTGTAAGCAAATGACCTCTAAGGTCCCTTCCAACCAAAACTATTCTATGATTCTATAATTTCCTGTGAGAATACAATTGGACTAGATGTTTGTTGTAGGTCTCTTATAACCTATCAATTCTGTTTTAATATCCGAATCCCTGAGCTCTAAGGCTCTCTCCTAATTTTGAAACACTTCAGTTTTGCACAGAATACTTTCACTTTTCACTTTTTCCAAAGACCAGGAAAGCAGGAGTGAACATGACTCCACAATGTAGAAATTGGAGGGAATTACTGATGAGAAAAGGGAGGAGAGACATGATCTCATTTCATTCAAACATTTGATATAAAATATAGCTCATGGAAATAGAAACTTTGGTACGGATGTAAGCCCAAATTTTTAAGGTTACTTACAAAGATGTTTCTCAGATTACGCAAAGAGAAAGATTATAAAAAGAAAAAAGCTGAATTCTTATCTTGACCTGGAAAGTAAGACTTAGCTGAACAAACTACAACAGAACATTGCTGACGTGAACGAGCATGAAGAACATGGATAACAGAGTACAATCCCCTTTCTCTGCCCAGTCTGAAGAACAGTTATTTTTCTGGCAATGCTTACATATGTTAGAAACATTATAGAGGAAAAAGTATTCCATAACAACTCTGTAAGAGATGTTTGCTGTAGACAAATAGCTTAATAAAAATGTTGAATCAAAAGCAGGTTCAGCAGATAAGTGATAATATCTTCTCTGTTCTTTCCGAAGACAGAGACCAGACTAAAGTTTCCAGTTCAGAACAGTGCCTCACCAATGTTGCATTAAGTGTTGCTGTAGTCCAGCAAACCTGTAATTAGACACAAAGAATCTTTATTTTTCCAGGTGTGATGGGTTCAGCTTGGCTGAGTGCTAACCCTCAGCCAGCAGCTCTCTCACTCCCCCTCCTCAACGGGATGTTTCTCCCCCCTCTCTCTAACTGCTATACAGCATTTTAGCCTTTCTTAAATATAATTCCAAATACATAAATATATTTCCAAGCCACCGGTGCGCCTGATGGGCTCAGCTGTGTGCTGGGGTAGGTCTGGAGCCAGCTGGCAGTGGCTGTGTCTGGCACAAGGCTGTCCAAGTCCCTTCCTACAGAGGCCCCCCCTGGAGCTCCCCTGCTACCAAAATCTTACCATGTAAACCCACACACCTGTACATAAATTAGTACAGAAACATCTCTTTATCATCTCAGAGGGCCATATGATTAACAGAAGATCTTTTTCTAGTATTTGAGGCCAGACTGAGCACGCTTGTCTGTAAACTAACAATGCAAATAGGCATTTACTCTGAAGGTATTGAATCCAAACGCTAAACACTGTCTGACGAGAGGGAGATGTTCTTCTCTAAATCATCCGTCATTCAAAAAAGGTGCTGAAAACAACAAAAGTGATAAAGAAATGGTCAAACTTTAATGTAGATTTATTACAAAGTGCTCAACATAGCTCAGGATATTACAGAAATGGAAAGACTGAGACAGGCACATGAGCTCTTGAAGAAGACTATTACAATAAAACAAAATGTAAATCATACTTCTAGCATCACCTGATAAATTATTGTCTTCTGTTACTGTTACATGCATTTGGGAATAAACTTTTCCCTTTCTTTGCAAGAAATTTATGGGAATACAGATATGTCAAAGAAAAGCCTGTTGTTCAACTCCTTCATTTCATTTCCAAAATTTGGTGGGGTTTTTTTGGTTTTGTCATCACAGGAATGCTTCAGATTGAGTCATCCAAATCAAAGCAAAAAATATTCCTGAATTGACTGATGTTGTACTAGATTCTATTTTGCTACTACTTATACGAATGACAGTATTTATTATACACAAACCTGTATCAAACACACAGACTATGAATAGAAACACAGATTACAAAACATGCATTATCCGAGTCTTAATAGGAGCTGCTTTGTAGCTGTCCTAGAAAAAACTTCCTCTTTGGTTGAAACTGCCATTTTCATGTCATGACCCTGGACTTTTTAGGTCTCTCTCATATAAGTTAGTATGTGGAACTGAGCCAAATTAAACTGCAAACACAAAAAGAATAATTTTTAACTGAGGGGACAGTGTACTTGAAAAGAGCAATTCACCTCATCATATATTGGGATGACTAGATGACATTTTCATGAAAGGTGCAGGCAATAACTCAGTAATTTTGAACTAACAGAATTTGGTTTTATGAAGCTAAACAGTATTTACATAATCCTGTGTGTTATCTTGACTACAATTGTATAAATAATATTAAAGTAGGCCAGCAAACAAAGCACACCTGGATGAACTTGGAAGTGATTGATGCTTAACTTCTGGCATTTACCTTCATAATAAACTCTCTAATTGACTAAGGAGGTGTATCCTCTTTGTGAGATTACTCCCATACAATCTGGCAACTCCCATTTCACAAAGTAAATGCAAAAAATATAAAAGGAGTCTGATGTGAACAGAAGATTAGTGCATACTACTGAGTCATGAACATGAATTAGGTAAGACTACATGCACAGCCTACACGAGACTTAAGAAAAAGCCTTCTAGTTTGATTAGTTGGAAGAGAGCAAAATAGTGACAAGGATACATAGTGAAAATTGAAAGAATAGAAGACTTCAGTTTCTAACTCTCTACACAATCCATGTCAGATATTTGCATTCAATCCAAGACTTGTATGTCAGAACAAGAAATGCCTAAATACTGTCATTTGGATTAAAAAAAAAAAAAAGCACTTTGTATCTTTCATTGCCACCATTCATATTCATTTATTATTACTCCATGCAGTAATCAAATGCATCCCACAAAAGCTACTTCCTGTCTGGAACTCTGCCAATACAAAAATCACTAAATAACATGAGTAAAAATTTGCAAAAGAACAGTAAAAAACCAAAAGCTATTAAAAAAAAAAAAGAAAAAGAAATTCAGTACTGTAAAATGCCATGAACCAACAGGAAAGCAGGACTACCTTTCATGTAATGGTTACTTGGCAAGACAAAATGCCAGCACTTCAAATGTGTCCCCCTCTTTTTTTCTTCTTCCCCAGCTTTATATTGCTGAGCATGAAGCCATATAGTCTGGAATATGCCTTTGGTGAGTTGGGGTCAGCTGTCCTGGCTGTGTCCCCTCACAACTCCTTGTGCACCACCGGCCTCCTCACTGATGGGGTGAGGAGCAGAAAAGACCCGGACTCTGTGTAACCCCTGCTCAGGGATAACTAAAACATCCCTGTGTTATCAACCGTTTTCAGCACAGATCCTAAACACAGCCCCATACCAACTACTATCAAGAAAATTCAGTCTATCCCAGCCAAAACCAGCGCAATTCCCTGGGAACCTTTATCTTGATTCTGTGGAAAACCCAATGAAAAGATACCCAAGATCATAAGCATTGCTAGTCACAAACATGTTTCTGTGAGACACAGCCTGATCTCTCTATGCCTCCCCAGTTCCATGACCGAGTTTGCAACCTCCTCTGTAACACCTCACAGAGGCGCAGTGTTAGAAAGAACAATTAGATCTAGAGCACCTACCGGCCCAACATCTCTATCCATACATTACACACCAAATTCAGTAAGTTGACAAAGCTTTCTGTTACAAGTTACAGGCTCATCTTTGTGGGATGTAAATTGTTCAGCTACTGAAACAGCAGGGTCAAGGAGGCATTTTTAGCTACATTATCAACATTTTTTTGGAAGTTACTTTTTTTGCTGGGTAGATTCTCAAATTCTACAGCAATACATTTATAGCAATGATAATTTATTTTTCTTTAATTGCTAGGGGTTGGGGTTGTTTGGGAGATTTTTTTGTTCTGCTTTTCTTGCCCATGGACATTGGCTAAGAACAAGATTTTCAATAAGGCAGAGACTATCAGAGCTACAATGCTGGAAATCTGAGTAGCAAGCACAGAGAACTGGGTTGGCAATGTGTTTTTGTGGAGACTTGTCTGCTACAGGTAGGAATGGATATATGAGATGCTTTAATGATGCTTTAATGTACATACAGGTGTATCAACACCCACAGGAGTAATAAAGCCATTAATAGCAGATTAATATTTAACTCTAAAAATGAGAAATGCCCATGAACAAATCAATCAAAATAAGGAGCGATCTCGTAGCTGATTGCAGGCACCATATTAAAGACTCAAATAGTTGAAAGTGCAAACCAAAACAGACCTAAAAGGACTAGGAATGAGAACAAAAACCAGCATGGCCAAACACAGCAGTAATAGAGGCAAAATAACATAATAGTACAAACTAAAGAAAAAGGAGATTTTAGAATAAATTGATAAACTGAACAGTAAACAAACTTCCAAGAGTGGATGGCATTCCTTAAGTGTTCTAAAGAAGCTCAAGTACAAAACTGCTAAATTTCAACAGTAGTTGGAGGTCCCATGGGTAGTCACCCCCTGGATAATCAACTTTTCTAGATATCTAAACAAGCTGTAGGAAAGTCAGTTGTCACAACAGACAGAAATAACTTATGGGCTCTGTCAAGTTTTAAGAGCAGTGAACTGTGAAGTTACACAATTCGTTAAGATCCAAGATTATTTCGGAGAGCCAAAACTAAACTGAAAGAGAACTGCAGAACAGTTCACAGAGGCTAAAAAACAATAGACGAAATTCAGTGACTACCTGTATAAAGTGTGAATTCAAAAAAAGAATTCCTGTGTGTCCACACTGTCTTCCCATTCTTCCTTCTTATACACTGTCTTCTTTTAGACCGTCTACAGACACACAAAGGGCTCAATGTTAGTTATCAGCTGTCAGGAAAAATATCTTGAAACTAATGTGGCAAGTATCAAACAATACCACCTAAGTGACTAGTGACATTCAAATGCTCATAGAGTGTTATTAAAAGCATAGAGAACAAAACACAAAGTAACACTGTAATATTCTATATTGCATTCATGGAGGAACCACCACATTTAAAAAAAAAACCCAACAAAACTCTTATTCTGGCCATTCCATTCCAAGAAGCATATTTTCTAACTACAAAAGGTCAGAATGCTCACCTGTAAAGTTCTACTGATGATGTATTAACCACTCATAAGGACCTTGGATATCTTAACATGCCTTTCATTGATTGAATATGAACAGCTATGGACACGGATGACTACGGCTGTCTGTATTCTCCCACACCACTTTTTCCATTGCTGTGTGTATATTTTATATGTGAAGTGCCACTGAGTGTGGGTTACACCATTAGAAATTGGTGATTTTCAGAACTAGACCCAGAACTGGATGATGGTGGTAGGAATGTGAACGTATATGAAAGGAAGTGTGTACGTGTGTAAGCATTGGAAGAAGCGACAGAACTGGGATTGAAAGAACAGCCCAAAATTATGACTAAGAACACTATTTCCAAGACAGTGCTACCAGGGATAAAGTGGAATTGTGTCATTTACATCCAGAAAAAAAGGGCCTGCACTCTGCTAAGACCCCAGCAGAGATGACTTGACAGTGGAAGACCTGCATCCTGAAATCAGGAGGATGGAAATAAGCAGCACCATGTCACATATTCCATTCCTTTTCCATTAGTTCAGCAAGGAAACAGATTAAAGACCTGTAACTTAAATGAGGGAAAACAGACAATAAGCAGTAATCAGATCTAAGATTTCAGAAAGCTGCACTAAGCGATATTCTGTGGCAAATAATCATGTCTTAACAGCCAGAGACTACAAAAGGATACACAGATCTGTAAAAAGCAGTTTGTCACCATCAATCAAGGAAAAATAATAAATGCAATGGACATTGACAGCAATGTCTCTTGTCTTCTACTCTGCACACCAACAATCCTGGCCAAACCTGGTAAAACTTGGCAACCCAAGCTCAATGCTTGCAAATATGTGGGTGTGAAAGGGCAATTGAGTGAAACTCAGGAGAGAAGGAATGAAGAGGATAAGATAAACTCATTTAGATGTTTTGTAAATAAGAATCTCTCTCCTTTCCCAAAAGATTCCACACATAGTTTTATTACAAATGTTTTCTTACAGGGTATATGCCAGTGATGACTAACTGATTGGGCAGGGTGGAGAGGGCATGACTTATGAAGATCGTTTTTATATTTGATAGAGAGGCAGAAAGAGAAGCATAATCGTGCACATCCTTCATATTATTTATTCACTACCTAAAGCTAAACTACACCTTCAGACTCAGTTTTGAGTTTCTTATGCTTACTGTGTTTTTCTCATGCTTTGAATATGTTTCCTAGAATAAACATTTGAACTCCTGACGTGAGGTGCTAAAGAAGAAGCTAAGTAAGGCATTGTTTAAGGGCAAATGACCATAGTTCCCCTTGGGCATTTTTGTCTTTCACTTCTGATAAAGAGTTTATAAATACAGTGCAATTTACCTCACTTACTAGCAGCTCTGACTTACAGGACAAACAAAGCTACAGTTAATGACTGACTATCAGGAGGAGGAGGAAATCAAGCAGCTGTATGCCTGGTAAATCTCGCTGATCATATGCTACTGAACATCCACTGAATACAGAGCCAGCTACATATCAATGGAAAAGTTACTTTTTATTACAAATTATTTATACATTCCCATTGTCCTTGTTACACATCCCCTACCTTTTGCCCTAGCCATGGTGCTGAACACAGACACGAGCTTGGGCAAATCATGGACTCATAGAATGGGTGGGTTGGAAGGGACTTCAAAGATTACGTACTTCTAATCCTCCTGCCATGGACAGGAATACCTTTCCCTGGACAAGGTTATTTAGAACCCCATCCAGCCTGGCCTTGAATACCTCCAGGGATGGGAAGTCCCCAGCCTATCTAAGCAACCTGTTCCTGTGCCTCACTGCCCTCACACTAAAAATTCTTTCCTAATATCTAATATAAACCTACCCTCCTTCCGGTTAAGGTCCTTGTTCTATCACTACATGCCCTTGTGAATAGTCCCACCCCTTCTTCTAAGGCCCCTTTACGTACTGCAAGGCTGCTATCAGGTGAGTGCAGTCCAGTCCCATAGCTATGCCTGGCTTGAAAACTCACACACAAGGTGAATACTCTCCAGAAAGAATGTCTAGTCAGCAAATCATTTTTTCAAACTACCTTAAAAGGTTTTTGCATTTTGGGAGTGGGGGTGTTTTTTCTTCCCAAGTGTGTGTTCTTAAGAGTTCATTCCAGCATCTTTAAAAAAAAATTGTGAGAAAATAAAGAACCATCTCTTTTGAACATTTAACTGCTGTGCATGCATTCTGCTAAGGAGATGCATACTCTGTTCTCGCAGCCTTATCTTCTTTCTCTCCTGCTCCTGACTACTTCCTCCACTTCTGCCTTTTCCCATACTGCATGAAAAATCAAAAGTGCACTGACCTCCTGTTAACATGTAACCGACATTTTCCCTAAAGTGAGATGGAATTTTGTGTCTACAGGCACTACAGTGATTCCTGCTCAGTTCTGCACACTGCTCAGTGCAGAGAAAAAAATAATCTGAATTTCTCTTTGGGATTTGAAGAAAAAAAAGCTATTTTGTAGGAAGGGAAAAATACACCAATATTCAGCACTTTCTCCCAGGATAGGAGTTGTGAAATAAATGCCCCAGTTAGCCCCACAATTAGAACACTAATTAATCTTCTCACTTTGAAGGCTTGACTGCTGTGGACACTGAAAATCTTCAGCAGAGAAACTTTCCAGTTTTCTGCAGCATTTTGTGAGAGCTTTGTGTTTCTCACGAAAGCTATGAAAAACACTGCTGCGGGTTTTTGTAAACTAATTCTCTATCTTGCACCTGGTGTTTTTTACCAAAGGATTGTTATGGTTTTCTGTGAAAAATATTTTCAAATAGCCTCCACCAATCATTCTGAGGGGTGGTGGGTCGAAGAACCAATGGCCTCTCGCTATTCTAGCAAAATAGGGAATAAAAACCTATCCATATATTAATAAATAAATCACTTTCCCTGAATTCTGCCTGGTTTGTTTCTCTCCATCCTGGGTACAACAGCGACAGACTGCTTATTCCTGTCTCTTTCACCTTTGCAGTGAGATGTTATGTAATACATGGGTACTTGGTAGGCTTCTCTTACAGAGTTCATTTCTTAGATAAGACTTGTCCTCTCACCTCTATTTACCTACTTTATTTAAATGCATCCTTTTTACAAACCAGACTGCTTATGTACACAATTTATAGACACTGGTGCTAGATCCTTCTTACATAAGAGTTAGATCAAACTACTGGAAAAAAAGACTGTCTGACAAATAAAAGCCACAATAACAAAGACTGAATATAAAACTATATTTGATCAATTAAGCACATGGTATTTCCTGTCAAAGAATACAGACAGGGTATTCTGTAATTTATCTGAATGTGGAGGCACACAGCTCTTTTTATCATCTCTGCTTTTTGCAAACATGCTGAAGTTACTTCCTGAAGTATACTTTTTATTTTCTTAAATCTAGACATAAGTTACTCAAATGATGGCATTTCCAGAAGCTTCCACTGCATAGTCTCCTTCCCTTATTTTTGAACTCCAGAGAAAATTTGTATTCCATTTCTTGACATCTATAGGCTTTGGGTAAGTGTGAGCAAGTGTTAAATTTCCCTTGGTAACTCTCTACAGCTCTAATTTTTCCTTATTCATGAGTTAATCACGGTGGTACAATGAATAGTTTTTGCCTTTCTTAAATGTATGGCCATCTTTAAGGTGTAATAAACATACATGTTTTGACAGTAGCAAATAACATACATTGTTAATACTTGCAGTGCAGTAGATTGTCAGGGACAATCTAATATTCCCCAACAAAAGGTAGAGGAAATATGATAATGAATAGTAACAGGATAATTATTATTATTAGAAAAAATCCCAAACATATATGACATACAGACTGACCCATTTGGTACCATTAATACCGAGTGTCTTCTAGCACTTTGTACTGGTCTCAATTTTTAAAGCAATAATTGAGTGGCAGGCAGAGTTAAAGAGGCGATAACTGAGAGCACATCATTACAGCTTAGTCTTTTCCTCTTAGACGCCATCTTAAAGTCATAGTTAATTCACCACACACCCATTTTGAAAAGAAAATCTTCAAAAACAACTGCAATTTCCTTCAAAAATAACTGCAACTCCTACTTTTCTACACATAAAAGTAAGAATGATTGGAAAAAGGGTAAAAGATTAATATTGAGAAGGGAAAAAGGGTAAAAGATAAATACATAAGAAGCAAAAGCATGAAGACTGAAAGACGTGTCATGATTTGCATAGTACCATACATTTTAGACCATTGATTTTCTTAATTGTTAAGAGTATTTAGATCTTTTTTAATATGGTGGCCAGAAACTGAAAAACAACTGAGATAATGGTACTGAGGTTTAATGGTAGCTTAGTACAGCTTTAGTAGTACGCATATGAAAGTACCATGTTCTTTCTAATGTCTATAGGCAGGCATTCATCTGACTCAAATCATAATCAAATGCATCAGTAATTCCTATATTTTTTTATTAGTGCCAGTGGTCATTCTGCACCAGCAAAGCTGAGATGAGACAGGCTGTTGAAGCACAAGCAGGCACTGACCGTGTTATATCAACTATGTGGTTATATTAAATGCTTTATAGCCGAAGTGTCGACATTTATTCTATTCCTGAAGTCCTGAAGTAATATTTGAAATAAAAAATGCATACTCCACACCATGTTTCAGTGCATAAACTTCAGAACAGTGAAAATTAGAAAATAATTACCAGCTCTGTGCACTGAGTGTTCTTTTAATCTCACAAATACAGCTGCTGCTTGTACAACTATCTCACCAAACACTGTAACTCTATGCTAAACAAGGATTTCTGCCTTTCAGAACTGCATTGTAATAAGCTGCACTACCATGCAGCTGAAGTGAATGATATTTTATTCATCACAACACAGATATGTACTTTCAGTTTATTAAACATAACATGGTTATCTTTCATTTGCTGGATTTGTGGAGGAAAGCATGTCTAAAATTGGATCACTTTGGTACAGAAAACTCAGACTAGCTTTGGGGAACAACAGGGAAGAGAAGCTGAATGTTCTGAAGAAGTAGTTTTAAATTCTCCAGATTCTGCAGATGCTATAATCCTGAGATTCTGAAAATGAAAACTCTTTTTACGACAGAGAAAGAACAGCACTCATTAAAGAGCTGCCTGGCCCAAGATAAACACACAATAAGGACACTCATTATTTAATCTCCGCCCAGTTTCCAAAAGGAACAAACAATACACGTTCCAGGAGGAGCTGAAGAATTAACAACAGCTGCTTGCCACAGCTGATAAAAAAATAACAATGATGAGAGTGCCTATATGTGGAGTTTGCACCCATCTTTACGTTTGTGACTTGACTAATGGCAAGTTCCTGGTTCAGGAAAGGAAGTTCCGGTTTTGTAAACAAATGCTCTTCTTAAAACTATGAATATAGTGGAATATAGGAATATATGGTGGAATACAGGATTCTCTTAACCATTTCCTAAGAAAACCAGCCTCTTCCTGTAACTTTAATAAAGACAGTCCTCATACATGGTAATACGTCGTGTTTGTATGAAGCAGAGCAGATCAATGAATTTTGACTGTGACCATAGGTAAAATGCCACATATTCTGTTGCACAGGGTGTTTTGTTACAATCATCACACTGAAATGAAGTGACTGTTAAAGCATCTGGATTGAATGCAGAACTACAAACAGAATTTTAAAACATGAAGGAAAAAAAAGCCCAAACAGTATTGTTTAGCTTATGTTCACTAGTATAATGAATTGACCACTTAAATATATCTCACTTTAATGCCTTTTTATTTTCCTACGAAGAACATTCAAAGATCCAGCTCTCCCATTCTGTAGCAGTAGCATAGATCAGTCCACCCACACATGAACCTGTTGTGCTAAGCACTGAATAACCTCTCTTTCGACTATATTCTTCAACTCAATGATTTTTTAATTCAATGTTAAAGTCAATGGCATTCACGCAAGAGTAACATTTTTATTATAAATGTGAGTTTGTTAACCTTATGGCAACTATCATCACAGTGTAAAAAATTACTTTGTACATTCCAAATAATGGAGCAAAAAAAAATCTTTTTAGAACAAACTAACTTACCCAAGTTGGAGTGAATGCTGTCTTTTGGTTAGATCTAGCTAATGCAGTTTAGCTGTTGCGGCCAAGACTGACAGCTGAAAAACTGCATAAAATATTCAGGATGAACACAGCAAGAGAAGAATGCTGGGAATCTAAGGCCATGTAAGGAGCTGTGGTAGAAATCTCCATAACAAAAATATAGCATATTTTGAAACTTCTCACATTTTATACAAAGAGAGCATTTTTCATTTGGAGTAGTAACTTTTTTGGCAACAACAGATTCTCTCGACAAGCTGTACACTGATTCTACCACTTTGTTCCACCACTTTCAAAAAAACCAAAACTGTTTGTGTCCATTTCAAATCATTCTTCAACAGAACTTGGCTTGAGATACCATACTAGAGAATTCAAATTCTGAGTGCTGGCATGCAATGTAATTAAATACCCACGAAAAACGGCCAGAGTAAAGTAAAACTGTTCCACAGCTATGGCTCTGTTGAAGTCTCACTCAGGTGGAACACAGTTGTTTTTAACCATCTGAAAATTTAATGGTAAACACTGAGATTTAATATGATTAAGAGATGCATTCAAGTAGCTATAGAAACTAAGAAAGCTATTTCAGATTAGTTTTCATCAATCATAATGCTGATGGGTTCACAGTCACAATAATCAGAAGGCATTAGATACAATAAACTATGTAAGCCTTGCGGTCAGGGTTTCTCACTTCCAAGCTAACTGGGATCCCTCCTTCCTATCAGAGCTCCTTCTGGTTAACTTGCTGACTTATTCACAGTTATTTAGCCTCAGCAGGAATGGAGGGATATCCACCACCACATTCCCACAATTCTGGTGGTGAAGGCACTCTCAAAGTTTATGTTTAAACCTTCTCAGGCTGCAGCAGTAAATAAGAGTATTGGCTATGCAAAGATTGCAATTGCAGTGTCAGTTCACAGAGGTACATGGTATTGTCAGCTGACCTACTGAAAACTCAAATCACAGAAAGTTCATGGATAGGGTTTTTAATAACTCTTTTGGGCTATCTTTAATTTACCCAAGTCCCATGTACTCCACATGGCAGAACAAAAGACTCTCCAAAACACAGAGAAATAAGGGCATTTGTAATTTAATAAAAGAGCCCATAAAACAAAATTAGATTAAAGGATGTAACCTAGGTTACAGAAAAGTCTGCCCTGGAATTCAGGGCATTCAAGTTCCTGTTAGTCCCCTCCTTCTCACCTCCCAGTTCATTACTTTTCTGCTCACTTTACCCCACTCCTTCATCTCCCCAAATTAACTGTACATGCTTTAGCTTCCTGCTTCAACTGCAATGCATGCTCTTATTACGGTCCTCCAACCTCAAAGACCATCAACCTTCCTGCGAGGCCTAGGGGTGAAATGGTGGGAGACAGCTTTGTCCCTCAACTACATCCAAGGAGTCTCCTCTTCTGCTTTCC
The DNA here is from genome assembly GCA_013397725.1 of Rhagologus leucostigma. Lineage (NCBI taxonomy): Eukaryota > Metazoa > Chordata > Aves > Passeriformes > Rhagologus > Rhagologus leucostigma. The sequence continues at coordinate 64,684 of VZTD01004959.1, read as the reverse complement.
CTTCCTGCTGTTACAAAACTGAGCATATGAAGAAGCAATGGAAATTCTGATCCAGTTTCAACCATGTGGGGCAGGGTGGATTAGCTTTAGTTTTCTGCATTAATCCTCTTTTCTTCTGCAGAAGGTTTGACAAATACTTTCTCTGCAGTATACACTTGCCTAAAGAGCAGTCTGTTCATTAGCAGCATGTCAGATATGCTGTGTCATGTGCAGCAGCCCTAACCGGCTGCTTCTCCTGGGAGACAAGGAAGGAGGAAAGCTTTCAATTCAAACAATGTCACACAATAGCTGCGATCTGAGATCTCCCAAGATTTGTCCACACTGCCATCAGCATAGGCCGAAACTAGAGAGGGTTCTCTGCAAATTGTTGCCATGTTTCCTTCCTCATCCTTCCTTGAAGTTAAGTAGAATTTACTACAACTTGGCCTTTAATTGCCACAACCCCAGGAAGTCAGAATGATTTCTCTCTAGACACCTGTGCTATTTACATTCACCACCTTATCATACGGATGAGGTTTCTATGTTACGAAAAGCTACTGCTTTCTCTAGTCCACAGCATTTGATATCCAACACTTAACTAATGTCTGGGCATCAGACACAGCATTTGTTTGCACAGAGAAGAAATTTGTAGTATTCCATTTCCAAACAAAATGCACCTTGTTTCATCCAGCAGTTGGTGAAGATGATCAACATCAGAAATACTGTTCTCTTTTCCTGAGAGAATAGCGTAGTATCACACACCCTTCAGAGCCCCTCTGTGGTTGCACATGAAAAAAGCATTCCCATAGCCTTGAAAAGGCCTGGACTTTTAACCATCAGCATCCTGCAACATACATGAAGTCTACAAAATTAAGCAAGGTCAAAACAGGAAATTTTTTCCATCTGTCTCCTCAGGATCAGCGGTTTCATGAAAAGAGGAAAAAGAGTATAATTTATTTTGTGTTCAGAAGACAAAAAGCAACAAAGCCAAATGGTACTGTATTAATGCTATATTATACATATATATTATTATATGTTTCAGATAAGGAGAAAAGGCTGTTTGATCTAATTTATCCTTTTCTTTTGAATATAGGCATTATACATTTTCCTTTCTCAGCGTCTGCTCGTCATCTGTGAACAGAATCTCAGATGATCTCAGGTGAAACAGTTCTCTGGTGCATTCACAGTTGGTGGTGAGGGTTTGGGGATTGGTTGGGGGTTTTTGCTTTGTTTTGGTTTGGAGTTTGTTTGGTTTTTTCTTTTATTTTTCCAGCATTTCCAGGAGTTGCACTGAGTTAACACCTCATATCTGGGGAAATAAGCAAAATGGGCTTATAAAACCAACCCAAGAAATGAGTTAAAGACAAAGTTATTTTACAAAGAGGCAGTGGCTTGAGAGAAAAGACTTAAAATCTGAGTCTTGTGAACTAAAGTGAAGCCAGTCTTGAGAAGTTTCCCTCAAACTGAGAAGAGGAATATGAATTGCTCTTCCAAGCTAAACTAAGAGAAGTCCTATGAATAACCTGCCAGATACGGCATCAGATTATTAAAAGCATCACAGAGACATTAGTGGTTTTCCTCATTGTCTTTCTAGACAATGCCCCAGGTCAGGGGTATCTAAGGAGTACACATTTCAAGAACAAAGAAGAACGTGCCAACTGCTACTGAATCAGTACCTTGTTCTGGTGTCCCCACCCTGGCAAAGCAGCAACATAGTCCCAACATTCCTAGACAGTATTTTACGGCATTCATTCATGAACTAGGCATTAAAAGACAGATGAGCAGGGTCTGAGGGACCAGCTGTCTCTTCCTGTTGGCTCTACTGTTGAGACCTCTGACTGAGATTAGAGGACCTGAAAATTTTGTTTATTATGAAGGTGGCAATGAAAAGGACCTCCTAGTTTACAAAAAAGGCATAAATTTATTCCCTGTTTCATAGGAAAAAAATTGCATTAACATTGTTTCACCGATTAATTAAATTATAATGAAGATCACATCATTAGTGTTTTATTAAACTCCTTTATTAAGACAAGGCCAATAGGTACTTGAAAGGAAAACTTTCTATGTAGATGGTTTTCTGATTCAAACCTTCATAAATAACTCATGGACCTCACACAGAAATAATTGCCTCGGTATGGTAAAGATACTGCCAAGATCAATGAATCAAACATGGGGGGAAAAACGATTTGTAACTCATCAAGGGAACACACCAGCTTTATGAAGAAATCACCAGAAGCGGCCCGTCCTTGTCCTCTGCCAGCAGATGGCAACATTACTTCTCATTAGGGAAAGGGATCAAGGGAAAAGATCTGTGTCATCAATAAAAGCTGTGGCCACTGTGTAGATATTTTTGCTCTTTTCTTTTCGCATAAAAATAGAATGCTTTGCCTAAGGTGCCGTGTTTATGTTCCAGTGGACAGCGGTGGATAAAAGTAACCATCTGACCACACCGGGACGCTGAGAGAAACAGACAGAAAATACTGATACAATACATCCCCGTAATGGCACACTACAGATCTGGTAGTTTATGCCTGTGAAAAAGGTTCCCAGAGAGAATTTACAGAAAGAGTTCTGCATCTAATTCAAACCCCATATAAACTGATAGATACCGAATAATTATTAATGATGTTTTTGCATACAGAAACTACTTTGAATACTTTTTTTCTTTAAATTCCCCTGTGCAGATGGACTCAGGCCCTGAATTACAATACTTTTAAACAATTCTTCTTTTTCTGCAAATAGATGGCAAGTGATGCAAAAATTTATGAATAATCCTATTAAACATAACTACAACCCCTGATAATACGTAACACTATGAAGCTGTGTCAAGGGACGTTCAGATTGAATGGATATTAGGAAAAGGTTCTTCACCCAAAGGGTAATTGGGCACTGGAAGAGATTCCCCATAATGACAGAGAAAGAGTAAGAAATACACTATTATCCTTGTAACCAGTGGTTAGGGAAAAACAAATGATGAGTTAGCATCCACTGACAAAAAAAAAAAGGCCTGTTTTTTTTGCTTGTATCTCCACAAATTTTGCATGCAGATTTTAAAATCCAGTGCCTCAACTGCTTTATTTATTTGCAGCAACTCCCACATCTACAGACCGTCAGCTGACATTTTTTCTTGAGATCCTTACAGTTTCAATGCTTTATCCTATATCTCAGTAACGTCAACATGGGTTTTCCAAGCCAAACACTGGGAATAACTGATGTCTTGCCAGGGATGCAGCCAATATTGCTGCAATACCCAGGAGCTGTTCCACAGCATTGCTTAAATACCAAACATACATTTCCGCTTCTTAATCCCCTTCATTTCCAAGAACAGAATCCAGTGGAGATCAACACCCCTTTTACTACCTTACATTTAATTTTTCTCTATCACAGACTGACGAGAGAAATTACTGGAAACAAGACTGTGAAAATACTCAAAGCCATCTTAAAATGACTGATTAACAACACTGTTCAAATGCTTGGCTAAGAGGTGTTAAGGTCTCGGCCTTAAAAATTCTCTGAAAGACAGAATAAAAGCAAACTACTAAGCCAACAAAACGGGCATGGGAGAACTATGATTTTATGCCACACTCTTCAGAAAAACATTTTACAATAATGCTTGTATCAGATCTGATTTGCTTGTAATTTGATCTGATACAAACTAACAGAGAGCTCTGTTTTTCAGCACTGAAATAATTTCCCAACTGTACCATACAGAAAAAGTCACATTCATGCATTGCAGCTGAAGTACTGTGCTTCCACAGCTGGATGCACACAGCTGCAATGAAGCTTTTTGTTTACTATGTCTCAACATTGGGTGGGGCCAATAAATTAAGCTAATACCAGGGAAATCACACCTTTTTTTTAGATTAGCTTCTTAATTACCTTTTATTTCCTTTTAAAGTGGGTATGTATATGAATATACACACATATTCCTGCAGAGGTGTTCAACAAAACCCATTTACATACTTTTATCCATATATCTGGAATTTGTCCAATAGTACTACATCCACTACTTTCACTTCGGCATATCAGGATAACTATCAAGAAGAAAGACAGAAAATATTAAAAAGTATACTCCTTTCTAGGAATAATTCTTGTATTCTCAAATTATTATTTACCCACTACTGAAGCACAGTTAGACCAGGTATGAAGTGTAGAAGCTATTTAAGCAACAATACAAAACAGTTCTGGCAATAACATGAAAATGTACTGTCATCTGCAGAAAATTAGCCTGACTGAAGAATGTAATGCCCCAAAAGCTGGAACTCTATCAGGCTTTTTTTTTTTTCTTCACTACGGTGGGGCACGAATTTACTACTCAGAGATAAAACATGCTGTTTGTGATGTTTAAAGATCACCCCAGGCCAAAGGTGCTTGAGCAATCAGTTCCATCTGTCTCCGCATACCAGAAGGCGAGATCTGCAGCTCTCCCACAGACTCCCGGCTGCAGAGACCCTCCCAGACTCCCAGCCCGAGCTCTCCCGCAGCCAGCCCTGGTTTCTCTCGCAAACGGAGAGGACCGGCTCTGCAGGTGGGGACGGGAGCTGAGGCTTCCAGTTCTGCTGAATAGGAACTCGAAGCCCCTCAGCGGCGGCGCTGAGAGCGGGGATCTTCAGGCGCAGCCCATACCCAGGGTGACTCACTGGGACGGGCTGTGCTCAGCTCCCTGACTCACTGCGGCACCGGCTCTGCTGCAGCAGCCGCTTCCAGCTCCCTCTGCGACAGGGATCGCTCCACACGCAGCTTTTCAGTCACGACTTCTCCACTGTGCTCTCTCACTTCTCCCCCCCACGCCACTGGCAAAGTACAGATGCTAGATGGCAGGATAAATTGAATTGGTGAAGCTGCGGTAGCTGAATGATGGAAAGCGCAGGTAAAACAGTAATTTATACAGTATTGTAATTTATACAGTAAATCCTACAATTTGTGTGTTATTTTATGCTAATCTGGTTCATACTGCATTGCCTAGGAACATGATTTTCAAAGATCAGATGATGTTGGCAAATGCACTGAATTGCTAAAATTATAATCTTATTTCTAAATTGTAAAATTAAGAAGAAGGAAGTTGTTCTTCTCAGCTTGGCACCCAGTCTCCAAGAACATAGGTCAAGCAGTGTCACCTAATGCACTTCAGGACTCGGATCTGGCAGTTACCTACTTTGTTTTTCGCATTTCTGTCTCACCAGATATGAAGAAAGTGAGCACATGGAGTGATTGAAGATGGATAAAATGGTTGACTGAAAGAAGACAAACAGCAAAAGCATCACCATAGACAGAAGCCTCTGTCACAGCAGAGGACTAGCTATGTCAGCCACCTGGGGATGAAGTTGGGCAGTGGGAAGAGGAGGAGCTTGAAAAGGTTATTCTAAGTGACTCTGAGCATAATACCTCAATTTTTCTAGAGAAAATGGAAATTCCTTTCCTAGGAACCATTTTAGAGACAATCTAGTACAGAGCTCTCTCTCTCTCTAGCAGTAATGCCAACAAACTTTGCAATCATGGATGAGTCACTTCTCCATTTTCTGCTGCAGCAAAACTAACACCATTTGCCGCCCCAGCCTTGTGAGAAATTGCAAGCAGCAGACGGCCTTCATACTGTGTTCCAAAGACAAAACTATTTGAATAAACATCAAGGAGTAGTATTCTGTCAAAAATCACTGGCAACATATGGTGGGGCTGAAAAAATAGAGACATTGGACAGGAAATGGAAAATAATAAGAAGGACCTTTCCCTGGTAGGAATTCATTGACCAAAGAAAGGGGGAAAGGACAGGAAGCCTGCAAACAGTAATACCAGTCTCCCATCATTATCATGTTTGCTCCCTTTATTCCTGGGCAAGCCCAAAGAATACAGACCCAAACTTGTTCCCATAGGAGGGTGACAGCTGCCAGTATCATGCCCTGTGTGACCTCTAATTAGATCCTCTGTCAGCCAACTGTGCTGGCCAAATTCCAGAAAACAGAAAAAAAAAAGCAATAGACCAGTCTGTGACCTCTGAAAATTCGCTATTTACTTTTCCGCGTTAATGTGCTCTTCTACACGAGCTGCTGGTTTCCCATTGGCTTTTCACTGCATATATTCTAACACACTTCAAAGTGCGCACTCCAAACAAGACACTGCGAACTACTTCATTGTAAAGCATGCACCATGATCCAGGTCACTCACAATAAACCAACCTGAGGGCACTGTAACTTATTAACCAACTTTCTCTCCTGGCATTGTTCGCAGTTCTACAGCCACAGAACTGCTGGGAGCCTGTTGCAATCCCCAGCAACCAATCTACCTCAGGAAGTTACTCATGGGTATTACCAGGAGGGAAAGCTGGTTTATGCAGAGTTCTTTGAAATTATAACAGAATGGGTTCAAATATAGCCTATTAGTAACCCAAAATTAAGCTTTGCAGACACTTCCCCATATAATGATTTATCTTTCATATTCAGTGCCATGAGACACCTCACTGGTGTTCATTGAGAATTCATGATATAATTTGTTTTCTTTAAACTGTAGTATTTAAGTCAATCCAGTGCATTTTTGCCCTAGATATATGGAAGAATAATGATGACTGGAATATTTTCAATTTTTCATTCTGACACAGTGGGCAGAAATACAGAATAACTGTTTCCCTGGAGAGGCAAATACATCTCAGGAAAAAAAAAAAGGAGCCATCAAACTTTAAAAGCTAATAATCCTGGTTGTGAAAATCTCGTGATGCTACCATAGCGGTTAAAGGTGAGACTGACTTTGCTCCAAAACAGGAAAGAACTGCTACTCCCAGAGGGAAGAGAGCACAGTGCTTGGTCTCTGGAATCATGACATGCCTGTAACAGCAACACAATGACAACTCCAAAAGGGCAGGAACTCTACTTCCAGCCAATGAAGTTATAATTAATACCCATGAGAAAATTACAAGCAATGTGAGCACACAAAACTGGTTCAGAGAGTCAGTGTAGAAGGCAGCCACACAGCTAATCTTGAATGAAGATGGAAAGAAAATGACATAAAGACAATTTTCTACCACACTTTTGCATGTGCTGCTTTCCCTGGCATGTAAGAGGTGGAAGTCACAGACACCAGGACTATTTAAATAACATAGAACAAGATAATCTATTACACACAGCTATCTGGAATCAGTTTTCCCTTTCTTTTTGTCAGCCAGCAAAATCTGCCATGACAGAAAAACCAGCAAGGTAACTGCACTGATTTGATTACACAAGCAATTTCTTAAAATGTAGCCCTGAGAAACCTGACATTTCAGTTTTCTGAGGTTAGGATTGAGGGGAAAAAATGCACATAGAAGTAAACACTGCCTCCATTTAGATTAGTTCATAGTGGAAAAGAAAATGTGTAAACACATCTTCCAAGTGATTGGCTTCAGGTTTTTAGCATTGAGATCTGTAAGCATTTAGTACTTCTGTTCTTGCAAAGGTCTGTAAAGAACACAGGATTACAGCCGTGAACCTCCCTTGAACCCTGCTAATGAACCTCCCTAGTCTGGTGTTATGCTAAGTCCACTAGGACAGACAATTTAATCCTTTTTAAACTGCACCCAAGTATGTGTGAAATTATAATAATGCTGGTGACAGTGTAACACAGGTAATTACAGAATTACTCCTGGGTTTAAATGACAGCATAACATAAAATTACTTAGCCAGGGTTTTTGCAGGGCCTAACAGAGATCTATTCCAACCTCCCAGATGAATGCCCCATCCCAGAAGCTAGAGGGCCGTGATCTTTCTCATTTGCTTTGTTTCCCTTCCATGAATCTAGCTGCGCTGTGTCACAGCATCGATAAGACTGTAAAAAGGAGCATTTCTGCACAGACTAGGAGGCAGCTTAATGGTGATCAGTGCACCCTGGTGAAACATAAGAGATATGGGTTTGTACTCCCACAGACTGAGGAGGGAACAGAACTTTCTGATTAGCTTATTAGAGAAGACAGGAGTTCCTCAGATTTGTTTTCAGCCACAAATCATTTGGTAGGCAGAAAATATTCAAGAAGCATACTGAGAATTTATCTAATGCCAACATATGCACAGTCTGGCAATTGCAAATGACAAATGTTTCCATCAGTAAAAAAAACAACAGTTATTCCATGCCCCAGAACAGATTGCCTGGTATTGCTTGACACTATGAATAGTCATTCTGCTCATCTATTAAAGGTAGTTATAGTGACTGGAGAAAATTATCTTTTCTGTCTGTTCCTGCATTCCTTTCATTATTCCTAAATTTCCATCACATGGAAAATAAGATATGATGGGGATTACTGACCCTATTAAGCAACAAACAGGAATAACAGAATATTGTTACTTCTATTATTTGGAATTAAAACCTTGTTTAGCTGAGCTGAAGTTAACACCAAAATGGTTTCTAGTCATGAGGTCAAAGCACAGTTCTTAGTAGCTGACAGAAATCTACAGCCTGCATTTTCCAGATGCTGTAAACTACCTTTTAAAAAAATGCTAAAAATGCAGAGTATCTTGCTTGATTCAAACTAAACGTCCTCCATTTATTCCATGCACATGCTACAGACTGAGAAAAGTGTTAGCACCCATCTGTGATCTGTCTTCTAGGTGCAGTAAGACTGCTCATTAACCTGAGTTTGGGAGTTCCTTGCTGTGAATGCCTTCCCCTGCATTGCCAGCTCTGATAAATGAGCAGGGTATTTGTTGATCTGCTGTACTGCTTGGCAGGGGAGAGCCTGTTCCCTTTTTCCACAAAAGCATGTCCCATAGAGTGTGCTCACTCAAACTCTACACACAGCAAGAGTTTGTCCATAAAACTTTATCACTACGAAAACAAATCTAGTTCCTATATTTTCCTTTTTAATTTTTTCTGTACATTAAATCAGGCTTTGTGGGCTAGATGGCCTCGCTGGTGAGGGAAAATTAAAGAATCTTATCACATTGGACTCCAAGATTACTGAATGTTTACTATCTGTTAAATCAACAGAAATAAACACATGGGGAAGAGGTTAAAACCCTGTCTCAATATCAGCTCCAGATACCTAGTGTTGTTCTTAAGCTCTTGAAATGTGAAATAAAAATTATTCACCCATGAGACTACTAGCATATTTTAAAAAAACCCCAAGCAGTATTTCTAGCAGACATGCTTCCTGCAGTCTACATCTTGTAACAAAACCCTTAATTTATGAACAGGCAGGTCCTCAATAAACATGACACTATTATTTTTATGATAAAAATATATAGACATATTTATTTTAAATTCAATCAGATACTGGTAGTGAAATAGGCATCCCACTCCTGTATATCTTTTTAGCATTACTAGATATCAAAGTACACAATTTATACTTATATTCTGAAGCATCTTTTCTTATTGTTTATTGGCATTTTAACCTCAGCATCTTGTATTTGTGGTGGTTTATAATTTTGGCTTGATTATCGACTGGGTTTTTTCTGTACGGTTGGAAGATTTTTCATTACTTTTTAAAGTTACTTGTCTCATTCACTACGGCATTTTAAAGATGTTTGCTAAACATTTCAAAAATAGAAATAGCTAAGATTTAAACAGAGGAAAAAGGTTATTAAGTAAGGTCATTCTCTCACCAACACCTTCGGCAAATTTGGATCCTTTGTTTCTTATACTTGCCCACTTCCTCATTTATGATCACTACTGTCTCATCTTCGCTATAACCTTAGTTCTCCTTTTACAGCAGTGGGAAATCACACTGGATTATGCTCAGTTTGAGAAGGTACTGGCTTTGTGAGAGAAAATTATGTGCATCAGCAGCTGGATTTTGTCTTGGTGGGCCCCTCCTCTGGTGCACTCCAACCATGTGACCTATCCTACCACATCTTCATGATGCCAGTGAGGTGACAGCTCTGTAACTACTCTAAGACTTTTAACTTCTGCTTGTTCCCCAAGCTGCATTCATCTGTGTCCAGGCCTTCCAGAGCAGCACTTAGGAATGCTGATTCCTCAGAACAGGCAAGACAACCCTCTCCCTGACTTACTTACTGTTTTTTGAGGAATAAATCCCTCCCCACTGTTTCTAGTTTAAATTTCATTCAGTTAGATGAAGCAGCTCTGGACCCTCAAAGAGGGTCCCATGGTCATACACATTGAAGCCCTGCTGCCACCACCAGCTGTACAACCAGTTGTTAACTGAGGGATCCGAGTCATCCTCAGACCCTTCCCCTCAGTGACAGAACCAAGGAGAACAACACCTCCATCCCCAAAGACTTCATCACTTCCCCACTGCCCTTCAGCCATGCCTGACACTTCTCAGGTCGTCCTTGCCCTGGCAGTATTTTTGGCTGGAGTCTCAGAGAATTGCCATTTGATCACTTCCTCATCCTTTCAGATTCTTCACAGCTTGTGGACCTCCTCCCACAGCTCTTTCACCTGGAGGCACAGCTCACCAACAGTTTCACAGCTCTGGGCAGGCCAGAAGACCAAGTGCTCCAGGCCCAGGCACTCCAGGCTGCCTCAAACTTGAGAAGCTGCATCCTCCTTTGGAAGTTCTGTCTGGGTCCAAAAGTCCAATAGCAAAGAGACAGTTACTCCAAAACCTGAATTTGGATGTAAACCAGGACTTGATTCATTTCTCTTGAGTTTCCTTTTAAAAATGCCAGATAAAGAAACACAAGGATATTAAGAAGGCATTTGGTAAAGTCATAATTAAAGGTCACACTAAATATCAAAAATCTTACCAAAGAAAAAAGGAAAATAGAGCCTTTCACTGAAATTGTGTATTTGCTTTTCTTAAAAATAATTACAGCAAAAAGAAAAAAAAAAATTCCTCTCCCTCACAGCTCTTTGTTTCCTCTTCCACATGATTAACAATAGATAATTTTAAATTAAATGAGGCAAATTCAATTATTTCATGTTGAGATTTCTACAAATAACTTCCCTGCTCATGTGTAAGCAGGCATTCAGAAAAATCCAAGCACCTATTGTCGGGATCCGGGGGGTGTTCTGGGGTGGTGTGGGGTGCTGTGACCTCCGGAACCGACTTCAAGAGAAAGTCGCTCGGCAGCCACTGCATTCACACAGACACACACGCACGCTCCGGATAGCTTCTCGACAAGCCGACGGCAGAGGCAGGAAGGGTCTTCGTGTGGAGTTTCCATAGCAGAGATTTATTTGTGCTCAACGGTAACAGGTACCCAGGGACCAAAGACGTTGGGAGATGAAGGTTTTCAGATTATCTAAGAGGGCGAGGAAAGCATCAGGAGCCGGGGCAATACATAGGCGGGACTAGGGTACGGGAGCCAATGGGAAAATCTGAGGGAGCAGCAGGGAACAAGGTCCAATGGGAGAGTGGGGAAGGGAGAACTTTCTAAAGAAGGAGCAGATAAGGGGTAAGGGGGCGGGGAGGCCAAGTGGGGAAGCAGAACTGGGATACATTTCCGTAACAGAACAGGGCATCCTGAGGGAGGCCTTTTCAGTCACTGTAACCTGGGGAGCTCTCTCAGGGTAGCTCCCGTTAGGGGACTCTCTCATTCCCTGACTGGGACATCCACCAGCTCCCACACCTATCACCAGGCACACCTGCTCCTGCCAACAGACACAGCAGACACAAAACCTCTTGCTTACTACTTATCAGGATTGTACCAGTCATGTTCATGCAGTTCTTACATCAACAAATATAAATACCAATATGAATAGATGTATTTTTACAAATAGATAAATGTTATTGTGTGACACCTGTGTAAATCCAGGCAATGATTCCTATGAAGCAGCAGATTTTGCCTAGGTATGTCAGCTCCAATTTTTTCCTGTTATGTGTAAAGCCAAGAGGGAAAACCTGTGAACCATTTTTCTAAATAATTAATTTCTGTGCGGATCAAAGAAGAATTTTTTGGCTTTCAAACTCAGAAATGCCCAAATCACTTTGCACAATTGCATATAAAATATGGGCAGTGCTGTTACTGTGCTCTCAAATCTGACAGCCATTCTGTACTCAGCAATATATCAAACACCATCCAAATGCAACCATACAAATGTCACCTCTTGCTGGTGGAACTTTATAAATGAAGCAATATCAATCAATTGAGGGACAGTGGAGTGCATGTAGAAGCAGCCAAGTCTACCTGAGGATTACAATAGGGAGTTCTGGGTGGGCAATCAAGTTTAAACTGCAGAACTGCCAAGGCACACGGATTCTCTGTATGATAAAGCGGATTTCCGGTCACACGCTGAGGGAAACCCAGAGACTTTTGCCCACAGACAGACAAGAGTAAATTTTGCTGTTACACCATTCATCTATTATATGCTATTATACCATTTACCAAATCTTTTTCCTTCTGCTCAAATAGATTTCTACGATTAGGTATGAGGAGATCATTTACACATTTCCACCGTGAATTTCTGAAGATAGCATTTTCATATGAAATATCACGACGTGGAGTGATATCCCTCTCCTAGGCTGCTTGGGAAGGGAGCGTCCTGTCCAAGCCTCTCAAGCAGAAATGGAGACCCCCCCACACACACAAGCTAAAGCGAATCTGAAGAGTCACTAATACCATTTTAATTACCTATTTACCTAGTGCCAAATAGACCAGTAGAGTAAAAAAACATCTTGCCCGTATTTTATGGACTTGCTATGCTTAATGCAAGGATTTTCTTTCTAAATTATCTCCTTGTTTGTCATATCAGACTTCCTATACCTGCAGTTTTAGGAGTTTCCTTTCACAATGGGGAAGCAACTGTACAGTATTACATACTCCTCAGAGGGGATGCTTTTCAGAGGGGGCAGTGCACACCAAATCAGTTTCTTTTCACCCAGCCCTCATATACAGTACAGGTTTATAAGTTGTGTACTGCTCTAATGATGCCAACCTTTTGTTATAAACCAGCCCCAAAGAAACACCATAACCATTCATAAATGTTGTTGTCCAGAATGGCTGCCATCCTCCTTATCTTCAAAGGGGCCAAAGCTCAACGTGGCCAGCACTTCCTCAAAGTTTTTACCCCAGACGAAGATGGGGTAATTACCTTCTAGCAGCACAAAGTTGTTCTCAGGAGAAATGGCTGCAGTTCTGTGGTACCTACCCAGTCTGCACAAAGGCCTATACAGCCGAGACTGCAAGGCCACATGGAGTAGGTGACAGAAACAGAGCACTCAGAGAAGATGGCTTCTTGATCAAGGTTTGTCTTTGGCATCAATAAAGCAGCCAGTCACTCAGACTGACAGATTTTAAAGACGAATAAAACAACCAGAAACCCGTATCCAATTTTCTGTAGCACAGACTGGTACAAAGGATGTGTCAGTTTGTGCTGGTGCATGGTTGTTAAGGGTGCCCTGAGAGACACAGGTCCTGCTATAAACCCTTGTCAGCCAAATGATCAGTGAAGGCAGATCCAGTCTGTCTCTCACGGTATCCTCATCTTTGGATTGGCACAAATAATTTTCTTCTTGCCTGGCAGAGCAGTGTTTACCACACTATGTTTAGGAAGTATGAAGGATCAGCACCAGTGGTAGTAGGCGTTACTAATGGAAGTGGGGAACAGTAGAGATTGAACGATAGCTCCCTACCCTAAAGCAGTAGTCACCTTGCTCTGCAACTCAGGGAAAGGCAGAGAAACCAGATCTTGCAAATTAGTGATTGCATTTTAGGCCTTGCAGGAAAAGCACACCTTAAAACAGAAACAGCCTCTGCATCCCATGATTTCAGTCATGGAATCCAGCTAGGGTCTGTAAGAGACCTCTAGGTCTGAACCTTCTACAGAATGCTCTTTACCATTTCAGAGCGCCTTGAAAGATTCTCTGCCTTGGGCTAGAGACACCAACGTTTCTCCTCATCACCTCCCAGTGATTCCAGTCCTTCTGCCTGGAGATTGCGCAGCAGGCGGTAGCAGAGAGCATGGTCCAGAACTAAGGGAGGCCTTGGCACAGGAAAGCAGCGAGGAGACATCTGGGGGAGGATTGCTGGGATCTTGGCCAGAAGTCATGTTCTCAGACAGCAGGAAGGAAAGATCACTAGAATACAAAGCAATTAGCTTTGGCTCTTTGAATAACTAATGGTTACTAACTAAGAGTAATGATTCTATTTAAGGAATTGCTTTTGTTATACTTACTGGAGAATACAGAGATAATTGACAGGAGGCATGCAAACAATTCAGAGCAATTTCATATAATTCCTGGCATTTTTTGAATTTTGGAGATGCTGGTGTTTTAAGCAATACTTAACAAATCAAAATAGCCTGCTAAGCCACAGAAAGAGATTTTTAGGGGTTACACTTTTCCAGTATCAAACTGACTTTTAGCAAGATTTCTTTGAAGTAATTGTTTCAAACTATTTAGAATAATTGATAGACAAGGTGAGATCCTGGTACTTCCTCTAAGGGAAGGTCACAGGAAACTAGAGGCTGGTCAGCCTCACCTCAGTACCGGGGAAGGTGATAGAGTACTCAATCCTGGAATACATTTTAAGGGACATGAAGGACAAGGAAGTTCATCAAGAGTACCCAGCACTGATTTACCACTGGGTAAATCTTGGGTAACAGATCCAACTCAAGTCTGTTTTGCCTGTGACAGCAACTGGTGATTGATCTCTCCCTGTCCTTATCTCAACCCATGAGCCTTTTGTTTCATTTTCTCTTCCTTGTCCAGTAGAGGAGGGGAGTGATAGAGCACCTGACATCCAGCCAAGGTCAACCCACCACAAATTCTTATTTCAGACAGGCAACCCTTCGCTCTGAAAACTCTCCAATAATTTCAGCATTTGCCACAAAGAAATACTGCCAAAAGATGTCATGCAACCATTTTCCCCATATATGCTTTGCTTCAGAGGATTCGATTTTGTCCTTCAAACAAAATCTATAGAAATATCCTTTAGATACCATAGGTACAAGATGAGATGAACTTGGCTTTTAGACCAACACTGCGAAAAAAAAAACCCATATGGAACTCGCAGAGATATCACAATCTGGTATCAACATCATCACTGAATGTAAATACGAAATAGTGACTCACTGAGTGCTACCACTATGTAAACATACTCTATCTGTTGATTGCATAGTTAAAGTCCTGGAAACTCAGTTAAAAGTAAACATTTTAAATTTTACTGGATTTCTTGATATAAAAATTATTCTGGAGATTATTGACCTACTCAGAAACCTGGTTTTCAGAGATACCAAAGTCCCCGTTGATGCTCTTAGATTTAAAGCAATACTTACACCAACAAAAAATAAAAACCAAACAAGCACTCTTTCTCCCTAAATTGTTTTTTTAAAAAGGCTTTTAAAAAATCATTTTATTTAATTTCCTGCTTATGGCCTAGAACTCATGAACTGATCCTCTTAGCTTGCTATATTTAAATTGCATCGAAAAGATTGTGGTTTTGATACCTCACTGGTAACTGGATTTTAAAGCAGAGCATATATTATTTTGAATAAATTACATCCAAAAAATTGAAGAACATGAAGACTAAAGTTTCAACAATCAAAACAGACCAAATCAACGCCATAGCTGTGTTCAGTTTAATACACTGCATGTACATAAAAGACCTTTATGTTCTGTTAGTATTGAGACAGAAAACAGACCCAGGTCTGAAACAAACTCCATTAGGTCTACAAGGCCAGCATCACTGATAGACATCTACACTTTGGTATTAAAAAAAAATTTGGCATTGCCCAATACCTGCCATTCTCACTTTGCTGCAGACACAACCAGGGTCTACCCAGTCCCACCACACATTCCTTGAACCACTTCCACTAAGTGCCCCCTGAGAGTGACGGGTTCAGGGAGCTTAGACTGAGCACAGGCATTGCGGATCACAGGAGATCACTGACTCCAAAAGAGGTGTCTGAGGGATACACCAGCAGGCTGTGGCTGCAGGGGGTTTCAGAGCATGGCTTCCTTGGCCTGCTGACAGCAGAGAACCATGCTCACCCTTCAGTAGTCAGCAACTTCCTCCAGTGACTGGAGAAGGAAACTCATGTTTAGGCAGCTCTCTATCTTCTGACAAAACACAAACTCTCCTGATGTACTAGAACAGGAGGTAGATTTTAGCACTAAAAGTATCCCAGCTCATTCAGGCTCACTCTGGTGTTTGCACGAGTGACAGGTCACAAAACACAGTAGCTGGCAAGCCACACCAGCCCACCTCCCTACTGAATTTTTTCAAAGTACAAGAGACAGTACACAGTCTGTCGATTTGCCTGCAATTTAACGTATATTTTATACTATTTTGCCTCAAAAAAGAGCAGCTGAGTAGTAGAGGAGAAAACTGCCTCCTTCCCTTCACCAGCTGCCTCTTGCACGAGGGCACTTCCCTGCAAGCAACTCGGCGTGCGCAGGGAAGGGAAGGGTTTGGAAGTAGGTGGGAAGAGGGTTTTAGCTGAGGGAGCCTGTGGGACGAATGAGGTCAGAGTCCCGAGAACCCTCAGGGGACTGTGTACGGGGCGTGGCTCAGGCCATGGAGTTTCCTGAGGGGAAGATGCGCCCCGAGTTCAAAGGCTGTGCTGTGAGGATGTCGTGGGTTTGTGTTTACAGTCTTCTCCCATTTTTTGCCTTTTGTTTCTAAATCAAAACCATTCTGAGTCTTATCGTTTAAAATGGTAATTTTTCTAGTCTGTTTTCCAGGAAAACTTACCTTTATTGAGAAGCTCTCTTTAAGTCCTTCACATAGTCTGGCTCCGCTTTCCTCAGCGCAATGTTGAAGGCTCAGGTGCAGCTGATTTTGGTTAAATCCTGAGGCCAGGAGGTAAAAGCAGTCCAATTGCCAAATATATCCCTCTGTTGAGGAGCTCATTCAATGCAGGTAGTTCGGTGAGCCGCTGCAATGAGGGCTGAGCTCTGTGAGGCGAGACCCCCGGCAAGGGGCTGTGAAGTGCCGAGGCTTTGCACAACAAAGGGCCCGGGGACTTGTGGCCCAGGCGGGGACACTCGGAGACACAACAGGAGCTGATGACTGCTGGAAGACCTCAGACTATCTGGGTGCATTGTGAGGGTAAAAGCCCCCGAACTCTTTTGTTGGGCACCAGCTTGAGCTGGTAATTGTGTTGCTGTGCCGCGATTAAGTTCCTCTAAGGATCCAGACATCTGGGACTCTGCTATGGGGAAACCCAGGGCCGAGCCGGTAAGGAAACCTTGTCTGACTGTGTGCGTGTGGGGTCTGCAGGGAGCCAAGAGGGGCACGCATGGGGTCACTGGAGCTCCTGCTGTGAGAGGGCCTCGATCCCAGCTCCTGTGGTGAGAGTGTGATATTGGTGGAATAGCTCCTGGATGGTTGGACAGGAAAGCTTCCTTAACAATTCTATGAGTCACTAACAATTGCTGTAGGATGGGGAATGTTACAGCTGATGTTTGCAATGGCACTAAATTCGTAAGTCGTTTCAAGTAAGACTACCAGGAAGCTAGGGCTTTTTTCTCCTCAAAGGAACCTATGAATTGTCTAGAATAGCTACAGTGTTTGCATAATTTTCCAGAGAAGTGCTGAAAAATTATGTAAGTCACTGCACCTTGAGAACTGATTCCATGGTTTATCATTTTCTGTGTGTTTGTTGTAGTTCTGAGTTGCTGGACACAACTTCTGGCTAACAGTTCTGCTTTGTGTGGTAGCTGGGTCTGCTGCATTCCGCACAGCTGAAATGATCAGCTATGCTCTTTCAGGAGAGCCTCCCCCAAAGGCATTTCATTTTCAATTAATGGGTTAAAATAGCTTGAGCTCACCAGATGGTTTCTTAATCAGGCATCCCCTTCACGCCCACATAAACCTATATTGCTGTTGGAACTTTGAGAGTCATCTTCAAGACTTAAGTCTGTCTGAATATGCCAGAATAGCACAGTCATTACAGATTTTCATGGTTAATGAATGATCAGTGTTTAGTATAATGTTCAATAGCATGGGGGGTTCCAAAAGGAAAAGTTAACTAGTCATTGGAGAGAGAGAGAGAGAGAGATGCTCTTTAGCACTGTATTTCACTTCATACCAACCACAAACAAGCTACTGCAGCTGTAATTACAGGGTTTGGTTTGAGGGGGTTGAGGTGGGGTTGTGTTTTGATTTGTTTTTTTTTCATTCCCCTGAGGAATTGTTCTGTTTCTGCATATGCATAATTTTGTGAGTTAGAGATAATGCTACTGAGTAGCAGGCTTTAATGCTTCAGGCCCATCCAGCTAGGGCAATGTCATGCATGAAAATACCACAGATATGACCAACCAAAAGTCCTGGTTTGTAACATTAGAAAGGATAGAATCACATCTCATTAGCTTACTAATTTTGGATGCTTCTTCCTGTTTATGGATGGGTATTCAGAGAATTTCAGTGTCAGAGAGGTAGGGAAGAATTTCAGCACTTTTTGAAAAGTGGAAGTAGAAGCCTGTTAATAATTGAGGCATCAAAAATGTGTACAAGCCTTAATGTTTGGATTTTGACTCTAGGGCAGTGGAAGTTGAGTTTACCTGATCTGCTCTCAGGTGAATGACATATAGCTCAAAACTTCTTAAAGATACTTAGGAGTTTTTTTCTTAGATGATCCTAAAGTCAGGTTATCAACAAAGCATGGTGCCGTATCTAAGATCACAAGTCACAGATGCTTCTTAACTGCCTTGTTAATAGAGCCTTTGTAATTTCCACAAATTCTTATGCTGTTGCTCTGGTTTTGTATTGCTACATTAGATACAGTGAGAACAGTACCATTTGTGTGGGGGAATCAGACAAAATGAACCCTAGTTCAATGAGATCTTCCCCTCAGTAGCAATCTTTAGCCACGAGTCTCATGGTATGTTACTGGTCTTTATGTGGATCATCACTGCTGTCAGATCCAGAGTGAGTAACCTTGATGATCTTTTATGTCTCCCAAGTCTGCAGAAGACAGCTGGGGAAACCATTATGTTTCTTTTTTAATCTATTTTCTTTAATAATATGGACATTTTAGATGCTGGTACTTAGCAGTACATACTTTAGTAATGATGAGAGTTTCTTATCCTTCCCTCCTTGCCAGTAGCCATGAATGAACATTTCCTTTGGCAGAACCAATAGCCTGACTTCTCTAAATCCAGATGATTCAAAATGGGCCAAATACTTGAAAAAGCAGCGTGAAAAGAACCGATGTTACATCTTCACTAAAAATAAGCGATCAAAAACCCAGAGTCAACTTTCACTTGTATATTCTTATATTTGAATCCGCTAAAGAACATTGTTGTAAATATTTCAAAACCTCAAATGCTCAAGGATATTCTGATGTGGTGAATCATGCTTATGTCATTGTTGAGATACCTGTTGAGTTTGGTGCTTGCTGATGAGAATTTTAAGCATGTTCATTTAACTACCTTCTGCTGATCCTTTAGGTTTTAACTTAGCAAGTAGACAGTATTAACGTGCTAAATTTTGAACAACACACACAATATTATGTTCACGTCTAGTTAAAAAAAAATCTTGAGAATTATAGCCTTAGTGATACAACTCAGTGTTGCAGTAGAGACAGCGGTGTGTGAAGTGTTTTGCTGCTTTTGTCTGTAAAACTGGTATCAGGAAAATTAATCCACAAACACCAGAGGTTTATGTCCAAAAAGGAGACAGAGGAGGCTTGTTACTTTATTCCAATAAAGGGGGAAGCCATAGGGCATTCCCCTGGGGTCTCTCAAATTGTTAGAGGATGCAGCCTCCTTTTTATCCTAATTTCCTGGCCGCATTTCCCTCTCTCTTTCCCCATTGGCTGAGGTACTTGAGAGTTACAGACTTCCTGAATCGCTTAATACAGACCCCCTTCTAATGTATATCCCCCCTTTTTTTTTTTCCTACGGAATTTATGGTTCTTCCCATTGCTTCTTTCATCTCTCAGTATCTATCTTAACCTCTCAGCAAACCCACAGTTTGTTTGTAAAGACAAATCCCTCTCACTCCTTTCATCAATCAGTGGAATTCCTCCCATTGTTTCTCTGACCTCTCAGTATCTAGCTTTCACCTATCAGCAGACCCACAGTTTGTTTGTGAAGATAAATCCATCTCATTCCTTTCACTGGAAAAAACTTTCATGCAGGGACAGGTTTATAACAATGAGCGTGCCTTCAGCAGTCCAGTGGATCTCCTCTCGGACTTATTGTTAGGAAAAAATATTGTGGAAGAATGATCATATAAATTATTAATGTCCTCAACCCAGATTGTCAAGAGAATGGCCACGATTGTTATCTTGTTTGTTTGCTCCAAGACAAAGTTCTTTCCAAGTAAGAATCCACTGTCAGGGTTTATCTCCAGCTGCTAATGAAGTACCACGTAGCTGCTCCCCCACTTCCCCTTGTCTCTGCTGTGCCATGGGATGGGTAGGAGAGTCAGGGAAGGGAAAAAAACCCACAAACTCATGGGTTGAGATAACAGTAGTTTAATAAATGAAACAAAATAAAATAATACTAATTATAAAAAGTTAATACTGGTGTTACATTATTTTAATAATTAATAATAAAACTCAAGGGAAAAAACCAACCAAACAAGTGATGCACAATACAATTGCTCACTGTCTTATGACCAGTGCCCACCCTATCCTCAAACAGCAATTGGACCCATCCATGTAACTCACTTCAGTTTATATCCCGAGTATGATGTTCTATGGTGTGGAACATCCCTTTGGCCAGTTCAGGTCAGCTGTCCCAGCCATGTTCCCTCCCAGCTTCTTGTGCACCTCCTCATTGGCAGAGTGTGAGAAATTGAAAAGTCCTTGACTGAGGGTAAGCACTACTTAGCAACATCCAAAACATTGGTTTGTTTTCAACATTGTTCTCATACTAACTCCAAAACACAGGAGTGTACCAGCTACTGAGGGGAAAACTAGCTCTGTCCCAGCCAAAACCAAGACAGCCATGATGCAGGCTGCCTTAGCCAAGTTTCTTGGTGTGTCACGGAATTGTCATGTGCAGTTGTAGAAAACGATAGAAAGCCTCCATCTCCTAACAGCAGCTGCCCCACTGCTCTCAGAGGTGAGGAGAAAGGTCATTCAGGTTTAGCCATTATAAAAACTGCTGGAAAACACCATTTTCTCTTTCTCACCTGCATTCATCATCATTGCCAGCAGAACAAAATAGAATAAGATACAATTGGCACTGACAGAACCAGCAGAAGTGTTTTCACAGTTATTAATGTACTTTAGCTGAGTATAACACTTTGTAGCTTGCAACCCTCTGCAGAAAACCTGCCTCTGTTTGTCAGTATAGGCTGTAATTAATGGGTATTCTCAGATAGCAAGGGGTGGCTACAAGCAGTTCTCTCTATTGTCTCCCATTGCATATAAGGCTACTAAATAGCCTTCCAAAAAATGGCACGGTCTTTTCATTGCTTGACTGAAATAGAGGTTAATAAACTGGACATGAAGTTTTCATTTTATGGGAAATGATAGCAAATGAAAAATGCTGCAGAGCACCTTCTCAGCAGTCCAGTATGAGTATATCATATATCCTTTGTTACCTGTGCTGCCTTCCCATACAGTTTCAAATCCAGAACCAGCCTTTCAGCAGACTCTCTTGTCTGAATTCACTATTCTTAAGTCTATTGAAAGCTCTGGTAAAAGGCTGTAGTCCTCAGCAATGCTCTCTACCAAAGTGGCAGTCTTTTCGATAAGCCGACATTATACCTCAATGAGCTTACCTGAGAGCAAGAGAGGACTGCCATAATGCTCACTGCTTGTCACGCATCGTGTGCCAGCATTGACCTCAGCTTTCCTAGTGCATTTAGTGGTGTTTATTAAACACCAGCTCTTTGAACAACAGCCCTACTGCGACATCTTTCTCACCTTGGGGAAGAATAAGAGATTGAACCAATCTGGCAGATGTATAGTCTTGTTTTGCAGTGTATTACTGAAGAAAGTAAGATGATAAGTGTGATAGAACAGGAAATGCTGTAGCAGTAGCAAATAGTAGGAATTCAGTATGCTGTTTGAAACTCAATTCTCAAAATAAAGGTGTGTGGGAAGCCCACTTTTTTATATGAAACCTAGCAGAAGTCAATAAAGATGCT
Source organism: Rhagologus leucostigma (assembly GCA_013397725.1). Lineage (NCBI taxonomy): Eukaryota > Metazoa > Chordata > Aves > Passeriformes > Rhagologus > Rhagologus leucostigma. The sequence goes on along the minus strand of VZTD01004959.1, from coordinate 42,794 downwards.
CTAGGAAATACCCTTGCACCTGTATTTGCAGTTCTTGCAGTAGAAGAAGGGATAGCACAAAGGTTCTCCCATTCTTTTCTGACTCTGGATGAAACATCTCACATTGTGGTGTCTGCTTCTTATTGAAAAATCCAGAGGCTGCCAAACCCCAGAGTAACTAGAAACAGCTGCTTATCAGTGAGGGCAAGGAATACATGACATATGCTGCACATTTATATAGGCAGCACTCCACAACATCATGAGGGGTTGTAGTAATTGGTGAGAGCATATGTAAACATCGTAAGCTTTAACTTTTCAGGCGAGATAAATTAAACACAGTTAAATTAAATTCTGTCTGGAAATGTGTGGAAGACAGATAAATATGATAAAAGAATAGCTAAAGTTCCACTTAATTTATTTATTTATTTTCTTTATTGTCTTTACATTCTGGTACTTCTCAGATATGAATATTCCACTGCTTTTGAGGCTTGGAAAATACTACCTTAAAAGTACATGAGAGTTTTATCATAGATTTCAGCAACAGCCAGCATTCATGGGTGTATTAGTTTTTTATTGAATTGAAAACATGTAAACAGAGGAGTAGTTCAGCTTGCCAGATTCTCCACAGGCAGTTTGAGGTTCTTGTGTTCTCAACAAGCAAGTATTCTGCTGAGACTTGGTTGAGAAATTAAGGTAAGTACACAATATACAGCTCAGCAGCCACAGGCCTTGGAACTACTGCAGTGTTAACTCAAATGGAATAGCTGACATCATACCAGAATTACATCAGTGAAACAAAACCTGCCCCTGCCATTTTTTCCCATGCTTTGGGCCACATTAAGTATTTCGATTGGTCAAAGTTTTCAGTTCTGTTTAGAGTTGTCAGCCTGACAGCAGCACAGTTCTCTGGACTCACTAAAAAACTAGTCAAAAGAACAGGATGTATAGGTATATACATATAATATGTATACACATATGTTATGTATATGCATATCATACGTATATACATTTATACACATAGTAAATAGCAGCAGGTGGAAACACTGCTGAGTTGTTACAGCATTTAAGTAATCTAACTTGCTTGGATAAGATCTTGGATGCATTTAACAATGTATAGTCTGATTTCTTAGAAAGTATCAGCGCGTTACACCTTAGACAACACATTTGGCAAATATCTTGCTTCTATTGGATTGTAAATAGGTAACGTACGTGCGTGTTTTGTGATTAACCCCCCTGCTTGTTCTTAAACTGAACAATGAGAAAGTAGAGATTTCAAGTCAGTTATTAATGTAGTGGAACATTTACCTGAAAGGAAGGAGAGTCTAAAATGAAAAAAAGGTGGAGAACAACTCGTAGAGAGAATCTACTACTAATTTAGGTATTACTTTGAAGAAGAGCGCAAGGGAGTAGCCCTACTCACAAGTGTAAGGACTGAAGTTGAGTCTGGAGCCTACCTAAGCTCTGTGAAATAGTCCTTTATATTTGTCCTGTACCTTTGCATATGAGACACTACCACCTGACCCAAGGGAAGCAAATCCAAGCTTGAGATAATAAAGATGTAACTACACGGCACTATGCAGCAATTCAGTGCTATATTGTGCTCAGTTTAAAAACCAAGAAGTGCAATTGTCAAACTGAAACTGCCAAATAAAGGCAATTTAATATTTAGTTCTTATTTTCCAACTGATTCTTCATGCTTTATTATATTTAATCTTCCTTAGGAACATCATAGGATTAAAAGTGCATGTTAACTTAATTACACAAATCTTTCAAATAGTGGGGGATTCTCTCATGAGGAAAAACTGTTCTTACTGTACCAGTGTGACTGATAATAACATGTAGATTTGATTACATTTAGTCATGCACAGAAGCAAAGAGCTTTCAGGACAGAATCTGTAGCATTTATTTAGGTGAGAGCCAAAAATTTCGAATCTTTGTGAAAAAATACAGCACTGACATCTTTATTCTACATTAAGATAAACATAAACTGGCTGCCGGTCTCTCCATGCAGTGAGGTCTTAATATATTAAATAGTCAGCTGACAGAGAGAGACATGACACAAACACAGCTGTCTGCCTTCAGAGACGAAGGAGCTGCAAAGAAGAGTTGCAAGTTGCAGCTGCAATTCTGTCATGTTTGAATAATCAAATGTAAAGACAAATGCAAAAGGGATGCAAGTTGTTCATTCTTGTTCTTGTACGATTTCTGTCAATGCATTCTTGTAATGATTCTCCCTGCAGAGTGCTCTCTGCCCATGGGGAAAATAGCCAAACTGTCCTTTGTTTTTTGAAACACTGCATGGAAACCACCTCCGTCAATCCCTCCACAGTTTTACACCCTTACCTTTGGTTCATTCTTCCAATAACTTAATTTCTTTAGAGATGGAAAGAGGTTTCCAAATTTCAGAATAAGATGATATGTCATGATTTTCAAGTATTTTCTGTCACAATTCAGACATTTGTGAGATTCAGAACTTTGGCAAAGTGACTACAGCGACTGTTTATGTTTGTTTGTTTGTTTTTAAATCCAAGCCAACCAAAATGCATAAAAGAAAAGAAAAAGGATCAGAATGTATCAAGTAAAAGGTAAACAAAAGTTTATGTTTAACTTTATTATCTTAGCAGATATGTTATATTAGCATCAGTTGGAGACTACCTGTTCTAAAATGCACACCCATTAAAGAACAAGTTAAACATGGATTGCCACTGACTTCCTGTTCCCAGCTCTTAATATTTGTGTAAATACAGGTTATATTTTATTTCCTTACCAGTAGAGGTCAAAGCTTGTATTTAATGAATTCCTGGTTCACACAATGTATTTGCTTTTCATTCTGTATCTGGTAACAAAATCTATCTGATTATTAAATTAACAGAGCTGTGATGTAACAAGAAGCAAATAATTTTATTTTTTCCAGGTCCGGTTTGAACATTAATTACAAAATACAGCTTTAGCTCAGTTGTGTAGCAGTTATGAGCACAGCAGTTAGGAGAACTTAGGATGTTTCGAATGACTTACTGAACTGAGTTCTAACTAAGCTAGAAACATTTGAGCCACAGCTGCTTTCATATGTAATGCTTTCCATTCCTTTTCTGTACAGTATGGAGTCAAAGTGCATGCTGCCCAGGAGAACTGCTGATGTATAATTCAGGATACTCCCTGAATTTCCCTTAGAAAAGGAATACTGATTAGCTGCTAAAGCCTAAAGGGTGAAAAAAAAAAAACCCCTGACCTGCGCTTTCACAAATTTTTGCCCATCAGATAAATGTTCTCTGTGTTCATGTAACTCAGAAGAAAAATATTGCTTAGGAATTTAAAAAGTAAAATCAAATTGGTTTCAACGTTTTCTGTTTGGGAAAAAAAGGAGCACTCCAAGTTTGGATTTAGTTCAGCATAAAGTCTAATCTGTCTGTAGACTTTATATGAGGTCATCATGAATACCTTTTTTCTCTCTACTAGAAGCAAATTAAAATGAGAGAATCAGTCTTCCTTTGCAGATTCCTTAATCACTAGAAGATAAGTTTGGCCTTAAGAGAATCTGCACAAAATTTTGTTCATGATCATAGTGTTTGAGAGAAATTTTAGTTAAAAAGTCAAAGGGAGACAGACATGAATAAAGGTGATAGTCCCTCTATGGTTTCTCTTTCCACCATCCTATTATTCTGTTCTTTCCTATCAGCACTGTAGCTAAAATGACCAGAATTCAGGATTCTTACAGAACGAACTGTGCAGCCCAGACCACACCAGAGATCAGAATGCAAACCAGTTTGAGTCCAGCATCAACAATACAGGATTCAGAAGAAGGAGAAGAGTGTGGGAGCTGAGAGCAAGCAGAGTTTGTCTTCCCAGTGTTCCTGTGCAGGAAGGAGAACACAGTATTGTAGTAGCAGGCCTTGCTTTGTTTTGTGTGGTATATTTTTTTTTCCCCTAAAAGGTTTAACTCCAGAAACACTTTAATATTTTGTCCCAGTTTGTCCTCAGGGCAGCAGATACGCTTCAGGGAACTGTGGGAGTGGCAGCTTTGTCAGCCCCTCGTGTTGGCAGGACATAAAGAGTGAACTGCACCAACCCAGGTCGCCACAGCTACGGTATCTGAGATATTCATCACAGTGAGTGCCAGAGGCATGAAGCCAGTGCAAGGAGGTCTTAGGCCATTGTCCCCAACAAATTATAATTAAAAGTTAAGTACCAATCAATGAAGTCTTTACCACTTTTAGAGGCATGAGTTTTAAATTATTTTCTACATTTTTTTCTAACAGGTATATGGGAAAGACTTGACTCTACAGTCATTTAAATACAAAAGTACTTTTGGAACAGTGTAAGAGTGCTGTTAGCTATTTCTTAGTTTGTGTTCACTTTCATCTATACACACTGTTAAAACAAGAAATTAAATACTGCCTGACACCTATGGTCACCGTGTCTCTGCATATTGCAACCAGGCATAATTTACAGTATTAAATGAAATTTTACATTTAAATATATGTAGGCAGCTACTCAAGGACAGCAGAGATGGCTCCAACTGAATGGCAGCCCTAACGGTATTCAATAGCAATTTTTTTCTGGTTGTGTGTGAGGTATCTCATCTACTTCAAAGGTATGAAGAAAAGAAGTTTTCTTGATTCTGGTGACCAAAAGGAAAGCAGAAAGTGTGGATTTCTACTAAAACCATAGGGTGGATTATTTAGTGTCTGGTAGCAAAACCACCCTGGGCTTCTTTTAGGTACTGTTTGGGGAAGGAGTTTAAGTGTACAAAAAGGATGAAGAAAGGCAGCTGGAAAGGCACACAGAATTAAATACCAGGAAATTCTAAAGGTGGGACATAGCCTGAGGATGAGGGATAAGCTGGTCATGATTTCTTTGTGACTACTTCTCAGCCAAAAATTTCTTATTTACCACAATTGGAACATTCTCAGAATATTTATCTGTTTTACTGCCAGTTTCTTTGGAAAGCATCTTGGCAGCAGGGACAACCAGCTGGCAGTGTGGTGCCTGCCAGCTACTCACACAACTAGACAGGAGCCCCTAGTGTGTGCCATAAGCTTAGCCCAGGGAAGCTGCTCTGTGTGCGATCCTCTGCTCCCTGGCTATATTACCTGAAAGACAAGGATGAGAAACAGGAAGGAAAAATGGGAGCTTGTTTTCTTCTGTTTAGCACATTAATGCCAGTTATGTTGTGCTTTTGGTTTATTTTCTAAAAGTGGAATGGTATTGGAATTACCTTGTGTAAGGTGAAGCAACACTAATAGAAAATATTGTTACCTTGAGACAATCTATACCAAAAAACCCTGGATTGTCAAACTTTCCTACTGAAATTTTACAGCTCACTGGATTGTAGATAGAAACTGAGGTTGCCCTGCCAGTCATAGTGAATGTCTCAGTCATAAAGAATAAAAGATAACCCACTTGTTTTCAAGAGCCTTCTTTTATGTAATTCTGATACAGCATTTATAAGATAATAAATGTTATATTCATTATACATAAATGATTCAATCATGAATATTCTAAAACAATTACTTGAGGGCCAGGCATCTAAAATAATTTGGAAGTTAAAGTATGGATGATTTTAATAGTGTCATATTAAAACAATTTATCTTACAATTACTCAAAATTTGAATGAGACAGGAAATCAAATTTCAGAGCTCAAAAACAAAATCCACCAGATCAGCTGTTGTGTCAGATTGCTATCAAGCTGTGGCCTGGATCTTTGCATTCCACTAAGATTTGCATTCCACTAAACTTACAGGCACAAGCTTCCAAAGCTGGAAATTATTTGTACACCCACAAGGCCTAAAGCTAATCAAGTAGTGTATTTCGGTCTGACTCTTTATAAAGATATGTAGCTATTTATCCAAAAAATATGCAAGGCTGCTAAAATAATATACAACGAGCATATTACTGGAAGTGGAATGTTTTTTTAGCAGTCTGCATAAAAGCACCAAAATATTCTGTAGCTGGTATACCTAAAAATTCCTAGAGTAATTAAACTGTAGACAAGATAGTCTATGACTTAGTTAAAGTGTTATAACTTTCTCAATTTGCATAATATCTGGCTTACATAAATTCCTTTGACATTTCAGAAGTCCTCTAGAAGTGTACGTGATGCTGGCAACTAAACTGTATTGGAATACTGAGAAACTGTTACTGGGTACCATATATGGCCACAACAATCTCTGCTCTCCTGTACAACAGCAGTTTCTGACAACTGTTGGTACTAAACCAATTATAATTATTAAATGGGAAAGAAACCCACATTAATTAGAGGCATTATTCTCTCACTGCAGCTGGGCACACAGTTTTTCACAAAGTTCTTCCATGTAAAATAATTATCTGTGTACTGCAAATTCAGTCACTTCTCATTGTCCTCAAGCAAATGCTTTTTTCTTGGTCTGGAGTCCTGACTTAAATGCGTTGTAGATGGATGCTTTTGATTAACTGTGTTCACATCATCTTTGGATATCCCCATAAAGTAGTATTAACTTGCTGAATCATAAGTATTTAGACTGAATTACTGAAATTCCTTCCAGGAGAACTGAAGGTAGTATCTTTACGCTGACTTCTCAGATAGAATGAGTTCAGCTAAGAATGTTGCTACAAATACAGGGAACTGAAAACAACAATATTTTGTGTAAATATTTGTAATAATTTTTGTCAGTATTTGCATTTCTTGAGAATTTTGTAGGCTTCATATAATAAAGACAAAAGGTTTCAGTAAACATAAAGGCTACAGAGGAAAGCTTGAAGGCACAGTAATGGAAGAGGAAAATTAACTGTTACTAGTGATCTTAATTCCATGATGTCTCAGTCTGGTACCTTTGATAGTAAAAGTGATGCTCTCAAGTGCTCAGCTCTTCAGATGAGCAAGTCATGAAATGCTCATTGATGTCAGCTGCTTTAATTTATTACTGCTTGACAGAAAGATTATGAAAATATATTATTTTAAAAAATCCTATTTGACAACAGTGATGAAATTTTTTTTCTCTTCTATCAGAGAAAGGCAAATTTCTGTCTGACACTATCAATTATCAAGTTGGAGTTGCTAGGGAGCACTGTGGTCCCTTATCTTCATAACAAAGATACTTCCTAGAAGTGGAAAAAATGAAATTCTGTTTTGGATTTCATTACTAAGAGCTTAGAGCTGATTTGCCAGAAATAATGTGATATGTACAGTTGTGAAATCTTAATTATATATTTATCATAGTATCAGTCTGGTTAGAGGCTTTTTTGAGGACTTAATATTTTTTCACTAAAATCCTGATTTTCAGAAGTGACAAGAGATTTTGTTCATTTACTTTGAGGTTTTTATGAGGCAGATGCAGAAAATTTTCAACAGAAATTTTTAAGTTTAGGGTCACAATTCTATTATCAACAGCCGTATACTTTATCCGCCTTCTGTTCCCAGGAAGAGGAATGGGAAGTAGTAAAGGCAAAAAAAAAAAAAAGCCCGAAAAAGAAAAAGGCAGACCTTCATGTCAATTAAAATTTAATGTCTTCATTTTAATTACAACCAGATTGAGCCAGGGCTGAAATTATGTTAAGTCACTGTCTCTCCTGTGCTTCTTCCCACCACTCAGAAGGGGTAACTCTGAAAATTTCCCTTCCCCTTCACTCGCCTGGCCTGACCTTCCTCACCTTCCCTTTTCTAACCCTTAATGCACTGCTCCTGGATGCTGGAAGCACAGGGAAGCACCAGGGCGCACACAGTGTTGGCAGCTGTGGGCATGGCTTGTGATCCAGTTGTTGTGGTATAGGTGGGGATGACAGGAGGCACCTGTTGTGCAGGGAGATGGCCAAGGAAAAGGCCCCATCTATTCCCACTTTCTTCAGCAGCTCACTTAAGTATTGCACAGATGAAACAGAAAAGGCTGAAGAGATTCATATGTAGACGTAACCCATGCATTTTATATTTTATAGGGAAAGTTTCCATGTATCAAGACTGTTTTTTCCGTTAGTAATTATCGTGCTAATAAAAAATGACACGATACAGCAAGTCCTTTTATTGTCAAATCAGTGGTGGCAGTGATGCTTTGAACATATCCAGTGCCTTCAACATTTCAACTATAATGTGGAGAGATCCAAGTGTAACAGAAGTGGAACTGATCTTCTGTGATGTTGGTGGGAAGGTAGAGAGTAACTTGTGAAAGTTGCCAAAGTACCACAGTGCAATAGTCTGCCTCATTTTGGAACAGAGTTTGTCCTCTGCCCTTGGCAATGCTAAGGTGGTGGGCAAGGGCTTACTTAGCTCCCTTGCATAGTCAGGAAATCAGCTGTACCACGAACAGGCTTTACCAAGGCGAAGTTTATCAGTTTGCTTAAAAAGTCACACAAGGGAGAGATGAACACAATCACCTGGGAGAGTGGAAAGAAGTTAATGAAAGAAGAGTTAATAAAAAAATCTGATATCTGTATCTCTGTTCATTCATGTCTTACCATCTTTTATCCACACAGTCTTTTCAGCAGTTCCAAAACTCCTGCACTTCATTCTTCTACTTTGTGTACTGGTCCAATATTATTCCTTTCCTTATCAGCTAGTGATCATAATTTGTGTATTATCTGTCTTTTTGCTTTTGGGTATAATACCAAATTTGTTCAGTAAATGCAGGTAAAAGTGTTTGAGGTGTTACAAAGAAGCCATTATAAAAAACTTGTAAGAATGATAATGAACTGGAGGAGGTGTGCATTTTCTTTTTTCTTCTTTTTCTAAGTGGTTTTTAGGTGTGTTGAGCTTGATAAAGAAGAGATCCTGTTTGGCGGGTACTCTGCTGTTGCAATTTCTGCGAGCTGTGGGAATGAGGGAGGGCATTGCAATTCTATATATAAAGCATCCAAGCTTGAAGAGGGCAGCCTAGAAAGTGGCAGCATTGGCACTGCCCGCTTGGAACAGAGGAGAGCACTGAGAGCACTCCTCAGGCAGGGCATGCATCATGCCCCCAACACTGGTACTGCTCATCTTCTGCAGTTTTCTGCAGTCCGCCGGTAAGTCCAAGGTGCCTGAGTTCCTCTGGGTATATAGCTTGAAGGAAAACACTGAAACCATATAGGAAAAAGGGGGTGACTCCATTGTAGTATTATATCACATGAGGTTCAGGTTTTGCTCTCCTTTCCCACAACCTGCAGAATTCAGTTTACATATTTTCTTCATCTTAAAACACAACAGATTATTAAATAAATACGTGGCTGAAATAAAATGATTTCTTCTTAACTTTTTCAGAAAGTTGGTTACTGATTTGTTGGATCCTTCCCTAAAACTCATTCCCTAGATACAGGGAATATTTTTAACGGACTTTTGTCATGTTTCCAGGTTGCCAGGTGCCTTCATCTTTCAGATGTTCATGATACAGTGTCCTAGCAATGTCATTACAGATATATATTGTATATCTTCTGTGTAGAGTGATAATCAAAACCATTTTTCTTGGTTATGTGAACTGCAAAAAGCGTTAATTATGAGCTGTGTGATGGCATTTTTTTGGAAGAATGATGTGATAGAAAGAATCCTGTGCTGGAAAACAGGCAAATGGTTCCGATCTAAAAATTTCACATTACTCTTAACGTATTCCTCCATATATTATTCAGTGTAATTCTTCGGTCTCTTAAAGGACTCTTACTTTTTTGATTCAACCCACCTTGAATACCTGATGAATGTGTAATTTCTAAAAAAGACTTGATAGGTAAGTTCATTGACTCTGTAGCTACTCTGCCTTCTTACTCATTATTCCTCCTGTAGTGTTTTCAGTGGATTTTTTGAGAATGAGCCTTTTTTGCCATGGTTTGACATTGCTTGAGATGGTTTCTTTTTTATGTCTTCCATATATTCTCTTTAATTACCAATTATTACAGTTAGAATTTCAAGAACAGGTTTCAAGCTGCTAAAAAGCATAGTTCACTTGCTTTAGTTTAAACAAAGTTAAATTTATTTCTTCTGTATTGTGTTTGCTACATTTAATGAACCATATAGTTCAAATTGCATGGGGACATTTATTACTCTTAAATCACTGACTTAAACTGTGGCACGAAAATAATTAAAATATAAGCAACTCAACCCTTTAGTAGATTCTCAGAGCCAATTTCTAACCTCAGCTGTATTGTTATAAATCAGGTGTAACTCCATTCACTGTATTAGCACCATTGTAACCAGTATCAAGTCAAGTACCTGAACATGGGTCCTAACCCCAAGTTTTGCTGCCTGCAAGATCTTAATCTACGTGACTTCCTATTCTGGGTAATAGATGTTTTGATGTAAATACTAATTCTTGCAATCAAATAGAAAATTTCTGTAGGCACACAGCCACAAGCTTTATATATAACTTGGCAATTACAAATAGGACCTTTTTCTACAAAGGACTAAGTTGAATTTGAAGATAAAAACCCTGGAAGTGGGATCTAGAAAATTCTTACAGAGCAGTTTTCTTCTTTGGGATGTGTCAACATTTCAGGGCCTTGGAATGCCATGCAAGGTTGGAGATTGATAGAATGAAATCTGTTTGTTTTCACAAGGAAAGATTTGAAATCAGACAATTTTTGAATGGTGATCTGTATGTTCTGAAATTGGACAACATGCAGGGTGATCACTGTTTTGAACTCTAGATCCAAGTATTGTCTCCTTAGAATGAGTCAGATCAAAGCCAGGACTTAAATTCTCTTCTTCATGGATCTGCACCCAAATTCTGTACCTTGAGTCTGTCTCTAGCTGGAAATGTACATATTGATTGTAAGGACATATATTTGATTATTTGATGTGAAGTCTGATGGAAAGTGATAACTCAAGAAAATCAGTAAACATGCATTAGCTTGAGTAAAAAAAAATCTGCAAAAGCTTAAAACCTGATTAAAACTGTTAGTTCTAGCCTTTAGTGAATAAGAGATGCTGATTCATTGATTAAATTGAGGCTTCACCCCTTTAGCTATTTCAGTAATCAAAACTGCATGGATCCTTTTGAGAGGTTTTGTTTATGTCATACTTTTTCTTACTTTTTCTTACCAGTATGTAACTAGGAAGTCACCTTGATTTATGCTGTTCAGATTTCTATGTTTGCAAGAAACAAAGGGAGTTAATAATTTCATGCTGAAGTGAAATCACCATGAACATGTGCAACTGATAACTCATATTACAGCTACAGCTCTACCAGTACCTTCAGTGTTAAATTTAATTTTAGGCTTCTGTCATTTATTTTAAACATTATTGAAATGTCAGAACATGTGACATTTCGACATTTCAACATTTCTCTTTGTCTCAAATTAGAAGAGAGAAACTGAGCTCTTTACAAAACAGAGATCTTAAATTATTTCTGCAAGTTGGAAGGACAGTGATTTCATTTCAATGTTTTGTTTTCATTTGTTTTTCTGATGTGAAATACTTTGATTGAAGTCATTACAACATAAAATTGTATTTTCCCTTAGGGATGTTTCATAGTAACCATAGTATTGGAACAAAATTTGTTATTTCTTCATAGTAAGTCGCGTTCCCTGACTTGGTTGTAATGCTGCCATGAGCTAGATAGGCTGACCACACAGAAACTGCACTTCAACAGATACAATTCTCCAGGAAGTTGGCCAGCTGGAGTAGAGTGGGAATTGAAAGTAACACCTTCCTTTGTCCAAGAGAAGTGAAACTCTGGTTAAAGTTCTATTGAGATAATTCAAAATAAGTATTTCATGTCATTTCTCAAAGGAAAACAGAATACTTGCAGTAACAGTAAAATGTCAGTAAGGAAGATTTCAGTACTTTAGAAATCTCATTTAACACTAGGACAGGCTTTTAAATGAAAAATTCGTAAATGATTGCAAAATACAGCTTCTGAATGGGGCCACAGCACTTGATATATCTGTACAGTCTTCCATTTTGTGTGCTTGTGAATGGTTGATAACGTTGCCAGGAAGATTTAACTAATCTCTTCAGAGTTAAGTGTCAGAAAAAGAATGTAAATGCTGTGAATAATTACTGTACTATAATTAGTATAGTAGTTTGAGGGGATATGGACTTATTGGCAGATGGTCAGCAAATGGCTCTGTATTATTAGCTATTCCTTGGGCAAAAAGTTAAAGTGGATTTCATATCCTTAGTTATTTTCAATATAACTCATGTACACCTCCATGTAATCCAGGATGATTATTACGTTCAGATTTAATCTAAATACCAAACCTGAAGTATGTATTAAATTTTGTTTGCCATGCTTAGATGTTTGAGTTTGAAAAGATGACAAGTTTTGTAAACCGACCTGTCTGTTCTAATCTAAAATATTTGTCCATTAATTATTAGACATTTTGCTTTACATCAAGCTCTCTAGATAGATCTGACTCAAAGTAGTGTTTTAGGCACATATTCAATTCCTGCAAATCAGATATCCCTGGAAGGCAGCTGTTACACACTCCCAAATCCCATTAATGTAGTGCTTGAAGTTTAGGATTAAACTGTAATGATTAGAAAACTGTAAAACCGACAATAACAGATTATTGAATAAATGCAGGTATCAAAATCCAGGGGTTCAAAAAAGGCAGCAGCAACTCTCGGCATGAAGAGTATTTGCTTGAAAGCCACAAACTGACCGTTCCTTTTTGTGGTGAACTTGCTGTGATGCATGGTTCACTAGGAACTTGGAAGGAGCATGCTAGATTTTGGAAATGCCTGCTGAGTTGCCGGCCAACCGTGGAGGTTTTCTAAAACACTGGCAAAATTTCAAATAATTATTGGCCAGTGCTGACCAATTCTAGACAACAAGGCAGCATGAGTAGGATCTATAATGATTTTGTGATGAGTGTATCAGACAGTTTGGGAGTGGCTGAGATAAATGCCATTTTAAGCTATTAAAACATTTGGGGTGGGAGCACTTCTATCACTGAACTTATATCTTTCATTTATTTCCCTTATGCCTAAATATTAATTGTCTACAATTCTACCTACAGCATAGTATTTTAGCTCTTAAAAACTTAGAGTAGTTTATCCAGATAACATATTTTTTCAGAGAAAAATTGATGCATAGACTGATGGGAATGCTGGAGATGTCTGGATCTAAAATCCAAAGCAAAAGCACGTGCTGAAACACTCAGTTCCAAAATTCCCTCTTGTGCTTTAACCTAACCTTACATAAAAGGCAGAGCCTCACCTGTTTTCCTGCAGTCCCTGAGGTGCCACATGGCAAATATTACCTTACCTTCAGCAGCACAGCGTGGAATTGGCTGAGAGTCTGCTACAGCTGGTGAGCTCCCTGGAGGCTTCCACTCACTGCGGTATGTAAGGAAGCAACAGCACCCTGCAGAGCTGTAGGGTATATATAGATATGTATGTAGATTTGGCCTGGTTTATTTGATGAAAGAAACCTTCTGCCGCAACATTTTCTATGTTGCAAAAGATCCTAAACATGTAATAGAGAATTACATGGGTTCTACAAGATACTTGCTCCTGCTATCTAAAAAATACCAGACATGAGAAAATTTAAAAATTAGTAGCACGTTTCTGAAGCACCCCAGGTCTTTATTCCTGCATCTTGCTTTGGTTGTTACCACCCAGCTATTGACTCTGAGAACTCACTCCAGCAGTGCTGGAGCAAACTGCTGGGTGAAAGAGCCTTTGGGTATGTGTGAGGACGTGGAGCAGTTGTGCTCATGCAGTAGGTCTGGGTTTGAGATGGAAGAGAGACCCCACTGTACTGAGCATTTGCTAAACATTCCTTGGCTTCTCCTAACCAAACCAGGCTTTGAGAAGAGGTGCGTGGAAGGGAGCAGGTTACAGCTTTCATCATTCTGCCTTAACATGAGCAGCAAAAGCAATAACTGTGCCTGGGGATTTCCTGCTCTTCAGCTCCAGACCCCGTGGTTCTTGTGAAGAACGCACAGGACAATATTGTTCCCGGATTTTCACACTTTCGGCTATTCCCTCCACTACTTCTACCCAGATGGTGAAACAAGAATTCAAAACCATGAGGAAAGATTTATCCCACTTTTTTTAAAGGAACATAGGTTTTTAGTATGAAATACACGAGTTTTCATATTGCATAGGATTTCTGGCAAATTTTGATAACATTTGACCAGTACAGAAGAATTTTCTATAACTTAATTATATAATATGATTTATGTGATTTTCCATTATAATTTCCATTCAGATTTGTGTGGCAGGACACAACTCATATGTGCTGACCCTGCTTTGACTTGTAGTATGCTTAAAAATAAGTAAATAAATATACAAATATTCAACTTCCTTTTGCTCAGAGGATAACTTCATCGTGTTGTCTTCTTCTTTTTATAGCTCTTGAAGGAAATTATTGGTCCCACATTTTTCTCCAAAAACAGAAAGAATCTCTGCAAAGAAGTAAGTGTCTGACCTGGTATTTAATGTTTGCATTCAAGTGTGAATGACAACTCTATTCAGCATCAAGTCCATATTGCAGATGGCACTGTACAAACCACATAATAAAAATAAATCTTTGCCTCAAGGAGCATATGTTTTGAAGCATTAAATTTTAGAAATTCTGAATGAAGACTTTGCATGTAAAAATATTGTAAAATGCGTTGTCTCACTGTCGTAAGCTTTAATCTAAATGGAAGGTGCTTTTTTCTGCCATGCTGAGGTTTTGATGCCTAAGGATAGAAACTCTGAGCAGTTTAGTAGCCTTCCACATTTAGAAATTTTAGATTTGTGTGGTATGTTTGATATTCATTCCTACATATTACTGCCGAATATTATCTAAAAATTTAGGATATGGATTCTTTTGATATTGCAAAATCCAGGAAACTAAATAAAGCTCATTCTCCATATAGAATAGGTCTGTGAAAATGATTTTAAAGATTTCAGGTTGAAACAAACTTATATGTAAATGAACAATCAGAGTATGGAATACGTCTTCCTCACCTTTATAGCCAGCAGCCAGAGGGGAGTCAGAGTAAGGACAGATCTCTGCTTCAACATTCAGCTGTGCCAGCTGCTGCCACACTCCTGGTGATTTACCAGCAGTTTTCCCTTAACTCCAAAGAATGGCTTGTGTGCCATATCCATCCAAATATGTATGCAGAATTAACTCCAGTCACCTACTTACTGTGAATTTGTTCTAGTCCTTCTGAGTCTGAGAAATACAAATAGTAAGGTACTACTATCTTACTTGTGTAAAGCAATGCACAATGCCAAAGCAAAAAAAATTAGCATATTATAGCTTTAAAGTACTAAAAATATTAGCTGTCAGAAGTACTGTTAGAAAGGCAGGTATCATTAAAATGTTAACTCATAATTAAAATTTAATGGCAAATTTTGACTGTAGTTACTGTGACATTTTCTGCTACAAAGAAGTTTTGGTTCTGTTCAAAAGGATGGTGGACAAGGACTTGGAAGCTAGAGTACAAGGGAGTGGCAAGCAGAAAAATCCCAACAGCCACACAAAATTCCCTGAATTGAAAATGATTGGAGATTGAGAGAATATATACGCCTGACCTGATGGTGGTCTTCCCTTGGGCAGTCTGTTAGTGGTCTCTGCTGGAAATAAAATACAGAGCTGCATCAACCCTTGGGCAGAACTAACACAATTTTTCACATGTCCTTTTCTGAAGAAATGTGAGGCACTTACTTCTAAATTTAAAGTTCATTCAATAAACATTTTGTTTTCCATGTCCATGGCAAGAATGCATAAATGTCATAGTGCTAACCTGATATATTTTACGGGACATAATGTTCCTCTGCTACAGGATACAGAAGGTTATAGCCCTTCTGAAAACACAAAATTTTCACAAGGTCCTTTCTAAATAAGTATGGATATCAGTCCTAATAGTCTGAATTTTTTTTCTCTCCTATTCTATTCACAGGCAATCTTCCTAGTAATTCATAATTTTAATGTTTTACACCAAAATATCATGCTTTACTTCTGCATACCATTAAAAAGTAATTCTCTATACTCCAAAGCTTATTGCATGTCAGTGGTTGAATGAAATTCTTTATCTAGTTTGGGGAAAATGCAGAGGTGTAGAACAAAAAGAATTATATAAAATGCAAATTTATTATAATAAGAAGCATTTCTTTAGGCAGAAGAAATTGAGAGTGGCTTGAGTTAGGTGAATTCTCATTCAGTATAAAAATGGAAAAGCTACATGGAGTTCATCCTAAAAATAGCTAAAGACTTGTGATCAGACAAAAAATTCCCAAATATTCAGGAACTCATCTCTGTCTTCTGTCTGTTCTTGTACCAAGAGAAACAGTAGAGCATGGATAAAGACAAATTAAAAGAAAATCTCTAGATATTATTTAATAAAAGCTGAACTCAAAAGACAAACACATAATCTAGATTTAAACTTTCTTGACTTATTGACATTCCTATTTGTTATTTTTCTTTGATAAGATTTAAATAAAAACAAATACAGTGACCGTACTCCTATATTTATTGAAAGGGGCACCTCTTGCACTCTGACCATTGTGCAGCCCCAGGTAATCTTGCCTTGGCACACTCGGGGGTTTGGTGGTCAGTATCACTCAAGCACAATATATTAAACTAGTTGGACTTGGGCCTGAAGGATCAATGATAACAATTAGCCAATTTCTATTTTCCAGTCAGACCTTCAGGACAGAACGGAAGTGTGGAAGAGGAGTACTTTTTGCCAACAGGTAACAGCTCATTGGTAAACAGTATTTTCTACATGACCTGGATAAACCCAGTAGCATTCTGTAGTCATTTGATCACTCCTTCAGAGTTAAAAAAAAATGTTTTGGCTTGAAAACAATAAATATAAATTGCATGTAGACTTTGATAAACTTATCGGATACTTTGTGACTCTAAGATATATTCTAAGATACATGAGTTTCATATGACACCATAAGCAAAAATAATTTAAAAATTAAAAGAAACAATCTTAAGTCTGGAAATACAGAACTGAGGACATGATTTTTGTTACTTCAGTAAAATTATCAGCTTCAGAAGGACTGTTCAAATGCTGTAAGTAGGTGCAGAACTATGTAACAGCATGTGCTGGAGTTGTATCTCTCTTTTTTTATGATTCATTTTCACATCTGAAAATCTGTCTATTCAGATGAACATTTCAGATTACTTCTTAAAAATGAAAACTGATTAAAACATTCCATATATTTATAAAACTGGTTGGAACTTTGTCACACAAACACAGAGCCAAAAGAGTGGGGAATTACAAGTTGGGCTTTGAAGACTGTCTTTGGATATCTTATGATTTGACTGTGCAGTTAATCATGATACAGTAATGCCATAGGGAGCTTAGTAAATGCTGTGCCTGAGATGTAAAAGCTCTGTCCAGAAGCAAGCTGTCACCCTTGCAAACAGATCTAGCAGACTGAAATAAGAAGGTAAATCTTTATGTTACCCATGAAGGAGTTGGAAGGGTTTTTCCCAAGCTAGCAAGCCAGGGAATTCTCCTCTGGTTACAGTAAATGAGAATATTGCTCTCACTCCTAATACTGTTTCAGTTCCTGACTTGAGATAAAATTTTGAGATTACAAAAGAAAAAAAATAGAGGGCTAGAATGTTGTTTGCAGAATTAATCTGAGTAGAAACTTAATGGCTTGTCCTAATATTTTTATTTGAAATGCTAATCAGAATGAGCAAACATGCTTTTAAGAGACCTAAATCCATTTTTCTTTCTCTTTTTTAGTTTTGAGCAAGGATTCCTGTTCTACATGGGGTGGAGGGCATTTTTCAACCTTTGATAAATACCAGTATGACTTCACTGGGACTTGCAACTACATCTTTGCAACTGTATGTGATGAGACTAGCCCGGACTTCAACATTCAGTTCCGTCGTGGGCTGGACAAAAAAATTGCAAGGATCATTATTGAGCTTGGACCTTCTGTTGTCATTATTGAGAAAGGCAGCATTTCTATCAGGAGTGTTGGGTAAGATTCTGCCATGAATGGCAAGTTGAAGTGTTTAGAGAAGGCAGGGAGTTATATAGCGGGTGCACTAAAGACTGCTTTGTGTCAAAAATGAATTAACAAATTACTAAAGTTAACACGCCTAACTGGACTCCACTCCCATTGCTTCCCATCAAGCACTCACACTCTACAACATTCCCTTTATGTGTTTCTCTAATCTTGTCAGTTTTCTGTCATAACAATAATTCTTATATTAACAGGCCATAGAATTTCTTCAGGATAATCAACATTAGTTCTGCCACACAAACTTCATTGTTACAAGTTCATGAAACATATAACTATGCTCTAATAAAACCAAACCAAGTGAAGATGTTAAGTCCTGTGCAAACATTGTCAGTAGAAGAATCACTGTGCAACCCATTTTCTGGTGATTCTTCTATGAAACTGCTGACATGGATTTACAATCAACAGAAACTTTCATGTGTTTTGAAATGTCACAGCTGAAAAGGAAAAAAGTGCCGTTTCATATTGCTGCAAGTAATCAGACTGTCTGTGTATCATATCTAAAATAAATAACTAATACCTGCATAATCTTGCTATTAGGTTGGTTTCTCTTCTCACCTTATTACAGTGTCATTCAGTTGCCTTACGCCAGCAATGGAATCCAAATAGCACCTTATGGACGCAACATCCGCCTGGTGGCCAAGCTGATGGAGATGGAACTGGTTGTCATGTGGAACAATGATGACTACCTCATGGTTAGTAAAATGTTCTCATAGAGCAGAGAAGAAAATTCTCACTGATTTACTGGAATGACAAGAACTCTTTGAACTTAATGGGTGCTTTTGCATGTATTTACTATTTTGATATTTATTCTTTTCCTGTTTTATCCTTTCCTCTTGAAGTAAACAACTTTGTGTGTTACTTGCACTTGGAGTACTAAAGCCACCAGTGCTGAGATTTGTGAACACTTTCACACTTTTTAATCTTTCCTCAGGATATTCCAGCAGCTGCAATGTTTTGCTGAAGAGATGTTGTGTAAAGTAGTGTAGAATTTAATACTGTATGCCATAGTTTAGTTTTTTCTACTGTGCTTCCCCGGGACCTCTTTTGGTTTCAAACATTAAGTGCTTTTACCAGTTTCTTTGTTTCCTTCCTTTTTCTGAATCTTTTCAGGTTTTCCCTCCAAAATCCCCAATACATTTTCTCAGTGTGACCTGTGATATTATTGCCACAAAAAACACTGAATTCTAAATTGATCCGTTTGCTAAAACAAGGAGAGTCATATATAATAAATTGTCTGGGAGATTTATGAGCATTACTATCACATATATATGAGAAAATGCTGCTGTGATGGGTTAATCTGACTATACAAAGAATATTTTATTTCTTCTGATCTAAGATTTTCATAATAATTCATTGTTTGTAGCCAGTAATACTACCGTTTTAGTCTTCAGAGCAACAGAGAACTGAATAACCTTCTTCTGAAACAGATTTTCTTCCTGTAACCTTAAGTTTCTTAAGAGAAGAAAGCCAAAATTCATGGTCTGTCAACAAAGATTTTAGCAAGGATTCAGCATTATTTTCTTTTTTTTTTTTTCCTGGCTGCTTAGAATATTATCTCCCCTCAATTCCCTGTAACTGTCTTCAAATCTTATTGTTCTTTAAATGCTAATTTAAAAAAAATCACTATTTGCCTGTTGGGAAAAGATGCCATTGCTTACAAAACTCTTCCTTCAAAAAAGTCACTGAAATTATTGAGAAGAATCACTTTTCATTGGGTGCTTGAACTGAATTTGTTTAGGAAAGCTAATGCTGTATAGATAATTTTACTTAGGGTGATCTTTTTAAATGTTTTGTTCCTTTTTATTTTAGGTTTTGGCTGAAAAAAAATACATGGGGAAAACCTGTGGAATGTGTGGGAACTATGATGGTTATGAATTGAATGAATTTGTGCGCGAAGGTAAGAGACAAGGACGTTTCAGACAGAAGGAGTTCAAGTGAGTCAAGGTGAAAATCGAATACTGTGATAGCATTGCTGTGTTTCAGAACTGAGTAAAGCAGTCCCATGGGGCACCAACATACCTCTCCTATGATTATGCTACACTCTGTTATCTGCTATGAGCATAATATAGTGGGTTCCTCACACAAGTGATAAGGACTCTTATCTTTTAGAAACAGGTGGTAAGGATCACACCCTCCTATAACTTTCACAAGAAGCAGTTGTTGTCATTGGAAAGATTAACTAGTAGGACATTTAACAGTCAAAGAGTAAAATGTGAGTTTTGCTACATCGCAGCAACAAGTATGCAGTCTTTTTCCTGACAAATTGTAACCCTTCGATTTCCAGGTAAATTGCTGGATACATATAAATTTGCTGCCTTACAAAAAATGGATGATCCATCAGAGATCTGCCTGTCTGAGGAGATACCAATTTCCACCGTTCCTCACAAAAAATATGTAAGAAAGATCTTCTTGGCTTCTCTGCAGCATGATTCTTACTAGGGGGGCAAGACAGATAGAAATCAACAACAGAGAGGCAGTGGTTTCGTAAAACTGACTTCCATGAAAACAGATAAAGTCAACATCTGTATAGCATGACATGAGAAAGAAAAGGAGTTCTTTGCATTAAAATACATTTTAATAAAAGCCCACAGGCATTTTTAAGGCTAGATTTAAATCACTCATAGAAATCAACTAGCATTTAACTCACAGCTTTCTGGAATTCCATGCAGGTCATCACAGGAAATTCATGGAAACCAGTGAAGCTTTAAGAACTTTTTATCTAACAGCTAGAGACCTGACACTGTAAGCTGTACAGATTTGAAGATATTCACAATGCCTAAAACATATTGCCAGATAACAGCACTGATAACAGGACAACCACTATTAACTGCTATCCCTTACAGTTCTAAATGAAAGGAAAATCAGTGTTCCTGAGAACCGTTGAGACCTTATACTGCAGTAGGCAGCACGATAGGCAACACAAACATGCAGGCAACAGAAATGCACCAAGTGCGTGCTCAAAGAGGAATGAATTTTGTGATCTTCACATCTGGGATGTTTGTCTTGGAACTGAATTGCCATGAGACAACACATTTCCTGTGTGTAATGTTCTCGACCATTTTTAGGGGGGGTTGATGGCACAGAAAGTGACTTAATTTCAACATAATGAGAAGTGGAATTATTTCAATATATCAAGTTCCTTCTATTGTATAATGGATTTATATTCCCTTCTACCTGTGAATTTCTCACGCATTTTAAGTCAAATACACATTATTAAACTGTAGGGGGAAAAGCAGACAAAGCAACAAGAAAATCCTAACTAGCAGTGTTATTCCATTGTGGTTTTCACATGAAGGAAACACCACCAGGAACAATTTTCTTCCTCTTTTTATTTAGGCCATGATCTGCTCTCAGCTACTTAATTTGGTGTCACCAACTTGCAGTGTGCCAAAGGATGGGTTTGTCATTCGTTGCCAGCTTGATATGCAGGACTGCAGTGAGCCAGGACAGAACAACTGCACTTGCTCGACACTGTCAGAGTATTCCAGGCAATGTGCTATGTCCCACCAAATGGTGTTCAACTGGAGAAGTGAAAACTTCTGCTGTGAGTTCAAATGGTTTATTCATGAGAGACTGTGCTTAAATTTTCTATGTCTTAAATAGTGGGATAATGATAAATAACTGGGATATAAAACAACTGATAAAAAAAGGTCCCTACTGTCTTTAATCAAACAATTTTCTACAGAGAACAGTGTTCTTTGATGAAGCTATAAGGAGAGCAGGGAAACCTCAAAGGAGAAGGAAGCTCAAAACGTAGGTCCTATGTCTAGATCTGTGACAATAAAACAGAAACATCCACCAAGTGAAAACTTTAATTTTTCAAATTTCTAACAGGAGGCTGTTTGCTCTTAGCAGTCTTCTTACTATCGTACCTAGCAAATTAGCCAGCGAAGAGAGAGCACTTTTAAATAGCCCCTGAAGTCTTTGAACATTTTTGCTAACAATTGCTATAGCCCCTTTATTCACAGATGATTTGCAGTAGTCCTTTTTCAGATGCTCAACCTTCTTATTTACAATGACTGATTGGAAGTAAAACCTTGAAGTACTACAGAAAATCTGTTTTGTGGTACTTCATTAGGCTGCAATATGGCCTGTTTGCCATTCTTCAAGCTTCTGAAAAATGTTTCCAATAAGTAGGGCACGAAAAATGAAAACAGTCAGAGTGAATATGATGGTAACTGTGAATACTCAGATGATGGAATGAGTATTGAGGCAGGATAAAAGAATGTTAGTGTTGGAAATCAGAAGGTCTTTTCCATGCTAGGTAGTAGATGAAACATTCTTCTATGTTTACACTTTAAAAATCTTAACACTCCCACTGTTTGTTGCAGCTGTGGGAAAATGTTCTGCGAACCAAATCTATGAGGAATGTGGTTCTCCGTGTATTAAAACCTGTTCCAACCCAGAGTACAGCTGTTCCAGTCACTGTACCTATGGTTGCTTTTGTCCAGAAGGTATCATTTCATCGTATCCTTAATGGATCATACGAATGTTTTTTGCACATATCCAGTCAAGTGGAATAGACTGCTTAATAATGAACTAGCTGTGCATTTCAGGGCATTGTGCTGCCTTCTCAGGTAACATAATGTAACTGGAGTCTTGAATAATCACGGTCCTCCAAAGATGGTTGGTCACTCTTTGTAAAAACAGAGCTATGAAAACGTTTTCCTCACAAGACCATGATTTGTGATGGGATAATGATATGCTATCTGCTTAAAGTTCTTCACTAAAATATACATTGATCAGGCACCAGGAAGAGGTAGCATACCTCAGACGATTTCTGCAATATTACGGGCATTTTGTAAATTTCCTTTAAAATAGTTCAAGATGAACTTGCTACAGAAATTGTGATTATTACTATCATTTGCATGTCAAAATAGGACAATTGACTGCACTTTCATATGACAAAGTAGCCAAAAGCTTTTGTCACTTGTGAAGACTCTGTTTTATTTAATTAGGAGAAAATTTCCTGCATGTTACATCTCCAAGTATGGGCACTGGCTGTGCAAGAATAGCATGCTCAAGCTCACTTCAGAAAGCATTCAAGCCATAATAACTCTAGTGCTAAGTGAGGATGGGGAAAAATATTTTGTTTATCTTCTTTGGCAGGAACTGTTCTTGATGATATCTCGAAGAATCGGACGTGTGTTCACATTAGCCAGTGTCCATGTACACTGAATGGGAAAACATATGCTCCTGGTGAGACAATGAAAGCAGCTTGTAGGACCTGGTGAGTAGCAACAGGTACTTCCATGAGAGAATGAAGAGTACCTTCACCGAAAAATTGGAAAATTTTGCCTAACCTTTCAAAGGGCAGCACCTTTCAGGATTCGGGAAAGTTTACTGACAATCCATACAAGAGTTCAGCAATGCTGAATTCACATGAGCAACTTCAACTGATATATATAGACAATCAAAGCATAGAAAACATAAGGAGAAAAGTGAAAAAAAAAGACATATTCCATTACTAGGAAGTAGCTGAGTTTTTAGAGTGTGAAGAAAAGAATAACCTTACATGGAATTTCTTGTTTTCTGCAGTAAATGTGTGATGGGTCAGTGGAACTGCAAAGACTTGCCCTGCCCTGGAAGGTGTTCACTGGAAGGAGGCTCCTTTGTTACCACGTTTGATTCAAGGCCATATAGATTCCATGGGGTTTGCACTTACGTTCTTATGAAGGTAATTTCCTGCAGTCTAGAAACAGAAAATAACAAATGGATATATTTTAGTCTGTCTTTGGTTTATTGGAACACAAACTGAGGACTTCATAAGACACGCATTTATTCTACAAATCATTGTTATACTGACATAGGCTTCTCTTTTTACTTCTCTTTCCTGTTTCCCTCCAGAGTTCCAGCCTGCCACACAATGGAACCCTGATGGCTGTATATGAAAAGACTGGTTATTCTCATTCTGAGACATCACTTAGTGCTATAATTTACCAGTCTACAAAGGTAGGTATTCCTTCCACAGGTTTCATCCAGCTTTTCAGTCGCTAGATTAGCAAAATAAGTGCTCAAGTTGTTGCTAGTAGCCTGAACTTAAAAATTAGGGGGGATAAATACTGAAGACAGGTTTCTGCTCATGTATACACAGTAAAGATCTCAGTTGCTACATCAACTCAGGAAGGTATTTTCAAAGTGAAAACTAAAAGCAGCATGTTATAACGTGAGAAAAAGCTTGAATTAATGTTTTTTCTTTTACATAGATCATTGACAATATAGTTGCTTAACTTAACATATAAATACCATCTGTAAAGATAATTACTTCTGGTTCCTTGTCCTCTTCTTACAGGACAAAATTGTGATTTCTCAGAATGATCTCCTTACTGATGATGATGAACTTAAGCGGCTGCCTTACAGATCAGGTAAAAAAAGGGAAAATAAGTTATATTCAAATTAAATTAAATCTGTTTTACACAACCCAGCATCTTTCGCAATCTCTCAATTGCTAATACCAGGGGTTTTAGAGGAAGATTAAAGTCTTTCCTGCTGCATCTGTTCCTCTGTGGAGAGTTGTGTGTGGGAGAAGAGTTGTAGACAGAGTGCTAGAACACTTATATAAGTGTTAAAATTGTTACCTTGCAGTATCACCAACATCTCTATTTTTAAACGTGCTTGTTCCTTCAGGAGACATCACTGTTTTCAGACAGTCCTCCATGTACGTTCAAATGCATACAAACTTCGGGCTGGAACTTGCAGTTCAAACATCACCTGTGTTCCAGGCCTACGTGAAAGTTGGATCACAATTCAAAGGCAGAACACTAGGTAAGTAATCTATGCAATCTATGTAAGTACCCATGCAAAGGAGAAAATGTATGGAGTATAATTTTGAAAACTTAGTATTCATCTTTTAGGAAATAAATTTTTTTCTCAAAAAAACCCAACAGATCATGCATAGAAAACTGACGTGCTAAGAATTGTTTTTTCACTAATAACTTTAAAACGAATCAAAGAAATGAGATGGGACACATTTTTCATGCATAATACAGTGCTGTTCTGTTTGAGTTTTATGTGTGCCTTTTTCAGTATGTGCTTTACTACACAATGAAGGAGCAACAAATAAGTCTGTGTGGTCTCTGCACCTTGGAGCACACAGTTCTTTGAATGTAGTGCACGACCACTGTAAACACAATGAGCCTAAGAATCTAAAAGCTTCTCAGCTGGTAATCACCAGATGGAGATGTTTATGTTTATTGCATAGCAGCATTAGCCACACAGGCATATATTTTGCATTCTGGTTAGGGGGAGTTACAGAGAGTCTTTAGCTTTTACAAAAGCTTAAATGCATATTCTTTGTCATTATGCATTTAATATACACAAGAAAACATGCAACTGCAAAAGTGTTTCATGGTCTTTCTCTTTTAAATTGTTTAAAACCACTTTTTTATAAAAACAAGACAACAACTTCTTTATGAATTTGTCGTTGAATTGAAGCTGACACTCTTAACTTGAGGAGGCAGAGGCTCAGTGACTGAATGTGTACATAATCAAGATTCTCTGGCTACTTGACCTGACTATTCATTGACACTCCATGTAGAGCTTTTGAATCAATTTTCTCATTGTTATAGAATGAAACATAGGCCATTGTGCACACATTCTTTAATTTTCAGCCATCCCTTGCATTTCTGATGTTATCAGGTTTGTGTGGCAATTACAATGGAGACACTACAGATGACTTCATGACTAGCATGGATATCACTGAAGGGACAGCCTCCCTGTTTGTAGATTCCTGGAGGGCAGGAAATTGCCATCCTGCCTTAGAGAGAGAGACTGACCCTTGCGCTTTGAGCCAACTTAACAGTAAGTAGATGATGCTGTGGTAAATGAACTCTCCAGCTGGCTTTGTCTGACACTTTCATAAGCCCATACCAGGGAAATAAGAGAGCTGGACAGAAGCAGAGACTGAGAGGATTGAACATCACACATTGTCACCAACAAGACTTTTCTGTTTTCTAGAATACATATCAAGTGAAAGCTCATCAGATCTTGTTCTCGAGATCTGAGAATGAGATGATGAATGAGAGGGGTTTGGTGATCTGTCCAGTGAAACTGCAATATCCACGGTTGTCTTAGGCATGCTCAGCAGTACTGAGACTGGAATCCAGTTTTTGTCTTCTCAAGTCTCTATTGCTATTGGTCTTAAAAAAAATAGTGAAAAAGAAAAAAAAAAGCTCTACTGAGCTGCTGGTAGAAGAATAGAGTCTGAAAGCTACCAAGCTAGGAAGCTGTCCTATTGTTCAATGTATCATTGCCAAAAGTTCACCTAAAATATCAGATCTTTTAAAAATTTCTTTTTCAATTTTTTCCCCTAACTTTCCCTTTTTAATGTTTATTATTTACTTTCATTAGAAATATCTGCTGAGACTCATTGCTCCATTCTTACCAAGAAGGGTACAGTGTTCGAGAAATGCCATGCTGTTGTGAACCCTATTCCTTTCTACAAGGTAGGATGTTATGATGGATGTTGTACAGAGGGAGTCCAAATATAAACCAGATTGGACTCATATACGGTGTCCCACACATTGAATCAGCAATGCTGAGAAGCTTAGAAACAGGTGTGGTTTTGAAAATCACGTCTCTACCACACTGAAAGTCTGTTTGGTCACAGGCACCAGTCCCATCCCTGTGAATCAGAAAATATTTTTGCTCATGCTGCAAAAGTTGTCCATGACAACAACTTTAACTGTGCAAAGTATTTATTTTACCATGTGCATAATTGAGCTCAATATATTTGCCAATCTACACAAAACATTTTGAAAAATAAAAACGAGAAGGAGCGAATAAACAAAGGCATTTTTTAGGTACTAAGTATATTTTATTTACATCAGCAGTGCAGTTACTCAGATATTTTCCATCAGTTTTAGTTATGCAGTACTATGTATCTTGTGTGACTTAGTTCTGCAATTCAGCATGGAATCGTATTGGTTGGAAAAGACCTTTGAGATCATTGAGTCCAACCGTAAAAACAACAATGCCAAGTCCACCACTAAACCACGCCCCTAAATGCCACATCCACATGTTTTTTTAAAATACTGCTAGTGTTTAGCACTTCCAAATGTCTGCTCCCCAGTAACAAAGTACTCTCCATGTGTTGGGTTTCAGAGATGTGTCTACCAAGCCTGTAATTATGAAGAGACCTTTCCTTATATTTGTTCTGCTCTGGGATCATATGCACGAGCATGCAGTTCCATGGGTTTAATCCTTGAGAACTGGAGAAGCAGTATAGACAATTGCAGTAAGTACTTGAAGCAACTCTTACTTGTCTGCCATGAGATGAGTAATGAGGAAATAGTGATCAGAAAGAAGAGCTGAAATTGGTAACAAATATCCAACTTTCGGATACCCTTCTAGTGTCTGTCAGAAAGGGATTGTTATTTCAAGACTATATGTAAAAGATTATTCATATGCTTTAAGGTGAGCATGTGGATGCTTCCAGGACTCGATAATTACGCTACAGAATAGACAGAAAAATAAAGCTATCCTGTAAAATGAGAAAGAACTAGGAAAAATGGACTGCAGATTTTATTTTATTATTTTTCAACTCAGATATAGGCATAGGTTTCGCAGTTACTCAAAAATACCTTGATATGTCTGCTAAGCTTCCCTTTGCATTATTAAATTCCAAGATACACAAAGAAGCAGTAAGGTATTTTACCTGCATAAAACCTCCAAACAGCTGCATAGTTTGGTGTTAAGTCTTGGTCTGCAATATGTTTTGCCAGAGCTCCACATCCACAGGAAGAGAAGCAGCAGGAAGCATTAAGCATTGAAGCTGTTGACACAAAAAAAGTAGCACATTATGAGCACAAGGACATTATCTTTCACAAGGAAGAGGATCAGTAAATGAAGTTTAACATACACTCTTGTCCTGTTTTATAGCCATTACTTGCACTGGCAATCAAACATTCAGCTACAACACTCAGGCATGTGACAGGACATGCTTGTCACTCTCCAACCGAGCCCTGGAATGCCATCCAACTGATATTCCTATTGAAGGCTGCCAGTGTCCTAAAGGAATGTACCTGAACCACAAGAATGAGTGTGTTCGTAAATCTCATTGTCCCTGCTACTTAGAAGACAGAAAGTACATCCTGCCTGACCAGTCAACAATAACTGGTGGCATCACCTGGTAAGTGTGTCAAGTTTAAAGGTGAACAAATTGAAAATGGAGGTGAGGGGTTTTCATGTGTCTCTGTCAAGGGTTAACTGCAGTAAGCCGGTAAGCACCACACAGCCACTTACTCACTCCAGCTGGATCTGGAAGAGAATCAGAAGGACAACAGCAAGAAACTTTATGCGTAGAGATATAGATAGTTTACTAAATTTCTTTATTAATAATAAGCAAAAAGCCTATTTAATAAGCAAAGCAGCATGCACAATCAAAGCTAAGTAAGGAATTGATTCAGAACTTCCCGTCAGCAGGCAGCCATTCAGACATTTTCAGGAAAGCATAAATTTACCATGCATAATGGTTTGTTGGGAAGATGAGTGCTGTAACTCTGAACATCCTCTTTCTTCCTTCTATACCTGAGCTATTACTGCTGAGCTTGATGTGGTATAGTATGGAAACTCTCTTTGGTCAGTGGGGTCAGCTGTCCTGGCTGTGTCCCATCCCAGCTTTCACATTCTCAGCCTCCTCCCTGCTAGGACAACATGAGGAGCAAGAATGCTGGGACACTGTCCAGCACCAGCTAAAACAACATTGTGTTATCAACATTGTTTTGGTCACAAATCCAAAACATAGCACCGCTCAGCTGCTACAAAGAAAATTAACTCCATTCCAGCCCAAACCAGTATAGTCTTCTTTATTTTTAACAGCATAAGTTTCTTTTTCAAGACATCTTTTTTGCCCTTTTCTATACTACAAATATTCTTAACTGAACAGAAAGCATTTGACTTACCTTAAGCTTGGAAATGTTACAGAGAAAAATAGAAGATAATAGTTAAGATCTGATTATTCCTATTAGGATATTTTGTCAAAAGCACTTAGCTACATACAAACTTGTGGAAAGACTTGATAGGCCATTTTCACAGTGACAATTGCTTACTAGTGATAATAGTGATAATAGCCTACTATTCACTTTCAAAACTGATGTTACTGTATGATACAAAAAGTGAAGAGACAAGTTGACTCATATTCCACTTCAGAGGATGAGAAGGAGGTAGTAACATGAGTGAAACATTTCTAATAAAACAATTTTGCAAAACATCAAAATTTCTTTCTTAGAAGAGATTTTCATTGATTTTTTTTTCTCCCTAGCTACTGTGTTAATGGGAGGCTAAGTTGCACGGGCAAACCTCAAAATCCTGCAGGTATGGGTCTGATATTGTTTACTTAGAAACATTTTTTTGTCCTCTATGTTGTAAAATTACTACTTCGCTGTTCTCTTCTGTATTAATTTCTCTTCAACGTTCATTTTTTTTCCTTTTTCCTAGAAAGCTGCAAAGCTCCTAAGAAATACATATCATGTTCTGACAGTTTAGAAAACAAGTATGGAGCTGCATGTGCCCCTACCTGTCAGATGCTGGCTACTGGAATTGAATGTGTGAGTTTCACAGCTCTGGGATTATTTATCCTTTTGAGAGAAGGTAGAATGTTCTAGCTGTTACTTAGAACTAGACTACATTCCTTCTAGTGAAATAAAGGAATTATTTTATCTATCACGATACAGTTAAGTATCAGGCTTCATTCCATAAACTGAACATCTGGGCTTTCCTGATACGGTTTTCTTATATTAAGGAAACAGACTAATTGGCAGAATTGTAATAGGCTTCCTTGATACAAAGAATATTCTGTTGTACTCTGAGAAATTGGTAGTGATTGGAAGATAAATTTTTCAGTGTCTTCAGGTATGTTTAGCATCTCACACCACAAGTATATGTTACAGCTGCAGTGAAACTAGTTCAACTGATAGCATGTTAGTACAAGGAACATCACAAAACTAAAATCAAGCCAAAACAGAACTTAGCACAGGTTCACTCCTGACACCATTCACATCCAGGATAAAATGCATCTCACATTCTTTTGTTTTTGTTTTGCAATCTGTTGACCTTTCCCAGATACCCACGAAGTGTGAATCAGGCTGTGTCTGTGCTGATGGCCTCTATGAAAATCTTGATGGCGTGTGTGTGTCAGCTGAGGAGTGTCCGTGTGAATATGGTGGCCTTGCTTATGGAAGAGGTGAACAAATCCAGACTGAATGTGAGATCTGGTAAGAACAGAGTTTTTCATTGCAGATCCTCTGTTTCACTGAAGATTACAACCATATAAAAAAGAAGTGTTTAACTGACAGGAGAGTAGGAAATGGCAACGGCTGTAAGGAAGGAATACCATGACAGAGTACAGGGATTAAGAGAGAGAGAAGCTTAATATTTGACAGTATATGTATAGATAAGAGTCATTGTACCAGCTTCAGGGATAATTTCTGTCTTATGTACATTCAGGAACAAAGGCATCTGGTAGGGCCTGTGACTGCAAATTATGTAAGTCAAGTATTATTAAAAACTGCTTAAATAAAGATGAGGGCACAATCTTTCTTCTTTTCTGTAGATAAAAACAACCACTCCCAAAGAGATTCCTATCTCTTTAGCAGCATTGTCAAAGTACTTTATTCCCTTTCCAGTTACTAATCTATTATTAAAAAAATACCACCACTTTCCAAACTTCACAGAACAATGACTTCTGATCTCATTAAGAGCAAAAATAAATGGGTTTTATATACTATTTCTTTCATGAAAAAAAGCACAAAAATTATTTAAGGTTTCTTCTTTATTATGAATTCATTTTCTAGGCAGTCCATAAATTTTAATTGTGGTTGTTACATTAACTGTAACTTGGTCTCAGTGTACATAAGTCAATTAATTGAACATGTTATCAATAAAAGTGGATGTATATGAAAAGAAGTAGGTTACGATGGCATTTCTTTGAAATCTGAGTGTGGTTTCTCTTCTCACTGCCAGCACTTGCACAAAAGGCAAATGGAAATGTGTTCAGAAAACAAGGTGTTCCTCCACCTGCAATCTGTATGGAGAGGGCCACATCACCACCTTTGATGGACAGCGTTTTGTGTTTGATGGCAACTGTGAATACATATTAGCTATGGTAACCTGCTTCCTCCTGCTTATTTCAGCAGCATCTCAGGATCAAGAAATAGCTGGATTTAAGTGACTAATGAAAATATGCTAGGATGCATCAACAAACAATACAGCACTCAGAATCTTTATAACCACTTAATGAGTTTCTATATATTATGTTTATTTCAATACTTAGAATAAAAATATTTTACTTCTAAAAAACCATCTTTTTCATGCAATTATAACGAATTTTAGATTTTTTTTAATAATATGTTTAAACAGTCATTGTATTCTGTACCAGACAAATATGACTTTTAGGGAAGTTACGTCAGTTTGACCAGCAAAGCAGAGGTCATCACCTCCCAAAACAAACAGAATTAGTCATTACATTTTAAGCATCCTGTATTTTCTTACAGTTTTAAGTTTTAACTTGGAAGACTTCAGGGACAGAGTCTATTGGGCTTTTGTGCTTCTTGTGGTTTGTTTTGGGTTTTTTTTTAGGATGGCTGCAGTGTTAACAGACCCGTTTCCTCTTTCAAAATTGTTACTGAGAATGTCATCTGTGGGAAATCAGGAGTTACGTGCTCCAGATCCATCAGCATTTACCTTGGGGTAAGCTCTTCTTTCTGCCATTATCCAGCTGAATAGATTTTAAGACCAGGTTTTCTTCATTTTTGGAAGCTTTGGGTGTATCTTAGAAGAGATGGTCTTCTAAGCGAAATTATGTGCTAAAACTAGAGCCTTGGTTTTAGTAGGAAATGCCATAGTTGTTTGTTTGGGTTTTTTTAATTCTCATGTTATGTTTTATTCTCCAAGACTCTTGCCTATGTTGAAGCCAGGAAATTTTGAAGCTTACTCCACAGTGAATTGCTCAATCAAAAGATACTGATTTCCTGCTGTAGTAGCACAGCATCTGAACTTCAGCAAGGAAAATACAGAGACTTGATAAGTTATAACTTTCAGATAAATTTTCTTCTAGAATCTGACAATCATACTGAGAGATGAAACTTTCGCTATTTCTGGGGAAAATCCTGGTGTACGATACAAAGTGAAAAAGAACGCCCTTCACCTGATGTTTGATATCGTTATCCCAGGAAAATATAACATGACCCTTATTTGGAATAAGCACATGAACTTCTTCATCAAGATCTCCAGAGAAACACAGGTATTGCAGAATAACTTCCTCAACAAAGTGTCCTTCAATTCAGATTGAACTGCACATTTGATCACAGTTGCCTTGAATCTCTGTGATGGCAAAGGTTTTCCAGAAGTGCTACTAGCAATTCATTTTTATCATTATTTCCAAAACAGCAGAGATCTTCACAAAAGGCTGACTTTTAAGGGATTTCTGTACTACATTCAGGAAATTTTTGAGCTAAGTGTTTGTAATTTATGCAACTGCATGTTTGAATTTGATCTCTAAATGATGACAGTTTACAGTTTAGAGGAGAAACCCATGCACAAGACACTAAGAATGTACAAGAGAGTATTTGTAGATGACATTCACTCCTAAAGCACAGGAAACTTCCAGTAATCAAAAGGGAAGGTAAGAATTGTAACTTGCTGAACTTATATTGGTGCTTTCATTGAATCAAGGAAACGATCTGTGGTTTGTGTGGGAACTACAATGGCAACATGAAGGATGACTTTGAAACTCGAAGCAAGTACGTGGCATCAAACGAGTTGGAATTTGTCAACTCTTGGAAAGAGAATCCTCTCTGTGGGGATGTGTACTTTGTAGTGGACCCCTGTAGCAAGAACCCTTATCGTAAAGCATGGGCAGAAAAGACATGTTCCATCATCAACAGCCACGTTTTTTCTGCTTGTCACAATAAGGTAAGAATTTATTTGCTCTTCTTTTTATTTATAGGCATAATCTGTATTCTTCCAAATGCTCACACTCCAACAGGTGGTTTTCTGTTCGTCAAAATGTTTCAATAAAATACATTTAAAATTTTCTATGGCTCACATTTATGTTAATTTTTTTTTTCAGTTGCACTTCACCAGCCCTTTTGTAAACAAAAAAGCTAAGTATGGTATTAACTGATTAGTTAAAACTACAAGAGTGAAAAAGGAATGAAGACTTAAAAATCAGATATTAGTCAGTCTGTTGGTGATGCCCGATATTGATCAATGGATTTTCAGGTGGTGAAAACGAGTGAGAAATGTGGATAATGCTGCAGTGGTTATGCCTATACATAGAGTATAATAGGCACAAAATAATCTTGGAAAATGAATTCCTTCCTTTTGCCATGCAGGTGAATCGGATGCCCTACTATGAGGCCTGTGTCCGAGACTCCTGTGGGTGTGACACTGGAGGGGACTGTCAATGTATGTGTGACGCCATCTCAGTCTATGCTATGGCATGCTTGGAAAAAGGCATCTGCATTGACTGGAGGACCCCTGAGTTCTGTCGTAAGTTTCTTTAAGCTCTCCTTAAACAGATTTAGGAGATTGTTATTGTCAGTATATTCATTTGGCAATGTAGGAAACTTACTAATAACCACCTCAAAGTTTGTATTTTCTCTGCGGGCAAAGAGTTGACTTCAGTCAGCTGGGTTTTGAAATACATACTTTTCTGGTAATTAACCAAAATAGTTTAACTCTTTTTACCATGGAGTAATGAGAGAGAAAATATGGTCACAGAAAGCAGACTGTTTCTTCTGTTATCACTGTATAATGCACTGTGAGTTTGCCAGCAGAAAAAGTATGAAATTGTAAAAAAAAAGTTTCATTTGAGCTATGATGAAATCACCTTCTGTGTGGATGTCAAGGGAATGAAGACAGCTGTGTTGGCTGGAACACTGTAAAACAGGAAAAAGACATCAAGGTGTTCCGGAACAGTGCATATAGAGTTTAAATTTACATTAGAAGCTAATCACTTCAGTGAAGTTTTTTTTATTCCAATTGTTAAATAATTATGTCCTTCTTCTAGTACTTTGAAAATAGCATGCCATTAATTTGAAAAAAAAATCTGACTTGTCTCTTGCTTTTCCCTTTTTCAGCTGTCTATTGTGAGTATTACAATTCTCATAAAAGAACAGGAATTGATGATGCTTTTTCCGATGGCTACAACGATGACAAATGCACCTGGCACTACAGGCCTTGTAACTGTCCAAATCAAAACTACAAATATGTCAACATCGAAGGTAATAACCTCTACTACCGTAAACCAGGAAACAGGAACATAATAATTATTTTCAATGCTGTTTTTTTTAAATCAGTCATACCACAGTTGAATAATGGTAATCTAATTGATATTATCTTTGAAGAAGGCATGCTCTTACCTTTACCAATAGTGTTTTAAATACATAATCAATTCAGTAGCTGTACTACATTTAGCTTTATGTCAGTCTCAGCCTATCTGGAAGAGAAATACTGGCTTGCACCAAACCAAAAGAATACACTGTACTTAGGAAAGAAAACATGTGAAGAGAGCAATTAATATTTTTATTAAACAAATGGATATAGCTGGAGAAACCAAACAAATTCCTAGATAGACAAAACCTCCTTCAGAGGATGGTGTTAGAAATACTTACCTGAATAGATGATGTTGTAATCAATATTTTTTTTAATAACAGAAATATAATATATTCTATTATAAATAGTATAAATTAATTGCCTTTCTCTGAGAAATGTAAAACAAACTTCTCTTCCCCTTTCTTCAGGTTGTTACAACTGCTCTCATGATGAATACTTTGACCATGAGGAGGAAAGGTGCATGCCATGTGGTAAGCAGCATTTCTTTCTCCACAGTAACTTGAAAACCATACTACCAACATTTGCATAGACCCACAGAAGATATTTTTCTAGTACCTCTCCATAAATGAGTGTTCATCTAAACATAACGTTCTTTCAAAATAATCCCATTGCTATACTGCTTGTAAAATCAAGGAATGAAAAGAAAAAATTAAAAGTAGAATTAGGGTAGGTAATGCTATAATACAGAACCTGGATGAACCTGACTGGTTTTAGTTAGCAACATGAGAAGTTATGTTCATTGTAAATGTGAGTACTTCTCAAGAGGTAGGTCTTCCTGAAAGTGTATTGGTGTTCTAATCTGTGTGAGGCACAGCCCCAGCAGAGCTGCGAGTTCTCATGTATTCAACACATTTCACAGAAAAAGAGAATCTGTAGAAGAAGAGCAGATGTAGCTACTGGACCCAGTAAATATCTTTTTAGAGATTTTTTTTTTTAATTAACTGGAGGTTTATTACCATATGGTTTATTTCCATGAAAACCTATCTTATTAAATAATGTTTTGGATAGACTCTAGCTGGACAGTTTGGATTTTCATGCAGATGTTAAAAAAACCTTAACAATTTTTCTCGTATTACAAAATTCTAATTTGTGTAACCGGGATCTCAGCTAGTGATCTCCTTTACTATCTTCAAGGATAGTTCTACTGTCCTTGAAAACTGAGGTGTCCTTAAGCATAAAAGTCATAAGAATGATAGCAAAAGCTTACTAGTGTTCATTATTATAATGAGATGTATGGATTTTTTTGTAATTAAGTCCTTTGATGTGAATTTTACCACTGGAATATGTAACATGAGACATTTTCAGGAACACCTCAGTAATTAACACAATTCCAATCTGAGATTTGCCTTTTTTGGGATATTTTAGTATGCTTTTATTCACAGATTTAACCTGTTTTGCCTTTATGTAACAGGACAAGTCAACGTTACCACCACACCTGCACCATCTTCACCTTCACCAGGTTAGTTTACACAGTTTACCAAACTGGTACTTACACACTGATATGTCCTGATAAGAGTTTATGAAATCAGTAATGTCCTCTTCTGTGTGATAGAGTAGCATTACCAGTTTCCCATGCATAAGGTGAAATGATGAAAAGTACCCTGGTACCATAATATCCTGGGCTGCATCAAAAGCTGCGTGGCCAGCAGGTCAAGGGAGGGCACTGTGCCCCTCTACTCTGATGAGAGCCCACTTGGAATGCTGTGTCCAGCTCTGCAGTCCTCAGTTCAAGAAAGACAGAGGAGGGCCACAAAAATGACCAGAGGGCTGGAACACCTCTCCTGTGAGGAAAGGCTGAGACCTGGGGTTGTTCAGCCTGGGGAGGAGAAGGCTCCATGGAGACCTCATTGTGGCCTTTCAATACTTGAATGAGGTTTACAAGAAAGATGAGGACAGACTTTTTAGTAGGGCCTGTTTTGATGAGACAAGGTAAATGGTTTTAAACCAGAAGAGAGTAGATTCAGACTAGATATAAGGAAGAAATTGTTTATGATGAGGGTGGTAACACACTGGAAGATGTTGCCCAGAGAAGCTGGTGAATCCCCTTACTTGGAAGCATTCAAGTCAGGCCGGACAGGCTTTTGAGCAACCTGATCTAGCTGAAGATATCCCTGCTCATTACAGAGGGAGTGGACTTGATTGTCTTTAATGGTCTCTGCCAACCCAAGCTGTTCTATGATTCTATGATGAAAAAGATCCCACAAAAATTTTATCCTAGTCTTAGTAGCGACTGGCCATATAACACTTCAACAATTGAAGAAAGCCTTGATGGAAATGTGTGACTGACTATACCAAATCCCTATAGGCTGATACAGGAAAGGAATCTATATATGCTGATCTTAAATTTGTTAGAAATTCCATTAATTTCCCTGAAGACAGATGGTATTGGAAAACTTTACGCTGTGGGTTGTGGAAATAATAAAATTAGGGATACTATTGGAAATAGTATTCCAGAACGGAATAGTGTTCCATCTCTGCTGATATGCCCAAGTATTTGTGCCAAATTCACTTTAAAGTGAAGAAAAAGGTATAAAACATCTCCCAGAATACCTGTTTAATGTATTCACTGCACATAATAGCAGAGGAAGCAATGGATAACTGCTCTTAAAGGTTTAATCTAAAAGGTAATGGGTTTAAATAGTAGCTACTGCTAATAGCTATAAAAACAGTGTTTTTACTTAAAAAGAATTTCAATTTATATAGGTATGCTATCAACAGATTATTGAGGACTATTTCTTACCCTTTGGTTTTGATTTTTTCTCTTAGTAACAACAGTGCAGCCTAAAGTAACAAGGAGCTCTACCACTAGCACCCTACCAACAGTACCTAGTACTTCTTCTGCAACAACTGTATCAACTGAGACTACAAATCCAACAATAACTGCAAAAATTACGGTTCCAAGAACTTCCCCCTCACAACCTCTTGTCACAATAAAGTCAACAACTGGTAGGTTTTTTGTGTTACTGCCTAAAATAAATTATGGTAAACTTGCTCTATACCTCTGTACATAGTTGAGATACCACTCCTAGGAATGCATTTCAAATTCATACAACATCCAAGCATTAGACTCCAAATCATGAAGCAGGAAAAGTAGGCTTCCAGAAAGGAGTTTGTAAACCGGACATGTTCAGAAGTGTAGATTGAAAGTGCATGAAAAGATAAAGGATACAGGCATTAGGTTAGAAACACAACCAAAAGTCACTTGTGTGATTCATCTGAGAAACTCAAGTAGAAGTTCTATAAGCAGTGAGCCAGCCCAGCTCCAGTTGGGTTTATTAGCTCAGCTTCAGCCTCTTTTCCACTGGCTCATTTATGGAGTTCAAAGAGCACCCAGTCTATTGACTCTGAATAATGTAGGCAAGCCCCAAAGCAGAGTCACACAGGTATCAGTGTAGCAGCTTTGTCTAGGCTTCTAAAGTCCTGCTCTCTGGAGGATGACTCTGCCAACATAAATTACTTTCTGGTTCTATGGCTTGTGGAGCCTCATTTAGCCTCACACCAACATGCACTTCAACTAATAAACTGTCTTGGACCCAGGCTGTGAGGGAAGGCAGAGTTAAAAATAGGTCCCAAAGGAGTCAAAACACACGGAAGCTGACACTGTGACATGATTTGTGCACTGGGACAAGGAAAGTCTATAGTATGATGTTATTTAGCTTTTCAATACATATTACAGAAAGCTGCAACTGTGGCTGGTTTGGAACATAATAAAAGCCAATGGACAAAGCCCATATAGACTTTAGCCAAAGTGACAACAAAGCTAACTTCTTAGAAAAAATTATATTAAACAAATCTAATACAGCAAAATACAGAAAATGAGAACAAAGACAGACATAAGGCAATAGAAAACAAATATAAGTACAGAAATATTTGGTAAGCTTATGAGAACATGAATACAACAATCATACTGAAAATATTGAAAAAATAAAGGTGAAAAATTATCTCTAAAATATGAATATATTTTTATAATTTATCTGGTTTTAATTTTTCTGTGACTTGGTTACATTATATTTTTTACCTTTACTCCAAAAGAGCATACAACATCAATTTTTACCACACCAAACATGACTACAACCATCACTACCCCTTCCATAACTACCTCAGTGAAAAGAACCATAGCCACTACACCAAAGTCTGGTCCATCATCACCTTCTGCCTCATCAACCACTGCTTCAACAGAGACGGAACAAGTAGGGGTCACCTCACCACCCTTCAAGACCACTACCAAAAAGGAAACGGCAACCTCCTCAATACCTACTCAAACCACAACTCAGAGCACAACTTTCAGCCAGCCTAAACTAACAACAGCAGGTAAACAGCACTTTTTTCTACCTGTCAGGTTGAAGCCATCACTCACAAGATATATATCAATATACTCCTTATAAAAAACACATTCTTACTAGTGGTCTTAACATTACAAATAGGAAAGGACATGGATAAGAAGTGTGATTAAAATGGAAATTTGTCTTGCCAACAGAGCAAGCATCTGACATCTAAATATGATGTTAAAGCTAATATTTCTCTTCCAACACTTCCTCCAAATTTAGACAAAATCTCTCTATGCTGCAAAGCAAGTTCTTGAAAACTCACAGACCACAGAATATATATTCCCCCTAGCCATGGTAACAAATACTCCCCCCAAAAACTATTAACTTTTTTGAATGTCTGACACTCAATATACAAACAAGGATGGTCTCGTCTGAGGCTGTATGGCAACATGAATTACTAGGTTAGCAACTGACAGCATAGGCTGGGACAGTGTGTGGTGGGAAGTGTACTGTAGTGGGAGGGCAGCTGTACACTCTTTCCCAAATCCAGGTCTCTCCCACAAAGTACTGTTGGGGTGCATACATCTGGGTCTTCTTGTGCAAGCAATTACAGCTTCCTCTAGGAACTTTACCAGCTCCCAACCTTTACTAATATTCATTCTTACTTCACAGAGAGGGAGGGAACCGAAGCAACCACTCTGCACTACCCAGAAAGTGAGTAAAAGAGAGTAGAGAGATTCCCTTGGCCTACGGCTCTGCTTCACTTTACCCCTGATTTTCCAGATGATGGTCTTGCCCAGTCTGGAATACCTGAGAGGGGAAACACGTGCGTCCAACAAGGCTCTTGTTTCCTCAGGAGCTTCAGAAAAAGGCAGGGAGTATTAAATTGTCAGAGGGTACCCCTTCAGACCCAGTTTTTGCTCCATATTTTTTGAGGGGGAGCCACTGGCCCACTTCTCCCTCTTGCCCAGTAAGACTCAGTGGGGTCTACTTCTGCCTTTCTAACCCTTAGGGTGATTCCCTGGGGCTTCTGCGTGAGAATTGCCTACCTCCTTTGCCTGCCCCTCTTGCCCTTCCACCCTCAATCAGCTTGTGTTTTTCTCTCTGTAGTTGTCACCCACATAAGAACAACGTTGACACAGCCTGTACAGCACCTCGTCACACAGACACAGGCCACCCCTGCCACATCCACCAGCAGCACCTCTGTCCCGAGAGAGACCAGCCCTGCCATCAGCGCAGGAGTTCCACTGACGAGGACGTTTCCAAGCTCCAGCTCTTTGCCTGTCACCTCAGCCTCATCTGCTTCTGCTCTCTCCTCGATGCAGCTGGGAACATCATATCCTGGTAAGGCCCCCTCCTGCCCTTCCTGCTGCTCTGCCTGCTTCTTCCAGCTCCCACCCTTCTCTCCTAAGCAGCACATCCCACAATGGCCTCAGTTTTGGTACTCATTCTCAAGTCCCCCTGCCACTGCCATGGGATGCAGGCAGGTCCTGGGACTGACCCACACATGACCGTGTCTGCGTCTTCCTCCCTGCAACTTCAGGGCTTTGGCTCTGGGGCACGGGCCTCTGTCAGGGTACATGCATCCATGAGTTCCTGCCCAGACACAAGCTATCACACCTCCCTCTTCTTACAGTGCTGCCCTGAGAATGCACAGTGGAGCAGGGGGGGAGAAAAGGCAGGGAAACTGGCAACACATCTCCAGTTTACAGCTCAGGATAGTTTTGAGTGAGAGGCATAACCCAAGGCATCATCTCCAGCCAAAGGATGCACAGGCCCTGGCAGACCCATGAAAAGTGCAGTTCAACAAATATGACCTCACTGACCGATGCTGATCCCAAGTGCAAGAGTGACCAGTGGAGGGTGGGCAAGAAAGTGTCCACTCAACTCCCTGCTAAAGTTCTTTCAGTTAGACCCACGTGCCAGAGTTGTCTTAGTGTTGATCCTTCTTTGGGGAGATGCCACAACATGCTTTGCCAAGA
The DNA here is from genome assembly GCA_013397725.1 of Rhagologus leucostigma. NCBI lineage: Eukaryota > Metazoa > Chordata > Aves > Passeriformes > Rhagologus > Rhagologus leucostigma. The sequence goes on along the minus strand of VZTD01004959.1, from coordinate 2,361 downwards.
ATCATTTCTCAGACTCAACCATTCTTTTCTCTCATCCCTTTCTTTGTAGCAAGGGAGCCAACCAGAGCTAAGACACCAACTACTAAAGTAGTAACAGGTGAGTGCTCTGGTCATGAAAAAGATAAGTCATTCCTGGCCAATGCACCCATATCCCTTCAGTAGCCATGACTCTCGCATGGATTCCTCCCAGCAGAGTCTGCAGGAAGCCAATTTTAAACAACCAGTAAACAAGTGATACCTCTTCCCCACTCACCTGTTCCAGGAAGAAGGAGATCAGATAAATTGTTAGAGGTCAATCTTCAAAATGGTCAAGAGCAAGCACTTATGAAAGAGAAGCAGGACAGAATAGAACGTATTTAGGATAATGGATGCTTTTATTAACTGAAAAAAAAAACCACAAACCAACCAAATTTAGTGGGACATAGGCCTCCCATCCTGGCCCATAACTGAGCACAAAGCCTCCAAAACAGAAGTCAGTATCACTCAACTTCGCAAAAGCCAGCAACATACAACTGACCTGTGCTTTCCTCCTGGCAGCATTCACCCATGAACAGTCAGCTGTGCCACACACTGGGCCACCTCTGACCACGCACAAGACCATGGCCACCACCTCCATCAGCAGCACCTCCAGGACCTCTGTCTCCACAAAAGTCCCTCTGGAAACACCATCTCCACATCCCAGCTCTCCACCTGCCCCCAGCAGCCCCCTCAGCACCCGGCTGCCATCCACTGCCACCACTCCCACAGTCTCCTCCACAGCAGCTCCAAGCACCAGCCCCAGGCCTACACCTACAACCCTGAGGCCCAAGCCCTCTTCCCCTACAACCAGTGCTCCAAAGGAGTCTCCTGTAACAGAGTCCTCTGCACCCACCACAGCCAAAACCAGCACGCTGCCATTGCCTGCTTCTTCTCCCTCCTCAACTGTGGCCTCAACATGGATCAGCTCCTTGCAGCCTGGTAAGTCTCCCTCCTACCCATCCTGGTGCTTCCCCCTGCTCTCCCTTTTCCCTTCTTCCTTTCCTGGCATGCAGGTTGCTTGCATGGTTGTTTTAGTTTATGCTCCCCATTCCCTCTGCCTTCTGCATTGGCACATTGGTATGGCCTTACTTTGTTCTGGCTCTGGGACACTGGTCTCTGCCATGGAGCCTGACCTGCCATCTTAAAGGAGACTGACAGACTGACCTTAAGCTCTGCCTAGACTTTGAATGGAGACATGCATATCCAGACAGGGCCTTCTTCCAAGAACAGGTAGTGGGATCTGTCCTGTAGGAAGCTATTGTATCCATTTTTTCCCTTTTTCAGGAGACAATCCAGACAGCAGCTGGTAGACAAGACCAACAGTACAAGTGTTCCCTTTTTCCCAGGAATACACAGTGCAGCACAGCATTGCTGGTTTTGCTTCTATCTCCAATCTAAGGTCTCTGACCATACACATTTCTTTTTTTTCTTCTCCTCATCCTCAACTGACTTGTGCTTCCCTCCTGGCAGCCTTCACCCATAAAATGTTGACCGTGCCACACATTGCGACACCTGTGACCACACACAAGACCACGGCCGCCACCTCCATCAGCAGCACCTCCAGGACCTCTGTCTCCACAGGGAGCAGCCCACCAAGCAGCACAGAAGTGCCTCTGGAGACAGCATCTCCACATCCCAGCTCTCCAACTGCCACCAGCAGCCCCCTCAGCACCCGGCTGCCATCCACTGCCACCACTTCCACAGTCTCCTCCACAGCAGCTCCAAGCACCAGCCCCAGGCCTACACCTACAACCCTGAGGCCCAAGCCCTCTTCCCCTACAACCAGTGCTCCAAAGGAGTCTCCTGTAACAGAGTCCTCTGCACCCACCACAGCCAAAACCAGCACGCTGCCATTGCCTGCTTCTTCTCCCTCCTCAACTGTGGCCTCAACATGGTTCAGCTCCTCACAGCCTGGTAAGGCTCCCTCCTACCCATCCTGGTGCTTCCCCCTGCTCTCCCTTTTCCCTTCTTCCTTTCCTGGCATGCAGGTTGCTTGCATGGTTGTTTTAGTTTATGCTCCCCATTCCCTCTGCCTTCTGCATTGGCACAGTGCTATGGCCTTACTTTGTTCTGGCTCTGGGACACTGGTCTCTCCCTTGTAGCCTGACCTGCCAGTCTAACAGGGGACTGTCCTTAAGCTCTGCCTCTTCCTTGAAGGGACACATATATCCATATATCTGCATATCCACAGAGGGTCCTGTTCCGAGAACAGATAGTGGGATCTTGCCTGTTGGAAGGCACTGTATCCATTTCCTCCCTTTTTGTGAGAGTAATCAGACAGCTTTAGACAGCGCCCAGAGTCTCAGTGCTCCCATTCTCTCCAGGAATACTCAGTGCAGCACA
>VZTD01004958.1:1021652-1142647 GCA_013397725.1 Rhagologus leucostigma | reverse complement strand
AAAAAAAAAAAAAAAGAGAGCGCTTTTGATTAGATGGGTGTAAGGAGTGAGAAACTAATTTGACTTTTGATTAAGTGATCTCACTTTTCTGGCACCATCACCTATTTCTCAATTATATTCTCCTTAAAAAAATATAAATGTGCCTATTATCTTAACTGACACGGAAGGGCAGAACAGAAGATTTTCAGCTTTCCCTAGCTCCCGCAGACAGTGAAACAGGAAAATGAGTGGCCCCTACAATTTACAGCCTCTTACTTATTACAGGCTGTGACTGCTGTGAGCACAGGGGGGATAATCAGCTTGTCAAGAGCCTGCCACTGAGAATGCCAACATATGATCACTCCTATTGTTTCAGAAGACTTCTTAGGAAACTGTGGCACTGTATTTGCATTTAAAAAGCCATGCTGTACAATTGCAAAGAGAGTTTATTTCAAGAAATACTGTAAAATAATCCTTAAAATGATTAATTCATTCTTTCCCATGAATACTGTATAAAGAGACATAAAGTAGATATTGTTATATTGAAATTCTGGATCAAAATCATTAGACTAGCAGCTATTTGTAGGAGATAAAAATCTGTTCACTGGTGACTGTTTTTTCTTGCACAGAGGATGGTTGGTGCTCTATTTAAAAAGTAATAAAACTTGAATGAATCAAAATCTGTATATGTTAAGTTGTTCAGAGCTTCACATTGTATAGCATTGTACCAGTTTTTAATAGCTCAAAATTGGACTTAAGCACTTTGATAGCAACAAAACTTTTTAACTCTCTTTTTTCATGGAGTCAAGTGCTAAACAACAGTTGCCTCCAAAGTAGAAACCTTACCACTCAAAAGAAAAATAAAAGCAAAAGGAGTTTTATCAAATCCAATGGTCTACAAAGAGACAGACAAAAAGTTTTTGATGAAAAGTCCAAGAGCAAAAATTTGCAAGGAAATAAAGAGAGGCAGCTTTGGAGCACTGTAGCTCCACTGATTTGAACCTAGTTCAACATTGGAGTTCAATACGTGTATAAAGTCAATTAAAATATTGTGGGCAAGTGGAAAAAAGTGCTAAAGCTCAATTAAGTAGGAGCCATGTAAAAGCTGTACAAACCTTCTGGAGCCATCTGGATACACATAAGCAAAGCAGAGCATTGACGGGTTAAAAGATATATGAAGGGAATTAGATTTCTGAACTAAGATGCTAATCTCTTTCAGCTTCAGCTGCTGTATCAAGATTAGAAAAGGGGATAAAAAGCCTTAATAAGGACAAACATTGTGAAAACTGAAAGGCGCAATCAAATATTAAACCATGCACCATTAACATGCCTGACCTAAACCATTCAAATATGAACAGCAAGAGTAAGTGAATTATAAGCAAATTATCTAAGGAAAGGCCAGATGTGTTTCTTGAAGAAAACTATTAGACCAGAATATAAACTGGAAAGCAATTAGTTTTTTCAGGTATTATTTCTCAGTGATTAAATTAAGGAAAAAAAAAAGAAAAGAAATGAAAAATGTTTAACTTGATATCAAAGACACTGAAACTTATTAATAGAAGAGATTAAATTAGATACAGATAAATTCTTTATGGTAATAAGGAAAAAAAAAAATCTCTGTCCCTCTAGTTCCCTTATTTCAGGTGGGGATTTTTTTTAGAATAATTTTGATTTTACTTTACAGATGCTGCAGTTGGGAAAAAATCATACATGGAAGAGATACCGACAATAAATTACATTCCCTACGAGGGGATGTACTTAGAAATATACATATCTTTAGAATTAGCCTGAAAAGGATATCATAGTTTCATAGGCTTAAACTCCAAGGCAAAAATAAATTAAGCTTAAGAATACCTGAAGTCCTTGTGATCTTGTCAAAGTTAGTATCTTTCTTTTCTAGCCTTAGAAATGTATGCATCAAGTTTTGTTAAATCTTGTTTTCCTCAGCTTTCGAACTATTTTAAGACTCAAGGTAAGTTTTGCAATATCTAAATATGTATCCAAGAGAAGATGTTGCAGTGCAGAGAAATAGGTAAATAAGCAGAGCCAGGAGACAGAAGATTCAGACAGACCAAGTTTGCCAGACTCAGATTCAGTCTGGCATAGAAACGCAATCAAAGATAGAAATTAAGGAACATCATTATAGTGAAATTAAATAATGGAAGCAGAAAAGGTATCTGAAGCAAAAGCAAAACACATTGGCTTGAGCATTATGCCTTGCTGCACAGCTACGCAGCTTTCAGACACAGCTACCTTGTTTGCAACATCCTGTGCATGTTTACAGCCATTTGTGGGGAAGTTTTGTATAGTATTTGGAATTGTATAGCTCCACAAGCAATACAGATCAGTTCCCTATACTTCACTTTGGAACCTAGGCAGCAGCTGAATGGCTCATTTTCCACTACTATAAGGATTGCCAGCTCTTGAACTTAAGCTTGAGTGCATTCATCCTATCAGGATCCGGGGCAGAGTCTCCTCTGAGGTTGAGGGACTGGTTAAGTAGGCTTGAGAATCTTTAAGATAAGCCTAGAGGCAATTTTTCCATATGGCAGGGTACTGCTAAAATTGATCCTCCATAGCAAAAGACAAACAAATGTTGTTTCTCAAAATTTAAATGGTTTCAAATTTGCACTTCACCCAAGACTTTCTTAAAATTAATCTACAAAGCAATCAAAATCTATCTGATTTCTTCTGTTTAACCTGAGCTATTGTGAATTCAGGAAAGAAAGGCCACAGAAAGCGTAAGAAACTAGGAACCTCCTCCCACCAGTCAGTTAGAGCTCTTAATTAGAACCATTAGTTACTCTGATTTCAGCTTCTAGGACTGTTTTGAACTAAAGAATCATTGAATAAGAAATTGTGATGAGACACAAACCCAGGGTCATAATATGGTTGAGTTGGCATGGTGGTAGGTGTTTGGTCCAAGGTTGGACTTAGTGATTTTGGAGGTCTTTTCCAACCTTAATAATGTCATGATTGTATGAAGGGGCTAGACTTTGCTCAATACAAATGCTTTCCTACTAGCTCAGTGTTGCTTTAGTCCTGCCTTTGGTGCACAGTTACTCAGTTCTCATAGTGTTTGCATTCCCACACAGATGGTTTCATTGGTGTGGTTGAAAAGAGTACCACACCTTTCTCTGTTGTAGAAAGAACTGAGACTTCTAAATATTTGAGCAAGCTGTAAGGAAGAAAGAAAATAGAGTAAAACTAATAATCTCCTAAACTATACATTAAGGAGGAAAAGAACACAAACCCACAACCCCAAATAACATAACAAAAAACCAACACAGAAAATAAGAAAATAAAATGCTATGAATTAGAAAAATACTCTCCATGATTAAGAATACTCAGGAACAATTATGTAATGAGTCTCATATAGCTATATTAATATGAGAATGGTTTATAGCAGGGGAGATTCAGGTACATAGGCATCAGGTGCATCTATTGTGTCTTTGAAGGTATCCAAGCCAGCCCTGTCAGAATAGGTGATAGGATAGAGGACCTACCAGAGATCTTCAGCTTCCTGACATGGCAGCTGGAAGCAAAATATAATATCCAATATCTCAAATTACATTAAGTGTCTAATTTTAAGCAATTGAACTCCATCCAGAGAGGTAATAGCAGAGAATTATACAAAAATTTGATCCTGTTATATAGCAGTGACAAAAACTTCTCACTTATGCAGAAAGAATTTAAGAAAAAGCTATGCAGCTCCATAAAGAAATTGAATGGTCTTTATAAGAGAAAAGTCTTCTAAGAAGTTGAAGTAGTGTCTAAATAAATAAACTAGGAAGTTTTGGCAGATGATAATGCATGACAGTAGGTCAGAAAGAGTTTCGGGAACAGCTTACCAAGGTTGTAAAAATGATACTAATGTTTTTTCAAGGACATAGAATGTGATGAGCCAGTAGGTGACCAGAGCTCTCAGAGTATGTTAGGACACATTTAGAAAGACTAAATATTTGTGGTTTTTTCCTCTGTGATTACACTGCAGAAATTGAAGAGTTTTCCATGTTGTACCTCGTGAGGACTGTGTTTCAGGATCTGTTGCAAACTGACATTTTGTAGAGCTTACACAACAAAAGAATGAAGACTAAAGAATTATGCTAGAAGCCTAGGAAAATCAAGGAAGATATAGCTGAGCAAACAGCTGCAAATACAGCCTCTTTCAAATCAGCTGTGCTAACATATGATTGGGAAGTGGAAGAAGACACTCAATTTTAAAAATTCAAGGGTTCATTCATTCAGGGGACAACACAACACTAAATATTTTTTAAAAGGAAGTTTGTGCAAACTACTCTGAAAAAAAAACCCATTAGATACTATCAAGGTTCACTAAAGGAGCCAGTAAGCAACTGTAGTGGGTTGACTCTGGCTGGGTGCTGGGTGCCCCCTTAGTCACTCTATCACTCCCTTTCGCTTTGGGACAGGGGAGAGAGTAAGATGGAGAACAGCCAGCAGGGTGAGATAAAGCAGTTTTATTACAGTAAAAGAAAAGGAATAAGCAGAGATTTGTGCACGCAAAAGCTAAAGGGAAAAAAAAGGTCAATCTTTATTTCCCATTAGCAGCGATGTTCAGGCACTTCCCGGGAAGCAGGGCTTCAGCACGTGTAACGGTTCCTCTAGAAGGCAAACACTGGAAGCTCATGAATGCCCCCCCATTCCTCCTCTCTCTCTCAGCTTATATATCTGAGCTAACGTCATACGGTATGGAATATCGTTCTGGTTAATTTGGGTCAGTTGGCCTGGTTGTGTCCCTCCCAGGATCTTGCCCACTCCCATCCGCTTTGATGGGGGAAGGAATGTCAGAGGGGCAGTGCTGCTCAGCAGTAGCCAAAACACTGGGCTGTTATCAATAACCTTCCAGCTACCAATGCAAAGCACTGGGAAGGCTGTGAGCTTTACCTTAGTCAGACCCAATACAACACCAAATATTGAAATAATTTCTTTGCTTTTCAAACATCTTTCAGTAATTGTATCTAGAGAGGCCCTCAAAAATTTTCCCAGTAAATATGCAAAGAAATAAAATAAGTGAAATAAGAGGCAAGCTTCTAACATGGAGAAGTAGCTGTTCGAAAAGAAGGTGTACTAGCTTGAAAGCAAACTAGTGAGAGACTCCAAGTCAGAAATACAATTTAATAGGGAAAATAAAAATAAATACAATAGTACAAAAAAACCCCAATCCACTGACAGAATAAGAATACAACCTGACCCCCTGACGGTCAAGGGGTTGGTAGCAGTCCAATTAAATGGTGGCTGCACTCCTCCTGGGGTGATGGTTCTGTTGAAGCAGTGGTTCTCTAGAAGGGTCTGGTCTTCCTCTGAAGGTCCAGCAGTGGTGTAGAAGGGTCTAGTCTTTCTCTGGGAATCCAGTGGAAAAGGCTGCCTGTGCTGTTCCAAACCCCAGATTATATCCAGGTGGGAATACTTGGCTCCTGCCCCCTGGGCGGAGCATCTCACAATGGGATGGTGAGTCACGAGGTAAGGCATTGATGGGCCCATTAACAGAAGATAGTCTGGAGGGAGGAGGCAGGGAACATTGCTACACCTGGTTTCAACAGCTCATGAAGATGGTAATAGAATACACTGTAACCCAGGACAGAAAGAAAACAGAATAGGAATAAAGTTTCATTTCTGTCAGGAAGAAAGTGATCACCAGTAGAATTCTCTCAGGAACCCATGCTCTGTGCTATTCAACATGCTTATAAATGATGTGACATTTAACTTGTGTATTTTATTTTTCTATATGTTTAGGAGTAAGGAGGTCTTGCAATACACTGAAAACAATTGTGATAATTTAATACTGAGTACAAAGGACTAGCTTATTATTTTGTTTGTATAGGCTGATCTAACCTCTTAATTTAGACCTGAATGTATTTTTATGATCCTTATGAAAAGAATAGAGCCAGTTTTTCCTTGGAGAATATGTATTAATTAAAAGGCTTCACATATAAACTGAATATCTATATAATACACTGCTCTCTTTTCTGCTGGTAAATACACATGAGCAGTCTAGAAGACATGAAAAGGCTGAAAAAAAATATCAGATTTAATTTTAGTTTTACTAAATTTGCAGTATTTCTGCAAAGGTCTGAGTGGGGAATTGGCATTACCACAGTTATTAAAATGTTTCTCAGTAACTATGGACACTTTTGGGATAGTAGCATGGCCACCCTAATGTTGCAGAGAAATTAGATTAAGTTTAAATATAAATTTGATATTGCTATTTTTTTACTCAGAAGAATGCACAGGTTTCATAAGAATGTTTCAGATAAGAAATTTAATAGAAAGACGAAATATTTTCTTCTCTTATTCCCAATGCCCATCAAAAATTATTCAGAATTTCAGCTGGGGTTATCTAATCCAATATGCCATGTGTGGAAATGGAGGATATATGTGATCACCAGTCATCTTTTATGAAATTACGGAAATTAATACAATCAAAGAACATATGGGACTATTAACATGCCAGTTTGGGCTTAAGTGCAGTGAAAACATTGTAACAAATCTATGTAGGAAGTGTAAGTTTCAAGAGTGTTAACTCTAATTACGAGAAAGATTATCTCAGAGGGCCTGTTGTTTACATGATATAGCTAACTTCAGCTGTTACATTGAGAAGGTAAGGTAGCCTTTACAGAGAAGTTATGGCCCATGTTATGGAACAGTTTGGACATCTTTAGCTGAGTGCAGAGATGCTTCAAAGTAGGTTGTAAATAATTCAGTAGTATAAAGTGAAAATGGATTAGTTAGTACACAATCAACAAGGCATTAATGAGATATTAGGGATTAATGAGATATTAGGTCAAACATTAGTGTGGTCAGACCTACATCTCCCTATAATACGCTATACTCCTTATAATACACCTGAAGAGTCTCTGTTGTCCAGGAAAGTAGCAGTCAGAGGGGCAGGGACTGCATCTTTCCCATGTGCCGCTGCTTTGCCAGGTCCCACCAGCTTTGTCATCAGTGGTAACACTGACGGTTTGACTAGAAGGTCCTGAAAGTGATCCTGAAAGTGATGGATCATTGAACCTTTACAGCTTAATAACATCCTAGAAGAAGAAAGTCCTTGGTGTATCTTGCTGATTTGCATCTCAGGAGATTATGGTTATTACTTGATATTGTAGCATACTTTTCATCTGCAAACAGCAAGTAGGGGTGAAAGAGGAGCCTGAAGCTGCTTGAGACTGTTTTAATGAGTGAAGCCTCCTTGAACTGACTTTCAGAAAAGACATTAATTGCAGAAAGGTCTCATAATAATTATAGTATCTTGAAACATTTAAGTTATCTTGGCTATAAAACGGGGCCTACACAATCAAATTATTACAGGCACGATATTAAACTGCCTACTTTTTTTGTGGTTTGCTCCTACTATTATCATTTTCTCATTAGCCAAGTAAAAGTATTTCATTTCTACAGATTTTATAGTATATAGGGTTTATATTGTACTTTGGGGACTGCAGGACTAATAACACATCTCTTCAAAACATGCAGTGAAGCAGCAGCACTTTAAGTACCCCATGCATGCATTCCTGCATTTTGAGAATAACATAAACAGACTTCGAAAGAGGTAACCAACTTCCAGAGCTTACCACCCCACTAAGAAAACATATGTACTTATATTTTTTTTTATTTTTTCATGTTTCATTTTTTTTTTCTTTTTTTTTGTCCTTAAGGGTAAGGCAGAAAATTGTGTGTTAACTGATAGACTGACATAAGTGGGTGATATGGGTAGTCTATAGTGGCCCAGAGCTGTCATGAACTTCTGGAGCAAAAATCTCATGTTGAGTTGAGGATTCATCATGATAATGTCCTTGATAACACACAGGAGATTTATGGCCAGGTTGGACCACTACTGTAAATTCATCCTTTTTGTTTCCATACAGGAAATAGGTTGAAAAGGAATTTTTTTTTCCCCAAAATATCTGCCATACATGAAAAGCACTTTAAAATATTTTTTCTCCTTAGGAGGTAGTAAAGAAAGCAGAACAAATTTTTAGCTAAGAGAAATGTAAAACAGTTCAACCAATTTTACTATCAACTGCAATTTATTCTCTTGTTCCTCTGTGCTTTTCCTTCCAAGATAGCTGCTTATGCTACACTAAGCTCTACTCTTTCCCAGCTGTACATAACTTATGCTTAATACTTCTGCTTTTGTCAGAACTTTTAAAGTGTCCAGAAGATAGTAAGGACAGATTTTTACCTCCAGTTAGGTCTTACAAATCAGGGTCATTTTTGTAATCACAAATACATTTTGCTTATAAAAATCTCTTCTACTGTGGTGAAGAGTTGCAAAACTATACTAATAAAAAATTTTTATACATCCTTTAATGCTCTCATAATATCTTTAAAGGGCTATTTAATGCAAAATTTCAGAGAAAAGGAATTACCCTTTAAATCAGTTTTATTTACAATACCATGATGTTTGAAAAAATCTCTGAGCATGATTTTGTGATGTGTTCAGTCTGTCAATTCCAAATGAATGATTTTGATTTACAGACTTGTGAAAAAAGTGAATTTACAAAAAATGGTCAATATTATGCCTAATGTCATGTACTAGTAATTGACATTTCTGCTTAACCAAAGTAACTTATTTTCAGTTCTTCTCTTATCAGCTAGTGAATAAAATGGTCACCTGCTTTTGCTACTAAAATATAGAGCATACCGTAATAGACAGTATTCTTTCTGAGTTAGTTCTGGATATGATGAAACTAAGAACAAAATAGTTCAATTCAATTGTAGGTCTTGTGTTTAGCTGAGTATCTTTCACATAGTGATGTTGTTTGCCATGACCTTACCAAGACTTTTGACATTGTCTTCCACAGTGTCTTTTTTAGCAAAACTAGTGAGGTATGGTTTGGATAGATGTTTTTAAAGTAAGAGAATTTGATGTTTGGCTTAAATTGGGCATTGTAGTAATCAGAGTATGAAGTCCACCTGGAGGCCAGTAATTACTGATGTTCTTCAAAGGTATCTAGAACTATTTTTGATACTGACAATTATAGTTTTTAAGTCTGTATCAGGATAATGTGAAGGAAATCTCCCTCAAGGACTTTGTGGATAGTATCAAAAAGTGATGTCAGTGTGGGCATTAAATGATGTACTCAAAGGAAGGGATGTTACAATGATAATCCTTGACAGAACAGAGAAATGACCTATCCAGAACCTCAAGAAGCTTAACAAAGTAAAATGCAGCTGAGACTGAAACACCCCACACAACAATATAGGCTGCATACTTACTAGTCTCAGTGGTGAAATTAAAGCAGGTTACAGAGAGTCTAAGACAGACAGGAACAAAACCCGGCAATGGATACTGCAAAAACTTTTTATGCAACCTCCTTTACTCTTTGACTGTTCTCATGATGAAAAAGTTTTTGTTCATATTCATTTTGAACTTGTCTTGTTTCAACTTATGCTCACTGTCTCTTTTCCTCCTACCGTGCACTTTTGTGAAGTGCCTGGCTCCCTCTTCTTAGTAAACTCAGCCTAGGTACTGTGGGGCTCCTGTTAGGTGCTCCCAAAGCCATCTCTTTTCTAGACTGTCCAACTACAAGTCTTTTTGTTCTCATAAACCACGTGCTCCAAAACTGGGGCATGGGAGACTTTGCTTGTGAAAGCTGACACAACTTGAAAAGGCACTAAGAAGACAGACAGACATTCACTGAATGTGCATAGTAAAAAGCAGAAGTGAATATGTGTTATGACAAGTTTCAGCTAGATAATAGGAAACACTGTGTACCATGAAGGTGATATATCAGAGGGGCAGTGGCTGAACCATTCCTGGGAACTTTCAAATACTAATTTGATAAGGGCTTGTGCAATATTATTTGCTTTGGTTGGACGAGATAATCTCCCCTCCAACCTCAATAATTCTATGATTTTTGGAGATGAAAGTGAACCAAGCCATTCCTGTTTCTCAGCTTTGTTGAGTTTGAGCTTCTCTTTTGTGCTTATATTTTAAAGAGACAAATCCTTAGAAAGAGACAGCAAATTGATGAGGCAGGTGCTCTTTCCTGTCCCTATGTCAAAAGCCAGCTACTTGGACTGCAATCGTCTGCCATTCAGGAACTTGCATTCAGGTGAAAAAAATGCTCCTCCAGAGCTCTCATTTTTATGTAGATAATTCAGTGACACTTCTGAGGGAAGGAACAAAAATGGTTGTTATATATACAAGACAAATGTGAGCGTATTCGGAGTCTGAATTCCAGAAGAGAATACACATTAAGAAATCCACACTCATGCATGCGTAGTTCATATCAAAGAGCTGACCAACATAATTTTAGAATGAACTATTTTACCTAAAAGACAGAAAAATTGCAGCATTCTCTGACTCCTGTTTTGTTAATTCAGAAGTCAAGCCAAAGTTAAGACTTGTTCAAAGTCAGCCAAATGCTTATACTAATCCTTACCATTATGATGATACCTCTGGATAATATAGGTTAGACTCCTGATGGATTATCATAAGATATTGTTTGTACACATACGGTTTATGTGTTTCAAAACACAAATTCTTTGCAAATTAAAGTTTTAAATGATGAATCAATAATATAGAAAATTATTTGTTATAGGTACAAGTCAAAAGTTGCCCATTATGGTTCAAGGATATATTTCTTTTTATTTAGTGTGCCTTACAGTGCTGAATGAACTCATGTCTGAACTTAGAGACAATCTAGAACCAGTTCATGCAAACTCGTATTGGCTGATTGCAGCTGCTAATGATCTGTAAAAGGAAAGTCAATTTACCCCTTGACAGACATTACTGTACCAAATGTAGCAAAAAGCTAAGTGAAATGTGAAACATTTGCTGTTCAGTGGGGAAAGATACTATTAGTGTGTCCAGTTTCTTTATTGGGGGCAAGGAAAATAGGTCTGTCTTCTGTTAATTTGCAGGTTTGTTTTTTTGGCTGTTTACTAATGCAAGCATTATTTTTATACATGGGCTTATTATTATGTATACAATTTCACAGTTTCTTTCAGCTGTGTTTACCACCTCCTAGATCAATAAAATATTTAAATTATGAAAAATTTTAGCTGCCATGGTTAGCATACTATCAGACTAATTAATTTATTAAAGAACACTTGATATTCCCACACACCCTGATTGGCCTGCATTGTATTCGTAACTTCTCTTCTGCTAAGCATAATGTGATTCTCTGTATTAGACAGTCTTGAATTTTTCACTGAAGTTAATTAATGGAAAATATATTCCATTCTTATCTCTTCACATTATCTGGACACCGATTTTGATTTTTATTTGTTGGGGTTTTTTCAATTGGGAAATCTTATATTGGCCAGAGTAGTGAGGCAGATGTGCTGACAATATTTTTTCCAGAGCACCATAAAATATACTGAAATAATTTTAAATGTTCAAAGTGAGCTCTGTTCAGCAACAACTAAAACATCAGTGTAATATCAGCATTATTCTCATTGCACACCCAAAACATGGTACTGTACCAGATACTAAGAAGAAAATTTCTTCTATCCTAGCTGAAACTAATGCCAGTGGGGAAGCATGACCATGTAAGCAGAATCTTACAGACAGTAGGGCTTTGGGACCTTTTGTTCCCCTTCCGCTTCCCCTTCCCTTCCCCTTTCACTTCCCCTTTCCCTTCCCCTTCCCCTTCCACTTCCCCTTCCCCTTTCACTTTCTAGCCTTTCCCCCATCTCCCACTCTCCTTCCTTTTATTCCATCTTTCTGTCCTCTTTTCTCTCCTCTATTTTGCTTACAAACAATAATGAAAGCTGACTCATGATTAGCTTATTTTAAGATAAGAACTAATTGCTGAGTCATACTGCAACACCAGAGAGAAAATAAATATTACAAAAAATTCATATATCTGTATTACAGATAGATTGGTATTTTGGTGAGTACTTCGTTGTTGTGAAAGCCCTGAAATACTGTCTGCTCTTGGATCAGTTTAGGCTCTTTACATAACAAATACGTGATGTCAACCTACTCTATATAAATAGAACTACTGCAAAATGCCACTTCTGTATGTATAATCTCATGAATAAAGTCTGTATTTTTTTAGCTCTTCTCCTCCTCTTCCAAAATAAATTAAATTTGGGATATGCTTCACATGTAATGTACTGTCAACAAATAAAACTTGCCAGCACAGTACCTTGGAGACAATCTTATTTTTTCTCAGCCGTCATTGTCATTTTTTACATCAATAGAGATGTTCCTACAGTGGGTTTTTTTGTGACCTTACACTGAAATATGAAACAAGTTAGTGATAGACTACGATATTTCAATTCCTTTCCCTTTAAAATTGTCTTGGTTTACTGACTGCAACTTTAGAATATTCTCAACATTATTTTAATGATCTAATTCATTTGCCATGATGATATGGTCCAGCACATTTATAGGCTCTACTTCCACAATGAATTAATAAGTTTGTTAGGTGTTTAAGTATGAGCTATGTTTACCAAGTGCTGAGTATTTTTTGTATTATTTGAAAAGAGGCTGCTAATTTATTATTATATCACTCCATGGTAATGAATTAGAGGATGTATCTCTTTGCTGGTATGTCCCTATTTTGACTTAAAATCTCATGTCATAAAAGTTGCACAGTGCTCATCAAATTATACTTTTTATAATCAAATTATTGCGACCTTCATATGCATGGAACAAGTAATGAACCCAGGAAGTGTTTCTCTACAGCTAGAATCTGAATATAATTGTACTGACTGTCTGAGGTCATTACTTAAAATGCTTAGTCAAAGTTTTCATATCTTCTCTTTTAGAAACTGAGGGCCAATTTTTTTTTCTTTTTTAGAGATTTTAATAATCGTCCTTCACTGTTGTGGTTTAAATCTGGCCAACCACCAAGCCCCGCACAACCACTCACCCGTTCCACACACCAGAGGAATTAGGGAGAGAACAAGAAGGGTAAGAGCCAGAAAAGTCATGGGTTGAGATAAAAACAGTTTAATAGGGAAAGCAAAAGCTGGACACACAAAGAAAGAAAAGCGAGGAATTAACTCACTGCTTCCCAGGGGCAGGCAAGTGTTCAGCCATCTCCGGGAGAGCGGGGCCCCATCACACATAACAGTGACTTGATGCTATGACCCCAGATGTCTCACACTTCCTTCTTCTTTCCCCCACTTTATATACTGAGCATGATGCCATATAGTCTGGAATATCCCTTTGGCCAGTTTGGGTAACCTGTCCTGGCTGTCCAAACTCCCGCACACCCCCAATTTCCTTGCCATCATGACAGTACAAAAGGCAAAAAAGTCCTTGGCTCTGTGTAAGCTCTGCTCAGCAATGACAAAAACATCTCTATATTATCATCTTGTTCACCAAAACACAGCCCCATACCAGCCACTGTGAAGAAAGTTAACTCTACTCCAGCCAAAAGGAGTACCCACATTTGGTCCAGTATTCAGTGTTGTACACGTACAAAGTCTTAGATTCCCAGCTCTGGGAACTCACAACTGTGAAAAGCCCAGAGAGTGACTGTACTAAAGCAAAGCCAACCCATTTCTTTGGGAAGCAGTCTGCATATGAAACTGGAGTACAGAGTGAGAATGGGGGTAGGGTAGAGAGGAATTTGAGTACTCAGAATGCCTACTCTGAAAATCAGCGTGTCAGAAAGCTTCCATGTGCAGGTGGCAAGAAACTGATAAAACCCAGCACTTTTTATTCATATTCATCCACAAAAACTAAGGAAAGAGGAAACACTTGCCTCCTCCTGCGAGTCTTCAGATTAAAAATAAAATAACCCTCACCTCCCTTTCCAGAATAAAACAGAACACAGTGAAAGGATAGAGATTCTACAATCAGTAGACTGAAGTCTTCAGTGACTGAAGCAGTAGGCTGTCAAGTCGTGTTTCATTTTGCTTGATTTTCTCTAGATCAATTCCTGACAGAAAGCTCAAATTACTAGACAATTTTGTTAGAAGCAGTAGAGGGGTGGATCGGCACAGGAACACCATCTTCTCTAATTTTGTTTTGACAAAACACGTCAGTGTGAGGTGTTCTTTTAAGATGTCTAGCAAATTGAATCTTTCAAAAGATATAGAAATTGGGACCCTCAACATAAAATTCAAATCGCTTACCGTGTTATGTGTAGGGTTTAAACATCTCACTTAAACAAGTCAATGCAAATAAATAAGGATTTCCAATGCATGATTTGAGAAGATAACTAGTTTTAATGTTGACATCTACTTTGTAGAACTCAAAAACTGTGTGAGATGATCCTGTTTCTCTCATCAGCTGTAGCTGTTTACGTGGTTAACACCTGTGCTTCTGGACATATTTACCTGTGGGACTACAGGCTTTTGTTTGTATAGGCTTTGTAGGGACGATAATTCTTAGGCTGCTCGTCTGTATGTAGACATTAAGTTCTGCTTTAGCAGTGTATGCGATTTTCTATATTTTTCCAATAGCTTCTTTGATTCATCTTCTGGACCTGGATATGAAAAAAGGTTTTTTTTCCACTAAAAAAAAGGCTATACTAAAAATATGATCACATCCTTATATCATGGCTCCAACAACCTTGCAAGCAGAGAACCTAACAATGATTGAAGAAACACTGGGAATAGAGCACTATAAAAATATATTGTTTTCTGAAATGTCTGAGGATTTTGTTCCATTTTGAATAAAATAGACGTATATTCATTGGGATATTTCTTCTCTCCATCTGGGATCTCACTCTGGATCTATGTATATTTAATTACTGCACGCAAAATGGAAATCCTTGGGAGAAATGTCTGTCCCAGATTAGTCAAAAGTCATGGGACTGCTACATCTTCCTGAAATTTTGAGATTGTATACAATAGTCACCGCAGAAGAGGTGGGATTTTTGACTTAATTCTCCAGGTTTTCATGGAATTGCTCCAGTCATTTATAAATTAGAAGCACCACTTCAAATCACTAGTTTTGTGTTCTCAAATAGCTTATTAAACGTGATTTATCAATATGATCTAGTAATGTCTCTCATTAAACAGATGAATGCTTATTTTGCAAATCATACCTGCTTATTTTGTGACTGAGTGAAATGTTTGATGTTGTTACTACTTATCTACTTCTGGAGATGTACAGACTACCTATGTTGACACTTCAGGAATTTTATTAGTTTTTATTAGGGGAATAAAAATAATGATAATTGAATCTTAGCTGCTATTGACTCCTTTCACATCCCAAGTAAGGCAACACATGAAAGGGTTTGGGATTTTTTATTTGTTTGGGTTTTTTATTTTATTTTTAAATTTTGATGTATTTTAGGGATATTTTTCTCTGTTTTTTGCTTTTAATTTTAAGTAGATTGTGTAATTACAATGAATTTTAATGAATAATGAAAGTAATTTCTTGGAAAGAAGCAAGTTGTTTCTCACCTACAAAAGTTTACATTGAGATTTTCATTTCATTTAGAAGGCAATAAACTAATCATTTATGATATTGTTATAATTTATGAGCAATTTTTTGGGTGTTGATTCTAGTCCAGATTACCAAAATCATTGGATACTTGTATTTGCCACTAGCAAACTCATGGATTGGTATCCCATTCGCAGATTATTCTGCTAAGAGTGACACTGAATCACCATGTAACTGGATTTCTGAAAACATATTCATATGTCATCTAGGTAATTGGATTTAGACATTCTCCCAAGCCACAGTGGTAGAATCATTTGAAATAAATTCAATGTAGAGATTAAGAAGGCTAGAACACCTATCCCCCAAGCCCAATAAAATCTTTTTTCATTTGTAGGTTTCTTGTCTTGTAATTGCCAAGTTCTTCGGATAATGGAATCAATGGAAGGACATATTATTTATAATATCATAGAATTGTTAAGGTTGGAAAAGACTTCTATGATTATCAATTGCAACTGTTAACCCAGCACCACCCTGTTCACTAGTAAACTCTGTCCCCGAGTGCCACATCCAGGCACCTTTCAAATGCCTCCCGGAATGGTGATATCACTTTCCTGAGCAGCCTGTTCCAGTACCTGACTATACTTTCAGTGAAAAATTTTTCCTAATATCCAATTTACACCTCTCCTGGTGCAAATTAAGGCCATTTCCTCTGGTTCTGTCACTTGCTAAGTGAGAGAACAGACCAACCACCACCTCACTCAGACCTCCTTGCTAGTGGTTGTAGAGAGTGATAAAGTGTTGTCATCGTGTTGTGCGCACACACACACACACACACGCACACACACACACATGTACCCCCTCCTGTGAGTCTCTTTTCCTCCAGGCTAAACTACCCCAGTTCCCTCAGCTGGTCCTCATAAGACTTGTGCTCCAGACCCTTCATCAGCTCCATTGCCCTTCTCTGGACCTGCTCCAGCACCTCAATGTCCTTCTTGTAGCGAAGGGCCCAGAACTGAGTTGCAGGATTTGAGTTGCAGCCTCACCAGTTCCAGTAATCTGGTCCTGACCAGATATGATCACTGCCCTCGTCCTGCTGGACACTATTGCTGCTGCAAACTATTACAAACATTGTATGCTGGAACTCTTCTGTTAGGAGCTATTACTACTTTATCAATGAAGGCAAAGAAACAGGTATTTTGTTTCTATTTAAAAATGCACCAGATGGACACACAGATTATGAATAAATTACAGGAGAGTCTTTAATTCTTAATGTGGTGAAGATAGAATCATAGCCACAAGGTGAATAAGTCCAAAAACTTTGAAGGTTATGATCCATAAATTTGTGATAATCAGTTTCTGAATTTACATAGTAGGAAGATGGATTAAGTATGTGGGAAAACACTTCGCAGTCTTTGCTACTAAAAATATAAATTTTCACTTCACATTTAATAAACTCATAATGTTTAAGAAGCCATTTCCCTTATTTAATGTAGTTCCTGTTTGATAAATCATACTCTCTCGTACAAGTAGAATCAAAATCTGGCATCAGAACAGATATTTCTTCTAGAATATGGAGGTATATATCTTTATTTAATCAAGTATTTGATGCTTACCTATTACTTTTAAAATCTAATATTTAACCCAGCAACATGGGTTAACTTTAGAAACAGAGTCTGCACAAGAAACTGAACTTATATTCTACAGAACCTTAAGTAACTGGCAATTTATGTTCTAGATAAATGGCAATATCCTTTAATTGGTCAAAGACGAAGATTGTGTGTAGGTAGATTATGTGTACATCTTTGCTCTCTTGTTTATTCTTTGAATTTGTATTTTAACTTGTGAAATATGAAACAGATGTTACCCTTTATATTATAGCTAGAATGCAAAAGAAAAGTGATAGTCGTAGGATAAGAAACATCACTCTGCACCCATGACACCTACACAGCCTGGGAAGTTCCAAAGTAATAACAGATTCCTGGTTCTCCAGCTAAGATCTATGCAAGAAAATTAAAAAGAATATGCCTTCATTTCATCATGATGGCATCTGGGAGTTTTAGAACCCTCTAGTCCATTAGTCAGTTTTGTTAATGACTGTGCTCATCCTTTTAATCATGTGAAACACATTGACTGAGCTTCATTTAGTTCAAAGTGCCTTTCAGAAGCCTGAAGAGAAACTGAGTGGTGTGAAACTTTGCCTCTCTCACTCTGACTTATATTTGCTCATGTATATTAGCAACATATAGCTAGCTTCATTTGTGATTTGTATGTAGATTCAATACATCCATAGTTTGTAAGAAAAACCCTACCCATTTGAATGAATTAAAAATTGAAATTTGAGTGCCTAAGGTGTTGCCAGATTATCTGTTTTACGTGTAAGTATTTCTAACCTATCTTCCTAGTGATAATTATGGAAAACTTATTGATACCTCCACTTCTTTATTTTCATTATTCTTGCACAAATATTGTATTTACAAAATTATTTCAGCTCTATGAACAACTCTTTTTGCCTGCAATTTAAAAATTTCCAATATCAGATCTCAACAACAGTCTTGGAGGACTGTTTTTTGTTTTCAGAATGACTGTTCTATAATCAAATAAATGAGCAGATTTTGGAATTTTGCCAGCATGAATTTGAAGAGCTATATTACAGGGAGATTGAAACCTTGTACAAAACACAAAAGCGTTCCTACTAAACATACGATATTGTTTATTTATATATATATCCCTTTTTTCATTATGAGAACACACTGTGATATATTATGACAAATTTAAACCCTGTGTATTGGCACAAAATAAAACGATAATAGTTAGTACAACCAGAAATATGGCATCTAATTAAAAAAAAAAAAGATCCTGTAGAGCAAATGATCCTGTAAAACCTTGTTTCTGCGTAACAGTGGAAATGTTTAAGCTATGTACTTTCAGGAGCTTCTTCATTGCCTGAGATTTTTGCATTTGTAAGTATCAATCTTTTAAGAGTTTAACCAAAATTCAACACTGTCTCAACTAAAAAAACCCAACATTCTTCTGCTTTGTTTTTGGACAGATTACATTCATAATGCTTTCAAAACACATCTGACACATACTAATGGTACTGGACTCCCTCATTAAGAAGTAATCAGTGATATTTCCTTATTTCTTTGAACAACAACAAAAAAAAAGGTACCACCCTTTCTATGAAATACTTGTAGAACTTACCCCAAAACCAGGAGGTGAGGAATAGATTCTTATTTTAGTTTGAGAGCATTCACAACCAACAGGTCTAAAAAGTTCCCCACCTGACAAGTAAAGAAAGCCTTTTGGAGGCATATGAAGTCTCCCATCATTACAGCATTTCTGTGATGGGAGACCAGGAAAGAAATGAAGAGGTTCTTGGAGAAACAAAGTTCCAAATGGCTGCACAATTTTTCTGTATTTTTTGTTGTTCAATGTGAAAATTTTATCTCCTCCTTCCCCCCGCCATACATATGCTGTATTTTTAAAGTAATTCTAAATCTACGTATTTTCAATATACTAGTATCAGGAGTGAATTCATTTGGTGAGTTTTGGTTAAAAAGACTCTAAAAATCATTTTATATCTAGATAAGTTCTGATATCTGTTAAACAATAAGTTCTCAGTGTAAAAATTAAAAATATTAAAATTTAAGTGAGCGCTTTATGTGTTCACTTGTGATATGTAGAAAATTTCAGTCATCTCTGAAACACAAGTACAAAGTGTCTCTGCTCCTCTCCATGATACTTGTTTGAATTCTTGAAAATCAGTCCAAGCTGATAATAGAGAGAATAATTTCTTTACCAAGAAAATAAGTAGTTTTGGATAAAAATGCACAAAAGTATTTTCTCATCAGGCAGAAGAAGACAATAATTATTTTAATGTGTTTTCAGTAACAATGTTTAGC
The DNA here is from genome assembly GCA_013397725.1 of Rhagologus leucostigma. Lineage (NCBI taxonomy): Eukaryota > Metazoa > Chordata > Aves > Passeriformes > Rhagologus > Rhagologus leucostigma. Next base: position 1,123,444 of record VZTD01004958.1, on the reverse strand, counting down.
TTCATGTGATATCACTCCTCAAGGGAAAAAATAGTTGTTTTAAAATGTTTAACAAACAATAATTTTGCTTTTTTTATATTTTTGATAACTCCACAAACCTTTTCTTTTAATAGACTCTTGTTTAGATACTAGATGCATTTTAGGCATTGTGAACCTGCAAATGGAACAAAATCGCATGTATTCCACCCTGCGGTGAATTTTCTTATTTAAAGATCCTCTTCAATGGTTAACTATGTAGAAATGACCTACTTTGTGTTCATTGACTAATTAGTCCAGTTCTAATTCAATCCACATTTAGGTAAATTACTTCAGAGAGAGTTGGGTCAAGCTGTTGTGTTTTTCACAGTGTTTGATGTGATTGTTGTCGTGCATTCATAGAAATAAACAAAAACTGAAAGTATTTCACCCCTCCAAGGAAATTTACAGTAGTAATTATAATTTTATTCATCATTTGTTTCTCATTATATATTTATATAATTATGCATACATAACATTATTTCTCCTTTGAACCAGCTTGTCTCTGACTTGTGTGGGCATATTACAGTGAACATGCTGGTCTTCATGTTGGTGAGATGCCATTTTCTGATTGTCTACTTATTTCTAAGGTATTTATACATTTTCTTGTCCACATCTTCTCTCTTTAATTCTTGACCTGCCACCTATTACCATCTCAAAAATGTGTTTAAAATTTAGATGTGGCCTTAGCTTTCTCACAAGTCATCAACAATTTCCTGAGCACAGCTGAGCCAAATTCACACAGTGGTGCCTCACTAAAACATTCCAGTCTATGACACTATTTATCTCAGTTCCAAATAGTTTTGGATACCTCCTACTATGCATGCAGATGTCCACAGCATGACTGAACTTCCAAGACACAGAGACTCAACAGTCCCACAATATTACAACTGGATTGCTGAAATGTGTATGCATGTGAATAATTCCTTTCTGCTACCTGTCAGATACTTCAGAAATCAGAATAGATAGATTATTGTCCAGTGATGAGTAGTGTCCCCTGGGGTTGGTACTGGGGCCGGTATTAAGGTTCAGCATCTTTGTTGACAGCACGAACAGTGCACCTTCAGCAAGTTTGCTGATGACACCAAGCTGTGTGGTGCAGTTGACACCCTGGAGGAACCTGGACATGCTTGAGAGGTGGGCTGATGCAAACCTCATGAAGTTCAATAAAGTGAAATGCAGGGTCCTTGTTAAGGAAACTTCCCTCTATGACCATACAGGAGCCACTCTGGCAGTCATTCTGGCACCACCTGAGCTGGGACTGAAGCCCCTCTGCAGCTGTGCACCCCACACTCACACAATCAGACCAGGTTTGCTTATCAGCTTGACCTTAGCTTTTCCATAGCAGAGTCTCAAATGTCCCTATCCTTAAAATAATTTACTCCTGGTGCCGTAACTAAATGATAAAATCACCGAATATCAGCTTGAGCTGGGTGCCTCTGGGAACGGAGCCTGAACAAAGGAATCCCTGGGCATTTATACCCTTACAGTCTAAGTACAGTAAAGTCTGGGGGTTGTCAGCTCCTGACGCATCACTGAGTGTCCTGTCACCTGGCTAGGCCACAGGTTCCTGTGCCCTTTGTTATGCAAATAATCAGCAGTTCAAGTCCTCTTTCCTGGGGCTGGTGTCCTGCCCCCAGAGCTCAACCTGCCACTTGCACTGCAGCTGCACTCTAAGCTACCTGCAGCAAATGTATTCCTCAACAGTCCTTCACTGGATCATGGCACTCCCAGACACACCTACAGGTTGGGCAGATAACTGATTGACAGTGGCCCTGTGGAGAAGGACTTGGGGGTGCTGGTTGATGCAAAACTCAACACGAGCCGGGAGTGTGTGCTCATAGCCCAACTGAATCCCTGGCTGCATCAAAAGGAGAGTGGCCAGCAGGTCAAAGGAGGTGGTTCTCCTCCTCTTCTACTATGTTTTGGTGAGATCCCACCTGGAATACTGCATACAGTTCTGGTGCTCCCAACATAAGAATGACATGGAACTGTTGGAGCAAGTTCAGAGGAAGGACAGAAGCGTATTAGAGGACTGGAGCACATCCACTGTGAAGACAGGCTGAGAAAGTTGTGGCTGTTCAGCCTGGAGAAAGTTGCTTGGAGACCTCATGACAACCTTTCAGGATCTGAGGGGAGCCTACAGGGAAGACAGAGAGAGACTCTTATCAGGAACTGTAGTGATGGGACAAAGAGTAATGGCTACAAACTGAAAGAGGGGAAATTTATGTTAGATATACAGAAGAAATTCTTTACCAAGAGGGTGGGGAGATACTGAAGCAGATTGCCGTGGATACCCTGACCCTGGTAATGTTTTGTATAAGGCCTTGAGCAACCTGTTCTAAGGAGGTGTCCCTGACCATGGCAGGGTGGGGGATAGTTGGGGCTTAATGATCTTTAAGTTCCCTTTCAACTCTTAACATTCTATGATTGTCCTTCTGTTATACATCAAACATATATATTTCTTAAATACTTCATGTATAAATCCTATTCACACATTATTTGTGTCATGAACTACTGAAGTTCTGTTTCACAGAATATATTGTGGTGAAATTAGATAATGAAATCCACTTATTATATATCAGTACTTTTTCCTAAGTTCTTTTATTTATTTGTCTGTTTACTGTAAACTGAAAAAATAAAGGTGTTAGGAACCATAAAGAGAAAATTATTTCACATAATGAACTTATGAAGCTGAAAATGCTATAGATAGTCTTCATAAAAAGCCTGTGTGGCATTGCACATATTGTCTTACTATTATAATTTTATCATCTCTATAATTTCTAAGTGAAGTTTAGAAGAATAAATATTATTTTTTTAAAGAGATGGAAATCATACTGTCATTCCACAAGTTACTTTTTTCTAATTTTTAATTCTCACACACAAGCAATCTTTCACAAAGGTTTAAGAATTACTGTCTTTAGTTTCTACAGCAGCAATTTTTTTTGTTGTTTGTTTCTAGAGGAATATATTGTTAGCCAGAGATACTTCTTGACACTGCTATGGTGTTTTATTAAGCAACAGATGGTTCCTCAAGTTTATCATGTCTGTCCTTCATCAGCTGTAACAGCAGGCACTCATGCATTTTACTCTAAATTAAAAAACAAACCAACCCAAACAACAACAAATTAAAAATAAAAATATTAAGAGAAAGATTATGATAGTAGATTTACGGAGGAAAGGCAGTCTTCAACATGTAAGCAGTTTTTTGTTTCTTTTCTTTTCTTTTTTTTTAAAGGTTGTTGTGGCTTTATCTATTCACCTGGAAATAAAGGCTTTCTTTCCACAAGTAAAACAGTGTCACTGACACTTGCTTTCAAATATTCTGTGTAATATTTAGTGGGAAGCAATACTAAATACATTATGAATATTTATCAGGTGTAATGTGTAGTTGATGAATTGTCCTCTTGTTCAGTCTAGTGTTATACACTCCAACACAGCCCCAGCCAGTATTTTTCAAGAAAGTAGGTATCTTTATTATCTTATTTAATTGCCCATTGCTGTACATCTGCCATTAAAACTCTCACTCTTTTATTTTTTGATGGTGTACCCGGGAGTCTTCTGTATAACTTTCATTTATAGAATTCATTGCAAAAGGTGATGGAGAATTTCTGTTTTCAAAACTGAAAATTGCTAGTTTGTAGATGTTCATTAATAAAAAAATACTTGTGGTCATCTGAAAGGCGTGTCAGATAGATATTTGTGCAACATCATGGAAGCTATTTTATTGCTATTTCTGGTAAGAGCTCTCTTTCTACCTGGAGGTATTTAAATTTTTTTTTACATACCTCCCAAAATAAAAAGATACTAATAATCACTTAAAACTACACTCATCTTTAACACACAGAAAAAAACCCCCAAACCTCAAAATATAATTTATACTGTCAGTAATCAAAAACTCTGCAAGACAGAAGGCATTAACATATAAGTAATAGGAGAAATAAGTTGTTGTCAGTAATTTTAGTTATGAAGAATTCAATTATCAAGTGCCAATCTGATTTTATTTATAGATAGGAACTAGATAGATCGACAAGCTTCTACCTAGCTAAAATGATTTTCATCTCTGTGATTTATATATAACTCTTTATAGTTTCAAATGCTTTACAAATATTGAAAACAAAACATGTTTTGTGAGGCAAATCTACTTACAAGAGTTAATGTTCAAAGAAGAATGTGTGATTTTTTTTTTTTTGTCTGAATAAGTCTTTTATCAGTTTAGTTGATCGTATGGATTTTACCACATATTTTCCATGGCAAAGAGACAAAAGGGTAATTTTATAACTTTTCTGACATTATAGTTCTACATGCAGCTTTGTGTATGAAATTCTACTCTGAGGACTAAAGAGGTACGCAGTACTTTTGATGGAGCCTTTATTTATGTTTTGTAGAAACCTGATTTTTCTAGCAAATATCAAATGGGTTATTTGGTTGTAATTATATTGCCAGCATGCAAGTGAAGGCATAATCACAGAATGACAGAATGGTTTGGGTTAAAAGGAACCTTAAAGATCATCTAGTTCAACTCCCCTTCCATGAGCAGGGGCACTTTCCACTAGATCAGTCTAGTCAGAACCCCATCCAGCCTGGTCTTAACACTTCCAGGGATGGGGAGTCCACAAGATCTCTGGGTAACCTTTTCCAGTCTCTCACCAGCCTATAGTACAGGTTTTCTTCCTTATATCTATTCTAAACTTACCCTCTTTCAGCTTCAAGCTGATACCTATCTAGAAGCTTTTAGAATATGTCATCAAATCTGGGACAGCCAGTCACCCTGGCACACAAAATACATGTACTTCTGGAGCAGGTATGTGAGCAAGCAACTGGAGGCCAAAGAGGAACTTAGCTTGTGCTAGACACCTACATTTAGGAGACTGAATCTCCCCTTCATTTGTTATTCTTTTTGAAAAATATTTGTAACATATTCCACAATTTAGGAGAAATTCACTTCTTGAGTTAGGATTACTATCTCACTAAGACTTACAGCAGTTGCTCAGTAACAGTTTCACAGTTATTTTAGATTGTCATAGTTACTTTATCACCTCACCGTTTATGTAAAACAAGCAAGTGGAGAAAAAATTGGCTCACTACTCTAGTAGAATTTGAATGGAATACTGAATGTGTCCATTTATTGTTGGTAATGAATTTCTTTTAATTCCATATGCAGTGTAATGGTGTGAGTTACTTTGTAAGTCAAAACTATTTTTGGCAACACAGAAAACAACAGGACATAAACTTTTATTGGCTTAGCTGCATATTTCTGCATCTGTTCTCTTGTGTGGACAGGCTATTTGTTTTTGTATGTAAATGTTCTCAGTGACTGGGAAACTTCTATAGAGAGTTATATATCATTCACATTTAGGCCGCAACATCTTTCTAGCCAGACTGTAGAATGGAAAAGAAAGCAGAATTGCCAAGAGAGGCCCAGGAAGGGATAAGAAGGAGGCAGGCACATAAGAAACAAGTTTTGGAAGAATGATGAAGAAAGTCTGAGTCTTTTATACAGCTAATTTTTTTCTGTTCTGGCCCAATGATAGGAATTTTCATCTTCTTTGTAACCACATAATCATTTAGGAACTACATCTACAACCTAGAAATGGTCAGAATTTAAGCAGGAGTTTCAGGGGTATAGGTGTATACCTTAAAATACTGCATCCCATTATTTTTACACCATTCCAGGAAACTTAAAAAAAAAAAAATCAGTAACTTTGCCTTGATAGACTGTTAAAGATCTATCACAGATGAGAAAGTTTTAGAAAATTTCTCATCTGAATTCAATAACGATCTGTTAGAGTGTTACAGTGATTTTGATAGATATGGTATACAGCCAAACACATCACAACTAATGCTGAACTATTATCATTTGCTCAGAACTTCAAAATTTCAAGTACATTCCTACATGTCTTAAAACTGTGTTTGTCTTAACAATGTTATCATATTTTGCTGTCTTTCAGTTTAATCACAAAAATTCCAGTAATTTAATTTCAATATTTTTGATTTGTTATGCAAGACACATCCTTCAAAGGATGAGCTATGAATATGTAAGGTCATTTAGTGGTTTTTCAAGTACAGCCTTATGAATTACTCTCATTACCTATGAGTGATTACTATGTGTTTTACTGAATTTCTGGGAAAAAATAGGCAAATTTGATAATTAAAAATCACTGGATATGTTGCAACACTAGTGACCAAATATGTTTGATGTGCAGCATTAATTGACTTAATAACAAGTGAGATGACTGGATTAAAATCTTATGTTTTCAGTGTCCCATGAGGATGTTTGGCCAAGCCATAGATACAGATATTCAAGTTAGGAAGCAAACATAGCACTCAATATTTGTAAAACTGAAAAACTTTATCTTTTATTCCCTAGGTTTCTGCAACACATCTTTACACGAGAATAAAATAACTTTTTTCATTACTTTCTTATTTTTAGTGTCCTCTCACTTCAAATTGAACTGTATTTGATGAACTGTTCATATCTCAAAAGTGATGCTACACAGTGCTTCCATGAAAATCTATGTTGGTGTGTTTTCAAAAGTTCCAGTGTAAAATCTTGTCAGGCTGCTGGCTAGCTATAACAAGTAGCTGGGGAGCAAACATTGTCTTTTTTGTTTTAAAGGAAGAAATACTGCCAGTTTTTATTTAGGTTTTTTACACATTCCATCTTACCTATTCGAATCTTTTAACAAGCTACCATTTGTATTATCCTGGCTACTATGTTACCTAGTGTTTTATAAAGTGTCAAGGGGACAATTCTGGCAACAGTTATTCAAGTTTTACTCAAAAGTAAAATTCCTATAGATGTCTATAATTGAGTCTCATTTCTTCATGCAGTACAAGAACCATCAAATGACAGAATGTAACGAATATATAATCTTCTAAATTGTGGTTATTCTGTATGTCAAATAATTTTTCACTGTCAATGGAGACCTGTCTGGTTTCCCTGCATACTAGTTCAGCCTGTTGGTACTGAAGTAGTGGGAGATGAAAAGAAAATAAATGCAAAAATAAAAGGGAAATAAGATTTTGTCTCCAAACACCAATACAAGGAAATGGAATGAGATAATCTAGAGCAAATTGCATTTGCTTAAATATTGCTTCGGAGATGAGTTCAGAGCCAACTGTTTAACTCCCTTCCCAGAATACTCTGATTGAATTATTTGATCATCCAGTTACAAATGTCAAAAAAGAAAGCTATTTTGGGTTTTTGCAGAATATGAGGGTTTTGTCATTTGCGAGGTCCACATTCGAATGAAAAAGGGGGAAAGATACTGTGTTTGATCGTATTGCTGTTTTGTTTCTGTTATTTTAAGACAGGAAAAAGTAAGTTATCTTCTATAATATATTTTGATACAACAGTAGTTTCCCACTTTCCCCAGGCTTCTCCCTTAGCAGGGCAGCATGAGAACTAAAATATAAACAACTGCCTTTTCCACTTTTTGAGCAAACAGCTTTGGCAGAGGTTCCTCCATTCCCAAGCATATCTTCTAATAATAACCTGATGGCTAGGAAATTCTATAAAGAGATAAAAATGTTAATTTCAATAAATTTCAATCTTTTGCTGTGCTCACATTTCCTATTTAGTTGTTGAGTGGGTGAGATGATATGTTGTGGGAAACCAGTGTCATCTTAGCTATTTCCTTTCATTAAAAATTTTGAAAGATAATCAGAACCTGGCCCGCATTGTTTCAGATTAATTATGTAATTTTCTTGATTGGATTTCAGTTAGGTTTCTCCCAAAAAATCACTGAATACCTCAACACAGGCACTCCCTTCAGTATTTCTTGCTCAAATTGTAACCCACCTCAGTGGCTTTGTGGCTTTGTGAGATTTTCTGCTAATTTACTGAATGATTCATATGACTGTATAGGATGAATGCATATAAAAAAGGGACAAGAGATAAAAAAACTAAATCCCACAGTGTTCAGTATATTAAAAGCTCCTTTAGAGTTAACTTTTGTTACTGTTATTTAGCAAATTCTAGACTTGTCTGAAAAAGTTTAGGAGATGCTGCTGGCAAAGATTTAGGTACGCAAGGAATTAGACACACGTGAACAGGAGTTTTTCAAATCTCAGTTTTATGTGTAAGGACTTTGAACAGAAACTGACTTCCAAAACTGGGGGAGATCTAGTGTTGCCCTGAGTTTTGCAGTCTTTTGATGTTTTCATTTCTGTGATGGAGTTCTCACACACTTTCTGTAAATACAGTTGTGTTCTCACGTACTTTCTGTAAACATAGTTGTGTTTAGCTAACCATCCTCTTTTGTTTTCATTCTTTCTCCTGAGGTGGAGAAAGTTTGATGGTCTTTTCCTTTGACCAGTGTGGTTGGAGAGGTGTTAACTTCATCTTCCAATCCATGGTCATTCCTAGGAGCAGATTTATATGATGTGAAATAAAGAACAAGGCTTTTTGGTGGTCTCTCTCTCTGCCTGACTGAGCAGGGTCTGTGCGGTCCTTTCATGTCTGAGTACGGCAATCTAGCCCCCAACTATATTTTAACTTCTGATTCTATTCACGCTTTATTAGCACAATGTATAATTATGTCTGCCAAACAGTCTTTTAGGATACAATGCTGAACTACTGGTTTTGGAAAAATCGGAAGTTACATTGTGTGTGATGGGCAATTTTTTCCCCATTACTTTATTTATTAATATGTTACTTCTGTGTCACTACTTAGTGTTACTATGTCATCATTGTTATGATTGAAAGTTTAATTGGTTTTAGAACAGCCAATTTTTTTTAATGATTTTTTTTATTGACACATAAATCTAAATGATGGTAACAAAAACAACTTTAAGAGCAATAATGCACAGGAACTCTGGTTTTATATATCTATGTTCTCAAGTCGTGGCAAAATACCTTTACATCTATTAGAAGTTTTTTAAACAGATAGTTATTTGATAAGTATGAATATAAATTTATTCTGAATTTTAAATGAAAAAAGCCTTATACATGAAATTTTAGAAGTCTTTTATAGAAGTCAGAACTATGCAGCAAAATGCAGTTCAATAGGTTTGCCCTCATTTTTGCAAGGTAATTTATTTGATGGTACCACAACTTTGACAAGCATTCTGGCAAGAGCTGGAAGCTTCGCACCCTTACAGACTTTCCTGTCAACATGCTTAAGTTTCAAAGCATCTGTCAGTATCAAGCATTAGTTCATAAATGCATAGTAATTGAGAATGTTTAATATTCATTAGCTGAGTAAAGTGACATTCATCTACCAAGATGCTGTCTAAAACTTAGGCACATAATGTACGCTATTTTTCTGGATGTCCTCTAAAGTCAATGGAAAGGGGCATCTTGCAGAAGGCAACTTTTACTCTCAGTGTAAGTGACAAAGTGAGGAGGGTTGAATCACTTTCTACAGGAGGTTCTCTAGGTAATTGAATTACTGGTGTGCACTACCAGTGTAACTTCTATATAGCTGTAGGCAAGATTAATCCCACTTTTAATTACACATTACTTCACTATTACATACATTAAAGATACTGCAGATATCTGACTTAAAAAAATCAAAGTGTCCGTCCAGATATATAGTTCCACAGCATTTTCTCAACATTATCTTTTTCATTAACATTTCTGCTGACAAATCTGACTGTTCTCAGAATATTTAAGGATATTTTACAAACAAATGGTGCATCTCTATTCATCGTCAAATATTATGCATCGTGTGTAATTAAATGCAAGGTATCTTAATTCCCAATAAAAGACAAGGTATTCATATAAATACAGAGAATATGCAGAAGTACTGTAAAGAATTTTTTTAAAAATAGGACTATAAACTTCCTTGTCTCTGAAAATGAACGAATTACAAATCCTATGGATTTAGAAATAAACTTTCCTGAGAATTTGCTTTTTCACTCCTTTTTTTTCTTTCCAGTTATATTATGCCATCTTTGCTTCCTGCATGTTACCTTGTACCTTCCTCTGCAACACCTATTGTAAGTAATCAAAACTCAAAAATAATGCTGTGGTTTTCCTTTGTCTGTATTTTTTTTTCCACACCACTGGGCCATACACTGATCTATGACATGTCCAGAGAAGGGTAACGAAGCCGGTGAAGAGTCTGGAGCACAAGCCTTACAAGGACCAGCTGTGGGGGCTGGGGCTATTTAGCCTGGAGAAAAGCAGGCTGAGAGGTGACTTTATTGCTCTCTACACCTACCTGAAAAGGAGGGATCAATCTCTTTTCCCAGGTAACAAATGACAGGATGACAGACCTCAAGTTGCACCAGTGGGCAGGGTTAGTCTAGCTATTAAGAAAAAAATATCTTCACCGAAAGAGCTGTCAAATATTGAAACAGACTGCCCAGGGAACTGGTGGAGTCAGTGCCTGTGCAGTTTTTACCCTCTTAGCAACATTTTCCCCAAGGCACCATCGTCTTGGCTGAAGGACTCAGATGTACCCTGCAATGGTGGATGATGTTAGATCGGTGAATGATGTTAATGAGCTTTTTGTGTTAGAGAATGCATGCAATTTCACAGGACAGTTTTCCATTTTAAGCCAACTTTCTATCATATTATATGGAAAACTGTTGATCAGGACTCTGCTGTTTTTTAAGTTTATTTAACCTGGTTTGCTTTCAGAATTCTCACAAAATATTGTTATGCTTTCTAGGCTTCTGCAAGCCATATTTTTTAACTTATAAATAATTATAGTAATGCACAGACTTTGAAAAACAATATTGTAATAATTGTAATTTGAAATTTTTATAACTTATCACCAAACATGAATAAAACATTAAAATATGTTATAAAAATAAACTCATCACTTCCCAGATATTCAGAATGTGGAGACAAAAGTTAAAATACCAACCTGGTTATGTTTCATAATTATGACTGAAGCTGCTTAATGTTGAAATATACTTTGAAATGTTACATTTTCAGACATTTATTTTGAAAATGCTGAAGTTCAGTTTTGGTAGGCATACATAAAAATCAAACACCTTTGAAGATACAATTTACTGTGCACTTTAATTCCTGAAATCAGCAGGCATACAATTTAGACTTGTGAACATATCCTCACAGAATTTAATGACCTTAAACATGGAGGAGAAAATGTATAAATACTATTGTACAGTTATTTTTATATGATTCTTTGAGTAAGGCTTTACTTGGGCTTTCCAAGCAGGTCTCCCTAATTCTGCCAACATTATTGAGGACCCAAACCCCAAGTGGCTGAATGACAGGATTTAGGAAAGCGTTTAGGATGGGCTACTCCTATCAACTCATAGAATCTATGAGTAAGTGGAAAGGAAAACCACAGAAGTTACACATGCTCAGGCACTTCATTATCTGCTACTATTTTGTGGCATTGCTAAAGCATCTATAAAGTCATAACCACGACAAAAAAAATCAACATAAACCAAATATATTTCTTTTTAATCTAAAAACAAAACATGTGTATGTTGAAAATCATTTATGAAATATATCTGGCAAAGCCACTGGAACAAATTTAGCATAAATTAATTCAGGAAAATTAAAGAATAAAAAAATGAAACTATTATCTTTTGTGAACATATTAAATTTCATTTACACTAATAAAAAAATATGTAGTGAAAATAGATATATACACTTTACAGCTGGCATTGTTTTAACCAGTTTCTGATCTTTGCATTCTTTTAATGAATGAATATATAAATCTTCTCATCAGAGAGAAAACATCTAAACAGTGGAAAACATCTAAAATTCAGGCAATTAATCCTTTTTAATCCTTAAAAACACATGATAATATGATATTAGAAATACATGGTAATGTGTTTTTAATATCACACCAATCGATAAAACCGTACTAATGTAATTCCAAGTAAGATTAATTCTGTTTTGTTATACGAAAAAAAAAAGTAAAAGGTTAGTTCATATGCTTTAGAACACCATTTTACAACATATTTTAATTTCCATGATGAAAGGTAGACAAACAATAACTGCTGTTCTTGAGTCATGCCTTTGAAGTATACACATGAAAGAAACCACAGAGAAGAAAGATCACTTTTTTTCTGTTTGCTGATCTCAGAATATCTAAAATTGCACACAGACAAAAAAATTGTATCCTTTTGTTTTAATAAACTTATCAATAAGATAGGAATAAAACCAATAAATAGGCAAAGTCATATCTTTAGAACTGGGAAAGACAAAAATGGACTTCAAAAATATAGAGAATCTCTTGTAAGATGAGGTCTAGTATACGCTCTTATAGACTTTATATTTCTCAGGAGTTAGTCTTGCTAAGTGAAACAGGAATTTACAGTTTGCCATAGGAATATTCTGAACACTATTTCCAACTTAAATATTTAGAGAAAGTAAAATTGTATCACATAAACTTTTTCAGCCCTAAAAAAATGACAAACTATTGCTAGGGAATCACAGAATCACAGAATATGCTGAATTGGAAGGGACCCACAAGGATCGAGTCCAACTCCCGGCCCTGCACAGGACCACCCCCAAGAGTCACACCATGTGCCTGAGAGCATTGTCCAAATGCTTTTTGAACTTTATCAGGCTGGTGCTGTTACCACTTCCCTGGGAAGCCTGTTTCAGTGCCCAACCACCCCCTGGGTGAAAAACCTTTTTCTAATATCCAACCTAAACATCCACTGACACAGCTTCAGGCCACTCCGTTGGGTCCTGTCATCAGAGAGAAGAGATCAGTGTTTGCCCCTCCTCTTCCCCTCAAGAGGAAGTTCTAATGTTTTAATGCAGAATTCATTTGTATATATAAATCAACAAGATTTTGGGTAGTCTAGACTGAAAAACTAAAGTGTTTAACAAATGGATATTGAAATCTTAGTCAGAAATTAAGATAAATGGATGAGCACACATAGTTTAATGTAGGAAACATTATTTAATTTTACCCACCTTGAATTGCTCTTAATAAACATTTCAGGTTGTGAATCATACTTAAATTTGTCAGTTATAACAAATATGTTTGTTTAAGCATGAGCACTTTGCACAGTAACTACTCACAGTCTAGCTGTACTTTTAAATATGTCGCTCTAGGCCACTTTGCTGCTGGGTTGAAATTTAATCTCCGGTTTTACCATAAATATTAATGAATTGATACTATGGTTTTTTTCTTGTTCACCTCAAAATATTTTCTGAAAGAAAGTCAAAGATGTCTAGTAAAATACTTTTAATTGGAACACAGCAAATTAGAAACTGTACATATCCATATACACTCAATTTCACTGCCATACATACACCAAGCATGGCTTAAAATTTCTGTAGTCATTTGATTTTAATTTATCCAAACCTTGTTTGTAATGGGCCAGAGTAAGACAACACCTATACTAGTTTTGTCTGGGGAAGAGTTAATTTTCTTCATAGTAACGTGTATGGGACTATGTTTTGGATTTGTGATTGTGAAACATTTTTCATAGCACAGGAATGTTTTATTCACTGCTGAGCAGTGCTTACACAGCCTCAAGGACTTCTCTGCCTCTGACTCCACTGGACCAGCTGGGAGGCTGGGGGTGCACAGGAAGCTGGGAAGGGACACAACAAGAACAGTTGACCCCCGCTGACCAAAGGATATTCCAGACCAGATGATGTCACACTTAGCATGAAAAATTGGGAGGAAAGGAAGGCGGGAGGTTTGGAGGAAAGATGTTTGTCTTCCGAAGTCACCATTATGTGTGATAGAGCACTGCTTTCCTAGAGATGGTTGAACACTTGCCTGTCTGTGGGAATTAGTGAACAAAGTCAGTTTTGCTTTGTTTGGGCATGCTGTGTCTACTAAACTCTCTTTATCTGAAACCATGAATTTTCTCACCTTTACCCTTTTCATTCTCCCCCCATATCACTGGGGCAGAGTACGCAATCAGCTGTCTGGGGCTTAGATCCCAGCTGGGGCTAAAGCATGATAACACCTTATATGTGAAATCAGGAATTTATTGTCAGTCTAATTTAAAAAAAATTAACTGTGCAATTGAAATGCAGCAAATTATTGATACTATTAGTCCAGATATAGTAAATCAGTACTGGCAGTCCACAATTAACTTACTTTGATACAAATAAAAATTACTAGCTGTGATGCAAATAAAATTGTTATGCAAGAAAAGTCTTAATCTGGTGTTATGCTCACTCTCTCATTATTTCTCTAATCCCAAACCTGATATGTTTAGCTACACTAAAAGGAATATCAGCTTGCCACCATACTTGAGCTCTTCCTCAAGACGAGTGTGATGTTAGTGGGGGGATTTACTATATTATTTTTGTCAACAGAGGCACAGTTTCAATATTGTGGGTCTTAGGGGTTGATTGGTTTGGGTATTGGGGATTTTTTTTAATATTCTGGCTGAGTTTTGTCGGGGTCATTTCTGTGTCTTTTCTAAGTTTCTTTACCCTTTTTCTTTCTTCATCACCAACGTGGTACATGCAGAAATATTAGATGCTTTGTATTTGCCCTTTTCATAATCCCTGAAATGATTTTTCACCCAATTCCTTAGTCTGTGAGCAGTGTTGAGTTGTTGGCAGCCCTGTGACTTCCCATACCATCCTACACTCAGATACTTGAAACCTCTGATGTTGTCCCATGCCTGTACTCCTTTATTCAGCACCATCATTCTAGGGTTATAGGTAGGTCATTCTACACAGCCTAACTACTTGCATTTTTGCATTTATATCGAAATTATTAACAAGAAGTGTTAGGGCGCCCAATTATAGAAAGCTAAGCAAAAAGTAGACAAATTAGACAAATTATGTTTTAGCCACCTGGTCATTAGACAGCTGTTACAACTAAGCAAGCTAAAACAAACTGCAAACAAGCCAACACAAGTTCAGACAGAGCTTGGCAAATCCAGAATTCTAGCATACGCTAATAAAAACCCTGTCAATTGATACTAATAGAGACAGTATTATACTTGTCGGGCTATACCCTGTATTCCTTCCTTGTGCTTTACAAGAACCCCTTCCATCATTTGCCTGATGAATTAAAATTGCCTATGAATGAAAGCTGCATCTAGTATACAGCTTCATACTTTTTGGTTTTATACCATCTATTATAAGGAAAGATGTGGATGTTATGTTTTTCTCTGTTGATCACTCGAGCAGTAACTGAATTTCTTCTGAGAAATTGTTCATTATATTGGACAGGATGCTAATTTTTATAGCTGGAGGATACAAAGATATGTAACATAGTCAGTCTAAATACACAGTGAAGCCATGATACCTTAAAATGTCATTGGACATCTTGGAAACATGGCAGTTTCTTATGTTAGTAGTCTGTTTTGGGAGACTTAATCTGCATCAATTCTTTAACAAAACTGACCATGGTTCTTCCAAGAAAAGATCCATGTTCTTTTCTAACCCTAAGAAAGCCTAAAATTTGCCAACAACCAGTAAAAATTTGATGAGAAAGTAAGTTAAAGCAGAATGGATATGCACAAGTGACTTTCACTGTTAAATAAAAATATGATTTCTATTAAGATGTGATGACTGCTCCATACTATATGAAATTGATTGTATCTGACACCAGCAAATAGTTTTACATGACAGGGGTTGGTGTAGTTTAGAACAGTAATAGTAGGACTTGAAGAGATCAGGAAAAAAATGGTGAATCTGTAATTTTACCTAATCAGTTCTGGAAACTGGCCGACATATAAAGTAATTTTTAAAGTGAAAATGTAAATCAATATATGGATTAACTGGCTTTTATCTGTGATGCAGTGAACAATACATTTCAAAGTATTTGGGAAAAATATGTGACAGGATACGGTCAGAAAGACATTACCAGAGTGTGACATCTCCGTCCTCCATGCATGCATACAAAATTCTGAGCAGTGAACTGATTGAGAAATATCAAAAGAAAGGTAGTAGTCTTGATATATGAGTCCAGCTAAATCTGTAAGTTATATGGGCATTGTCCTTGTACTCTCATGACTACTGTGGCCTCAAAAGTCTGAGCATTTCTACTCTTCAGTCACCTCACCTAGTATGCAGATGTATTGAGAAATATAATGGCAAAAGCAAAAACCTTTCTAAGATCTGCAAAGCCTGCTCAAGAAGCTGAGTAAATACTTGGATCATTGTGATGATGCCAGCTCCATTTTGCCATAGTTACATTCATCAATATGCTGTGTAGTTATTTTAATAGTATTTCCTTCTCAGCCATCTCTCATTCCCCTAGATTCAACTCTATTATTATTCAAGAGATAAAAGGGCAAGAGAGCACCTTTCAATTTTTTTCACATTTAGATTATTCATAAGATAGCAAAACTGATACATCTATAAAGAATATATAGATATATTCTTCCTAAATATATAAGTACAAGATACTTAGAGAAACTCAGTGAGAGAGAATGTAAGAAGTGGATGAGAAGCTAAAAATGAACTCCAAAGATGATAAAATCATTATGGCTTTAGACTCAGTATACAGTTCTCTCCTCAGTACAGCTGAGATTTGCTTACCTAGTGGATAAATTTTAATTGTTGTTACTGAATCTATTCTTTCTGACCCAAGATGTCACATCACTATGTGGCTCAAGCTAAGCTTGCTAAGTTATTCTGGCATTAATCACATTTATTGTTTGCAGGACCACAATTCTCTTATTTATGGGCACTACCCTTGGGAATGCAGGTCACTGTTATCTAACAGCAGAATCTACAGCTGCTCTTGCTGACTTCAATTTGAGTCTTACTTCCTCAACAGAGGTCATATAGAAGCAATTGAAGTTAATTTTATGAGACATCTGTTATATTTGTGGTTATACTCATTCTTCAAGGTTGCCCTCTAAAGCAGCAGTTACTAAAAAAAAACAGGCACCAAAAGAGAGAAAGAAAGCTAACAAATAAAAGACAATATCAGAAGTTATCTGATTACTTCTATTCAACATGACAAAGTAGGAAATTATTTTAAATGAAGAATCCCATAATTTGGGGCATGAAATATATATGTGAATAGCACAACTCTGAAACAGTTCACCTTTGCAAATCTGGAAGAATCCACTGACTGTTAAAGTGTTGCAATACCAAAAAATAGAACTGTCAAATACCTAAACAATATATCTGCAACTACAATGTTTTTTTCCAAATTCCTATACAATTTCAGTTTATATTAGAGGATTGTAAATTTACACTTGAAAAACAGAAGAAATAAAATTCTGAATATTTAGAGATTTGGGTTTTTCTTCATGGCTTTTTAATTAATATGATGACTTTTTGCTTGTATTAATTACTAAAACTATAAAAATAAGCAAGAAAAGAAAATATATACTCATTACAAAGAAAATGGTCCTCTGAATGTGAGCATCCACATACACAGATTTCTTTCTCCTAAAATGTAAGTGTCTACTTTGAGTTTGTAAGCCAAGACCGCTGGTATAGCCAATAGACATTTCTCAATGCAAATTTCTCTCACCTTGATGCACCATCTCTGTTTATGAAAGTAACTCGTACATCAGAATTCCTATTTCCTGTTCAGTGCAAATGCCTAAGATGAAAATCCGAGCCAAATTTTTGTCAATTCCATCAATATACAAAATAGCAGTAAGACATTTTGATCTTGAGGTAGTAGCAGTTCATGAATAATATGGTCCCAGAAGACGAACTCAGAGGGATAACTGAGTATGGTGCAGTATTTCTCACAATAAGGATTTCAAGAATCAGTACCTTTAGTTTTTAAAGGTTTTTTTTTCCTTAGGGCTATTTAAGGAGTTCTTCTTAAGATGTGTAAATTTCGCTGGGTCTGTTTTCTCTCTTATGCATGTTGCTACCATCAGATTTTTCTTCCTTAACAGAGTTGCACTCCAAGATTTTTTAAGGTTTCTATTTATAAATGTCTTCCTTTCCTCTTCCCCACATCGTTTTTTTCCCCTAGATATTCTACATATAATACTGCCTGCACACTGAAGTTTTTATTTTTATTTTCCTATATAATTTTTTGGAGGGCGAACAAAACACATGTGGCTGTCTGTCAAAACAGTCGTCTAGGAAATATATGGGTAATTTTTTGGATGGTACCAGTAAAAACACCATTAAGCTTAAAAAAACATAACAAAATTGCCACAAAATTTTTTCTTTTGGTTAGTAGTGCCAGCTATCAACTTTTATATGTATTTGATTATTTCAGTTTCTTCACAAAAAACAAGTCTTGTAATTTTTCGTAACACTTCTATATGGAACAGGCCAACTGAAAAATGAGCCTACACAGCCCCCTTTTCCAGCCTTCTCTATCACATAATCAGAATTTTCCTGAGAGTACAAAATGCAAAAAATCCTGATTGGACCAGCCTTAATGCAATATCACATCCCTGCTTTTCTCAGATTGGTTTTGCTACACTTATCCCTTCCTGACGTGTCTTTGTCAATACAGATGAGTTTTCTTTGTAGGTATCTGGTATTTTGAGCTGGAGACCAAATTACTGTTTAGTCTAGATCTAATTGTCTTGTGCTAGTAGTCCTTCACATTTCTTTTAACTTTTAGCAATAGTTTAGCTTCAAATGGCTCATTGCTCCTTTAGTAAATTTCATAGGTAGTATTACTCTTATTTTCACATCCTGCTCAAGCACCAGTCGAAATTATGTATTTGAAAAGCTATGTTGCTTACAAGGAACATTTTGAACATGTTGGTTTGGGTTTGTTTGGGTTTGCTTTTTTTCAGATTCAGACTTCTGAAATTCTAAATGAGGCTGTTCCAAATTGAACCTATGAAGTATAGTTCATTGCTTCATTGTTTAGTTACCTGATAAATACCTGTATTTTGGACAAACCTAAATTTTAGACACCACCTACACTAAGGAACATATAATTTCATAGAATCATAGAATATATTGAGTTGGAAGGGACCCACAAGGATCATTGAGTCCAACTCCTGGTCCTTCACAGGACCACCCCAAGGAACAAACCATATGCCTGAAAGTGTTGTCCAAATGCTTCTCGAACTCTGTCTGGCTTGGCATTGTGACCAAGACTCCCAATGGAGCTTGTTCCAGTGCCCAACCACCATCTGGGTGAAGAACCTTTTCCTAACGTCCAACATAAATCTTCCTTGACACTGCTTCATGCCATTCCCTCAGGTCCTGTCACTGGTCACCAGAGAGAAGAGATCAGTATCTGAGATTTAAATATACATTACCTGCATTTCTGTTGTGGTTTGAACCTGAACTTGATGGACAGTCATTTAGACCAATAGCGCTTCTCGAAATTTACATATTTAAACCCTGTGGAGACGCGGGAACTCTCTCTTACTTCTGGCCCTTTGGACAGGTAACAGGGCTGCCTGCTCAGCCCGGCGGGGGCCAGGCTGGGCCTGGCCGGACCTGGCGGGGCCTGGCCGAGGAGGCCCGGTGGGGCCGGGGCCATGGCCCTGCTCTGTCTTGACTTGGCGGGGGCCGGGCCACTGCCCGCAGTTCTGTGTGGGGTGGCATGGCCTCCCCCTTTTTCCCGGTGTGGCAAAACGAACTGAAACTTTACACCAGAGACCAACTCCGGCCACTGTCCAGCAAAGATCGTGTGACCAACCAGCTGCAATACCCAGGCTTGGGTAAGATTAACACCTTCAGTGCTGTAAGTTGCTTAGAAGAAATGAATCCTGCAAACATCAATCCTCTCCCAGGTCAGAGGAAAAGGAAAGGCCAAGGCACATGAATAAACACCATGATAGTGACACCAAAGTCAGTGAAGAAGAGAGAACTGAAACCCAGAGAGAGATAGAGAGGGGATAGAGGAGATGCTTTTGAAACCTGAAAGCTGAAAATCTTTTGTAAAGCGATGTTGATGGACTATGATACATCAGCGAATCCTTTTGTAATTTCATGAAAGCATGGGGGGGTGGAGCATTCAAACTGCCATGAGCAAAGATGCCTGTGCTGAAATAAACAAACGTTGAAGTAGTTGTGATCCAGTGAGAAGCCTGAACAGAGAGAGGTAGTGATGAAGTGAAGACCCTTGCTCCCAGGGAAGAAGAAGACTTCTGTTCCTAGAGATGAAGAAGATCCCAGAGGTGGATGAAGAGAACCTTTGCTCCTGAATAGCTTGTCCTTAAAATTGTACCCCATTAGCTAAGATTGAACCCTCAGAAATGGTTGTGGGGAAAGCTGTAAGTTGAGGGAAGGGACTCACACATGCCGACAGAAAACCACCCTGGGCGGCTGTTGTGCTGTGACTTTGAAAAAGCCTTATAGCATGGGTAAAAGAGACTCTTCTCCCTAAATGAACTGATGAAAGACTATTACAGAGGTGGTAAACTGACTGAAATTATCCCAAGTTTGTGTCTTTATGTTATAAGTGGGAGGATGGGGGAGGATGGGGGAGGAGAAGTGTTCTGAAGGTTTATTCTGACTCTTAATATTCTTTTTTCTTTTAGTTCTGTTAATAAACTTCTTTATAGTCTTTAAGTTTAGAACCTGCTTTTTATTCCTGCTGATTCTTATCTCACAGAAGGTAAGAAATGCGAACAAACTCACTACAATTTCATATATCAGTTGCATGTTCACCCAGCATTACATACGGAATTATTCTGGTTAAAGTATTTCCACATCCTGAGGATGCATCTGCATGTATCACTTGCATCCACATCAGCTGGTTGCCAAGAAGTACTTTAACTGCCAGGAGATTCTGCTTTACCCATTAAATGTTTTGTTTAATATCACCCTGCTTGTTAGGACCAAAATAAATTTAGAAATATGTGTATTGTACAAACTGAAGTTGATAATGTAAGAATTATGATTATGACTTTGACTGTGTTATTAGGTCTTCCTGACTAAAGGAAAAGTTATGAACAGTTTTTTTCAGGTTGTATGGAGATTAACATTACAATTCTGGGCAACAGTGACAAAGAACAGAAGACTATCTCTCCCGAGTCATCCACAGGTCTGTCTAGCTCATGACACCAAAGGATATTTGGGAAGGATGTAAAAAACGGGCAATAAGGAAAGATACTTCCTTTAACCGTTTATGGAGATTGTGTTACAATGAAGTTACGCAATTACTATATAATTACTGCATAATTACTCAACTAGCTGCATAGTGCTCAGCTGATGAGATAAACCAATGTCTTGTTTCATAGGAAGAGTAATCAGTAGGTAGATGGTCTGTTTACATCTTGGTCTCAAAAAGATCTGGGAAAAGAGATAAATGTCATAAATATAGAATGCTCTGAATTTCAGAGGGGAGATTACAGTTGAAGTGATTTCCATTTGAGTTTCATTCAGATTCCAAAACACAAGTTTCTCCTAATTTACTACTGCTTACCACATGAGCATGTATAAGAAATGTACAGTCTTTATTTATATTTTCCTTTTCTATTTTATGCTGTAGGTAAATCCCTGGACTATCACAGACTCATCATTTTCTCTGCTCTTTAATATCACCCCCTCTTCCAATGACTTTCCAAATTGGTTAAATTTCTAATATAAAGAAATTAAGACAACAATTATCCCTTTCTCATATATGGAAATATATACAAGGAACAGTAATCACAGTCATTCACATGAAAAGATAATGATTGTTCCTGCATTCAATCCAATTTTTCTCTACTTTGTCCCACTTATATTCTGCTAACAGTGTTTTAAGGTCCCTATCAGGCTTCTTCAATGTTTCTTTTTTGAATAATCTTTTTTTTTTTCCTTCATTAACAGTCTACTCTGCTTATATTCTTCCATCTGCACTTACCATGAAGGTATTAGAAGCTTTTTAACTACTGCCATTTGGAACAACATTCCCTTGCTTCTCTGCTTCATCAGCTTGCCATCTCAATTTACATTTCAAACATATCTTTTCTCCGTTTACTGTCTTTCTTATTTTTTATCTTGCTCTAACACTCCTCTTCTCTTTAGATTTATAAATGAACTCTGAAAAACTGGATATGAAAAAGAGTCATAATATTATAACATGGTAAATGTTCAGAAGAATTTGTTACACTATCTACTATCACAGGTTTTGTTTGTTGGTTTTAATTACATACATAATTTCAATGTGCTAAAATAAAAGGCAACTGAAGAAAAGCCATACAGACATTGTGGTCTCAGTTCAGTCGCCCATGTATTTCATACCAAATGTCATTTGAGATGTCCTATATCATCCCACCTGGCTTCCAGCTGCCACTTCAGAAAGGTTTCTGTCTCCACAATCATTTGTGCCAACTGTCTTTGAACTTTTTAGAAAACCTCAGATGTGTCAAAAATACTGTGTTCAGGCAGCTGAACTGATTTCTAACTGCCAAAAATCCTAAACTGAACTGATTCATAGATATCTCTGAACGTACCAAATAGATCCACAGTGGCTAAAATGAGAGTTAAGACCCCTACTTCACGTGAAGACCTTTTGAGGTGAGCTTCTAACCAGCATAAATCTGGAGCTGAGTCAGACTCATGACAGAGCTTGTACAATTAAGAATTATTTGTAATTTTGGAGAAAAAAAAGTCAGAAAAATTAAGGAACTATGTGAATTAGTTCTAAAGCTACAAGATAGCCTTGACTCATTTTCCCATATTTGGTTATCTGATGGCTTTTCCAATACCATTATTATGTCCTGATCTTCAGCTAGTGCTATGTCAGGCCACAGGTCTCTTCTATGTTCTCATCTATCTGACATACAGGTGTCGTAGGCTAGGGAGCTTTAAATTACTTCCATGTGTCTATTTATGTTTATAAATCAATTGTAATGACATTTAGACATCGAATTTAGAAGTCAAATATTGGAGGATAACCTCCTTTGAGTTGCTCCTAAGAAATATGCTTTTATACTAGCCTAAATCTGCCTGAGTAATGAACCATTAGAATTTAGGAGAGTGCTGGGCTGGAAGTATTAATGAAAATATTTCCTGCTCAGTAGATTTAAAAATAAAAATTTCGTGTTGCTAGCAGGAAAGGTAGACTTTACATGTTCAAATTCAGACATTAATGGTAGAGGGAGATATTGGAATGCCTTGTAAAGAGATAAACCATAGGAAACTAAGAATAGCTGTGGATCAGACTGCAGGAATTTCTGATGTATGTAAAATGTAAAATGAACAACAATTGAAGGATTATAATGACTTAATTTTTTCTTCTTTAATGAAATTTAAAAAAACCCCACTGTTTTCCTTTTTAATATGTAGCTATATATTTCAGATTTGGAAGTTTATTTCCTGCAGAAAATTTGTAATAAAAAGAGTCCAAAATGAGGTATTTCTTACAGACAACTCACATTTTAATACATAGACAGCTTATTAAAACCAAATGTAACACTCATGTAAGAAATAGTATCTTTATTAATTTAAACAGCAATAATTGTAGATACATTCATATATTAATTTTAACTGGTTTTTTCTTTTTTTTTCTCTAATACTTTGACATTGGTTCCAATTTTCATTTATAGTGTCTCTCAGTTCCACTATTGTGAGGCTTTTTCCTTTTAAAATTTTTTGTTCCCAAGCTTACCATTCTTACTAGATCGTACTCCAGAATTGTGTTCCTTCTGTTAAGGCCTTTTATTCCAAACTGTCTGCTTTTGACATCTTCTTCTCCTGAGTTTGTCTGGTGCTTCTGGTCTTTTCTGATGTAGCTCAAATGCTAACATTATACCTAAAAAGAGTGGTTTAATCTTACTTTAAAACTAGCAGAGGAAAACAGGGCATATCTGTGGTTAATAGTAGAAAATTATACAGTTTGGTATAGGTGAAATAAATAAAATCGTTGAAGTACTAATTTTTCTCCAACTACTGCTATTTTTTTCTAATTGTTGCAGGTCCCTCTTTGTATTTAGACTCTGTGATAAGCAGTACAAATAATATCGTGCCCAAATTGAAATTTTCTTTCATGTCTGTCTATTCATCAGGAAAAAAACTGACACATTTCTTTCTTAGGGAAAGTGTCAGATATGTAGATATAAAGCATTATCCTACAGTTAGTTTTAAAAAATAGTTTACACACAAGGTCATATACCCTTCTTCTGAAAAAAACATGTTCTTACACTATGGCTTATGCTATAGCAAGCTAATATTCCCATCATTTTACATGTTCACTCCTAATTCCTTTATCAGTATTTCTCGTCTTAGCCCTTCTTTAGGTAAACTGTACATTTAGCAGTAAACAGAGTAGAAAATATGATACTAATGCAAAAGCTTTTGCTAATGGCATGATTTGCTCTCAGTCTCATTATTTTCTAAATAATAATCACAGCTAATTTAAACTTAATGCACAAGCAATTTCTTAGCATATCCATTCCAACAGCTTCAGAAAGACAATGATGCCAATGCTGAGTTAAGGAAGTGAAGCACAGATTTTCACCCCACTAAGCAAAGATAAAAGTTCTTCCATGAGATATTGCAGTGCTGAAAAAGAAAAGTCATTCATTACTCACCAAACATACAAAAACTTCAAGGATTCATTGTAATTTTAGAATCTTGTTCTATTAAAAGTACTTATGCATAGATATCTACATTGGTAAAACTATGTTTTTTGTGTACTTGAAATTGCAACAATTGTGTGAAATATGTATTTGGAAAAAGCCATCATTTGTCTTAAAGTTTGAAAAAAAAGAAAATCAGGGAGCGTGAAAACTGTTGAAACAGAAATCAGTTGTTAAATGATCATGTACTACACTAAATTGAGCTTGTTATAGAAAAATAAATTAGTATTTTAAAATTTTGCTTTGTGTTATTCTTATTCCTCACTGTTTCAACAATGAGCTATTAGGATTAAATGTTGGACATTCTGAATCTTAACATAATAGAAGTTGAGTAGTGCTGCTGAATTCAATAGAACTAGAATTTCAAAGCAAGAGTAATTGAGAAATATATGTAGTAAATCAATACGGGAAACCATATTTTTTTCACTCATTTTTGCTGTTAAGTTCATCTAGAAAAAATATCATTACGAAAAGTAGGTCTGACTATTCTGTCCAGTTTTATTTGAAAAGGAATAGATGGTATTAAAATTAGTCCATATGTTTCTGATTAGGGACATGGTGAACAGGGCCAGCAAGCAGGGACTTAGCAGGTAGGATGAAAGAAGAAATTATTTATTATGAGGGCACTGAGACAATGGAAAAATATCCCAGAGAATCTATGAATACTCCATACCTGAAAAGATTCAAGATCAGGTTGGACCTGAATTTGAGAATCTAACTTAGTGGAAGATGTACCTACCCACAGCAGGAGCATTGGAACTAGATGATCTTTAAAAGACTCTTCCAACCCAAACAGTTTTATGACTGTGGTCTGATTCTAAGAAAATTATTTGCTGTTTGAAAACAAGGCCAGTTTTCTGCTTCAGCTGCTTCCTGATAAAGTGCTTCACAAGTTAGGTGATTAGGCAATGCCAGACACTTATTCAACAGCCATAAGGGATTGCTGTGGACTGATGGTAAGAGTGGCAACCAGGACAGGCAAACCAAACTTTGACATTAAATGCACAAGAAGACGTGGAAGAGGCCATAAAGGAGCTGCTCAGACAGCATGGGACTGCTAGAGAGAGACAGTAAAACAAAATAAATTACTTGCAGTAGAGTACAGCTCCTAGCACTAGCTGGACAATGTGTCTCTGCAACTTAGAGAGCTCATCCTAAATGAGGGTCCTGAGGGAGGACTTTATCTGTTCAGGTCTCTGACTGCAGGAAACATCTTGTGCTTCTCTTTGTGTCTGGGACACCAGCTCCTAAACAGGAACAGACACCTTTCAGAGTTGAACTGACACAGACTAAGAGCAATTTCATGCATTCATTCACACAGTAAATCATAACAGACCGAATAGTGATATTCTGCCTCATAAGCAACACCTTCAGCTCTTGCATCTGAGATTCATGTGACTATTGAACTGAAGACCAGCAACCATATTCATATACACACACACACACACATATATTTATATGCATATATTTATATATATCACAGGCTTCAAATAGAAACAAAATATTAATCATATAGTGGTTAAAACTATGACTTAGAAGGCTCTTTCTTGAAAGCAAAGAAAGGTTAAAACTAGGACTTAGAAGGCTCTTTCTTGAAAGCAAAGAAAGGAGAATGCAGGTTATTTTGAGCTTGGACTTTCAAGTTACTGCCTACTTTTCTTTCATGACCAAAACTACAGTTTTGGAAAAACATAGGAAAAAATTCTATTTGGTCCAAAATCAGTACCTGAATGCAAACTAAAAGCCAATAAAAATCATTATCTATATAAAGCTCTTTTTCTGTTCTTGGCTTTTTTCTTTCAAAAATTTCTACAACCTATCATTTGCACTGTTTCATTAAGTAAAAGCATTCCAAAGTAAAGTATATAAAAAGAATATGATGGAAAATGAAATACTATGTTGATGGCTGCCTCTGAAGGAATCTGTATTTTTCTCTTTCTATTCAATGACGATTGGAAGTATTTCTGGTTGCTTTGCCTTTAAAGAAATTCATTTGACAATACTACTATTTCTAGTAATAATCATATAATAACAATAATAATAATAATACAATCCCCTAGCATTATAATGTCATGGTGTCCTGCAAGTACTCTTTAATGCAGGAAACAATTACAGCTTCTAGTAATATCATAATATTTTGTTTTCTCAGTAGCCATTTGGTAGATAATCTGGGATTACAGAGGACAATCTTACTCTGTGTCTTTCCGGAAACTAGGTTTATGGGGAAATCTCATTGTTAAGATCTGCTAAATGCAGCTGTAAAGCTCTTAAAGAGTTTTGTCCCAGTTACAGAGATAGGGGTGGAGTTTTGTTTCTTCCATACCTGTAGCAGGATGTTTCCCCTACCACGGGAGGCCTTATCTTTTCTGCCTAGCAACTGGTTTGATAGCTCAAGGCATCTTCCTCCTCATATGAATTTGCTAATTGGTGAAATAGTTCAATCAGGACAGCATGTCTGGTAATGAGTTATTTTGGCACCATGGAGGTGACATTCCCAGCTGACAATAAACATCTTGCCTTGAAAACAAGATCATAGGAAGATAAGATTGAATTTCTGACTGACACTTCACTTTACAAACTATAAAAGTTACATCAAATTTTGACAAAGCAGGAATCTTCTGCACATTCCCTGGAAATGTGTGAGGATCTCTCTTCAAGGTCTGAGGTGCCTATCTTGTGTAACTCTGTCAAGGGTTGAGTAAAGGTCTCTGTGTACCCCATCATCAATTTGGTGGTAAATTACATTGACTTGTAATCTATACGGTTTCTTTGCCAGCTTTAATATAGGTACCTTAATGTCTTGCACTGTTTCATGTGATCTACTAGTAGTTCTTTTGTTTATCCTGTGCAGTAAGTAACTCTGTTTACTTAGGCTTTTTTCTGGTATCTCCTGTCTATTCAATAAATAACTCATGAGAGACCTGATCTGCCATTCCTTAGAACTTGCGACCCAGAGCAGTTTAGGTGCAGGTCACCCAAGCAGAGCTACTGCCAAAACCTGAGCCTAAGGCAGGGCTTGTCTAATGCTCTCACTTGATCCATAACGATATCACCCATTCAGTATGGAAGGGAAATTCCTGGGTTTTTTTAGTAAATTGGGACTCCAACATATAATCTCTCTTAGTTTTTTTTTGGTTTGTTTTCCCTCTCATTATCAAGAGGGTGTGGCTTGAGCAGTCAACTTCTCCTCAGAGTTTTTAAAACCAGTGCATGTTTTTATGAAAATCACCTGCTGTGGCAGAAATTGAACTGGTAGTCTGAATCACAGATGACATGATGAACAGAAAATTAAAAGAATTCCCTTCTGCATCTAGAAAAGAAAACATAAATAAATAAACAGCAAAATCACATCCAGTGAATGTAAAGAATTTGCACCAAAGAATAAGTAACACCTGGTTATTAATTTAATGACAAATACCAGTGCTCATAGTTTGCATAACATTTTTCTGATGTTGGTCAAGAAGTATTTTGCAAGGATGACCTAAGCATGTGTCTCATATTTTGGTTGTCAATAAAGACGCTTTTTTTCTAATAAAAAATGAAGAATCAGTCATCCAGTACCATTCAAGACTGTCAGCATATCCAAGAATGGCACAGGCAATCCTGAGTGACTCTTGTGTTGGGATGTCGGAACTGCAGCCCACACATCTCTTCAACCATGCCCTATTGTTTGATTATACGAGATTCACTGGTGATAAACCAAAAGCCTTCAGAGCTCATCTAAATCTTAGAACATATCTGCTGCTTTATTTCCTATCTGTCGTTTATCTGCTCAGGTTTCAGTTATTAGGTTAGATCCTTTTCTCTTGGATGCCTTGGAACCTTTCTCTAACCAGGGCAAATCTCAAACCCTATTCAACATTCTTGACTTATGATCATGATCAGAGAACTATGAATATTATAATAATTTTGAAAATATAAAAGGAAAAATAGAATCTTAGAGTAGGATATTTGTGTTTGGGATAGGATATCTCTGGGTTCAAAAAACTATTCTAAAGGCATTTGTAGACACTGGAAAGGAAAAAAAAAGAGTCCCGTTAAAATACAGGATACAAAATCCCATACTGCTGGAATTATCAAAATTATATTTTACTTCAGTATATGTATTAGATAATAAGTTTGTTTTCATAGGTCTTCTGAAGTTCTACAAAACCACTAAGATTTAAAACAGACTTTCAAACCCAAGAGAACTAAAACCCCACTTTGTACTTTGTATAATGTTTTATATAAAAAGCTATGATGAATATTAAAAAGATAATTTTCTGAGTTTCTGATATATAATACTTAGAGCAAATGGAAGGCAGTAACTAAAATGCATTTTTCATTATTATTTTAATGTTATAAATCCTTGAAGAAGCAACTTCTTTTCCTGAAATTCCTTTGAATCACTAGCTGTAGGAACAACCAAATTAATAATAACATGTTGCTGCAATTGCTGAAGTTGTGAAAGGAAAAACTGCCAGGGTGGTTTAAAATTTATGCAGGCTGGAAGTACCAGCAAAAATTCAAGTACATTCTCACATGTGGTCTGTATAAGTGTGTATGTGTTTATTTTTTTATAACTTTGTGTTACGAGGAGGTTTTTTTGGAGTGATTGTGGCCTGACTCCTGTACTCTAATACTGTGTGAAAATAACATGGGTTCTCTTTTCTGCTGTCTGCAGCCCCAAGGTTAAAAAAAAACAAAAAGGGGAAAAAAATGATCTGTGCTTACTTCTAGTCAATAAGTGCCATAAATGCAGGAACTGAACCAGATATAAAGGAAAAAAACACCCTGACTTGCTGTTATGGGGCTTCAGATCTTATAACCATTCATGAGTACATGTTTCTAAGGGAATTCCATAACAAGACAGTCTTTCACTCTCTTTACTGCAGTAACTGAGACAGATTTCTGGAACTGAAAGTTACAAGTATTGGTTACCAACTCCTGTAATATTCATATGCATGACATTAGAGACTCATCAGACGAGTGTCTGTTCAGACACCACAAGGGAACTCCTGACTGGATCTAGTTTAGATGAACAGTTGTGGGATGGTGAAGCAAAAACACTGTGGTAAGAAATTATAAAACTAAATTGAGATGTGGCTAAGGCTGAGGTGAAAGAAGACATTACCGCGAGCCCAGCAAGGAAGTCAGAGTGGTGGTAACTCAATGTAATCCTGCACCCTCCTTCTAGAAGGAGCTTGCAATGATCATTCTTCATAGGGACCCACAGAAACACTGAGCATAAATACAGGGAAAAAAATTGAAACTTGAGAACCAATTGTGGGGGAGAGGGGTGGAAGGACAGACATGACAAAACCAAACAATCAAAAAAACCCCCCAAAAAAACCCAAAAACAAAACCAAAAAACAAACCCAACCGGAAAAACCCCATACACAAATTTTACTCATTTTAATGAGACTTTTCTGAATTACTCAGACAATATGGATTATTAGACTACTAAATCATTATCTAGACAAAAAATAATTTTGTATATATCTATGTATATGCTATGTTCTCTTTTGTTATAAAATTTGTAAGTGGAACAGTAGGCATGCCAAGAAGTAGTTAGAACTCCAAAATTAGCATTTCGTTTTATTCCTCACAAAGCAGATGAACTTTCATAGAAAATTATTTGATAGAATGGCTATATATTTTTATAGAGCAAAGTTGGAAGGCATTCAGATTTGTGTCTTGTTTCTAGCTCAGCATTTTCTTTCTGGAAAAAAAAAAGAACCTCCAGATTTATCTGCCCTTTATGCATGCATAGTATTTGTCTTTCTGCTACATAAATGCTGAATTATTTAATAAGCATTCATACACTTAATATGCTTCAACTTTTTCTCTAAGTTTAATAGCAAGGAAATGATGAACGCTAACCATTAAATGGATAGTATTCATTAACACAAATATTGTTCTAATAATATTATTTTGAAAGCTGGGATTAGAATTGTTTTCAGAGCTTTACAAATGTCAGTATCTGTAACTACTATGTTATTCTAAGTGAACTTATACAAAATTATCACTGTTCTATGATAAAATGTTTAAAACCTAAATTGCAGGTACTAAGTGGTAGTACTCCTAGTGTAATTTAATAGGAATTAACCTGTGGTGTTCTAATGAACTCTGGCAAAGCAATCATTATTTTCCACATTCACAATTATGTAACTAAAACCAAAAGAACTTAAAAAAAAATATTTCTATTGTTTGGTTTTGCTATTGTTTTAATTGATATTATATTTTTATGTTTGAGATACTGTTGATTGCAGGAGAAGTTGCACAGAAACATCTCTAAAAATCCCACAATAAATTGTGTTCAGTCTGTATATTGTGGCACCTAAATGGATTTCTGAGAGCCTGGACATAAGAGATAATGGGTTCTAATCTTCTACTGTACACATATTTGTCATTAGAAATTCATTAGATGAAATGCATGCTTATAATATCAAGTGCAGTGAGAAACACATCTTACCCTATTTCTCACTGTAACAA
This sequence comes from Rhagologus leucostigma, assembly GCA_013397725.1. Classification (NCBI taxonomy): domain Eukaryota; kingdom Metazoa; phylum Chordata; class Aves; order Passeriformes; genus Rhagologus; species Rhagologus leucostigma. Next base: position 1,092,625 of record VZTD01004958.1, on the reverse strand, counting down.
CTCATTGGTGTAACAGAAAATCAGATCACAATGTGTTTTTTCTCTCTGTGATCACAGATTAATTTCTGCACAGGAAGTGATTTTTCAGCAAGTGAGAAAGAGAGCAAGTAGACTGTGACTCAAAGTTTGACATGAGCTACTGCTCTGGAACATTTGCCTAATGAGTTTAAACTTTTTATGTTTATATACTGCATAAGACACGACAAGAGGAAATGGCTTCAAGTCGCACCAGGGGAAATTTAGAGTATGTACCAGGAAAAACTTCTTCACCTAAAGGGTTATCAAGCACTGGAACAGGCTGCCCAGGGAAGTGATCAAGCCAGCATTCCTGGAGGTATTTAAAAGATGTGTAGGTGTGGCACTTAGGGACATGGCTAAATGCTGGACTTGGCAATTCTAGGTTAGTAACTGGACTAATTTTTGGTGATCTTAAACGTCTTTTCCAACCTAAAAATTTCTATGATTATATGTAAATCATGTAAAGAAGACCTTTTCACATGCCACCTCCAAGTGCATCAGGTAAAGAGCTTAAATTCAGCATTTAACAGTGACAGACTGGTTGGGCATGAGGGTCTCACCTTTCCTGGGGCACTGATGCATAAATCAGACACTGAGGGTCAAAGAAATCTCCCCTTTTCATATGACAGAAATGAGTAACAAGAGTTATGTACTTCAAGAAGAAGCAGGGTTCACTTCATTGTACTCTTTATTCTTAAGAGTATTACTCTGAGGAAGGTACTGTTCTAATAAAGCCAGCAGGTGCCAGACTAGATTGGATCATGTCTGACCAACATGGGACAGAAACTGAGTAAAAGGTCCTATGTGTCCTCTAAAATGCTGTCTAAAACCACATCCATCTATGCTGTATCATAATTCTTACTAAACATGAGGAAACATACCAAGGGTGATTGCTAAGGATTAGGAATTTACTGGATGAGAAAATGAGTATTTCTTACTGGAACAGAAGGAGAAGGAGAGGTTTTGAGTGACAGATAGATGGTTATTCCCACCTATTGCTGAGACTTTTAGTCTAATATACCAGGTGTATATATAGCAAGACCTAAGTGGCTGCAAACCAAGATTTCTTTACATGGGTAAAATTCCCTAACAAATAGACTGTAGAATAAGATACTCTTCCTCTTTCGTTCAATAAAAGTCTCAGTAAAATAGATGGAAGTATTCCTAGGTCCTGTGCACAGCCTTAAGTCTCATGGGTTAAACTTCCTGCAACAGAGGAAAGAACTGAATGCAGGCTTTCTGTTTGCTCAGTGAGCTCTGATTACCACATATGCCATATATATATATAGATATTTTTTAAGTGATAACCTTCTCTGTATTTCACAGGGATCTTGATACGGCCTATCACAGGACTCAGGTAGAAGCATAATTGTTTCATAGATTGAATATAGCTTAGCATTACAATCCTTAGGCCTGTTAAAACTGCTCAAAGGTCAAATTATAATAAGCAGACAGCTGTTGAAGAAGAAAACAGAAAACTGAAGTTTGAGATATACAAATAAATGTCACTTAAGTCCCACTTCAAGTACGTCTGTTCCCATTGGATCCTGCCCCAAGGCATATAATTACCTATTCCCTGATGTCAAATTTCCATTCAGATTTCTGCAATTCTACTTTCTATTTGCTTTAATTGCTTTAAACATGGCAAAACCACTTCAGGGATGAAAGCAAAATAATGCATATGAAATCAATCGGCATAACACATGGAAATGATGACACATTCCTCAGAGGGGCTGAAGGTTAAGAGCTAAATTAAACTTTTCTTTTTTTTCTCTTGTTGTGGTAACAGTGGGGAGGGAAGGCAGTGCCAACAACTGGATCAGAATCAATAACAGCATCTGTTACTGAGCTAGCCAGAAGCTTCCCTACATTTTTATTTTTATTCAAAAAGATGAGCAGACATTTATTCTGTAAGCTGAGGGAGATTCAAAATATTCTTAGTACTAAATACGACATCATAATTATCCCTGACAATTAATTCCTCATCTATGGTAGATAAAGTTCTTACTGAAAGACAGAAGCAAAGACAAGGAAAGAGATGTTTATTTATGACAATTATATAGAAGATGGCTCTTACCCATGCCTTCTCTGGATTTCAGTTTGTGTTCCTGTACTGGTTTTGACTGAAATTTATTTTCTTTAAAAACCCGATATATATTACTGTCTTTGGGATTAGTGAGTAAAGGAGTATTGATAACACAGAAAAGTTTTAGTTACTGTTGAGCAGAGCTTACACTGTCTCAAGGCCTTTCCTGCTCTTTACCCCACCATACCAGTGAGGAGACTGGGAGTGAACAAGAATTTGGGAGGGGACACAACCAGGACAGCTGATCCCAGCTAATCAAAAGGATATCGCACACCATATGGTGTCATGCTTAGCATTTAAAGCTGGGGGAAGAAGGAGGGCAGGGAGGATGTTTGGACTGATGGCATTTGTATTCCCAAGCCACTGCTATGCTTGATGGAGCCCTGCTTTCCTGGAGATGGCTGCACACGTGCTTGCCAGTGAGAACTGGTTAATGAACTCCTTGCTTTGCTTTGCTTGTGTGTGCAGCTTTTGCTTTACCTATTAAACTGTCTTTATCTCAACTCCCACTTTTTATCACTTTTAGCCTCTCAGTTGCTATGAGGAAAAGAGGAGAGCCTCATCTCACTGTGGAGGAGTGAGTGAGCAGCTGTACGGAGCTGAGCTGTCTGCTGAGGTTAAATCCTGACAGGCTGCTGTGATATCTGCAGTACAGTGGTGTCTGTAAAAAAACAACAGTGAACCTATAGCCTGTTCCATGTAAGTTCCAACGTGGGAACACTGCCTTCAGATAGCAAAGAACACCTGCATGTTCAGAAAACCCTACTTCTTGCAGCTGAATCTGCAGGTTTTATTAAAAGTAGTTGGAAATAGCATATACTATTTATTAATTGATTTTTTTTAAAAGTGTTGAATTGTTTTAATACATAATATTTAAACTGTGAAAATAAGTTTATGCTCATATATATGGGAAAATTGGCCAAAGCTCTTGAATGAAACATGTTTTAAAAATAGTAAATACAAGAAGAATTAATTGGAAAAATTATATAAGTTTTTAGTGTAACCGAAGCAGAATCTTGTGAACTCTGTAAACTAAAAGTGCATTGTGCATTTGCAGTGATGACAGTCAACTGCATACTGGGCCACTTTTGCAAGGATGTTGTGCAGCCATTATATCAGGGGAAGTGGAATACCATTTGTCCTGGTACTTATGAGGCTGGAAAACTGCAATGTGATAGGAAATTGGTGTCTCATATTTGATACCTTAGTATAAGACAGATGCTGACAAACCAGAGAATGCAATGAAACGACTAAGGGAGCTGAGTCTGATTACACTGGAGAATAAAAGGATAAAGAAGGGGATTGACTTATAGTTCTTGTTTACACAAATCACGGCTGTAAGACAAGAGTTTCTCCTGTGAAGTATCTAGGAGGATAATAAGAAAACAACTAAATAAATGAAATTATGGTTAACTTTGAGGAGAAAATTTTTGACAGTGAAAGAAGCTGAGCATTGGAGGAGTTTGCTCAGAAGTGCTGTGAGATCTCCACCCTTTGATATTTTCATAACTCATCTAGACAAGACATGAGCAATGTGACCTAACTTTGAAACTAACCCTGCTTTTAACAAGAGGTTGGATTAGATAATTTTCAGATATACCTTGCAGTTTTAACCTGTCAATAATTCCTTAATTCTAAACAAAATTTATTTCATTGCAAGGTGATGATCTTCCATTTATAGCCACTGCATTTTCTTAGATGCTTCCTATAGGAAAATCATGCTTCCACTTGCTCTTAATTTTGCCAATGTTAAGCCATTTAAACTTAAAATTCCCATCCTGGGTATTTGCCTAATGATACAGCAGTGAGTGCATTTTTTTTTTTTAGAATGGAATTTGAGGAAAAGGTCTTGTTCTGCATATTTGAAGTACAGTCATGCTGTTTGCTTTTTCACACTTACCATTCTTCTGTTTTAGTAGAATTTTCTTAAGTTTGCTTGATAGCTGAAAATAGATTGATTACAAGAAAAAATATTCTCATTAATTAATAAGAATTTCTTTATATGAATTGAAGATGTGTGGGCCCATGTAGTAGGGAAGATCAGGGAAAAAAGACCAGAGAGGGATTATTAACAAAGAAGGGAAATGGCAAAGTTTAGTAGAGAGAGGAGTTGGTTGTGGAAGAGGATGGCCAGGTACAGCAATGAAGGAGATGTGCAGGGACCAAATTAGTCCTACCAAATGGTAGGAGATAGTAAATATGTAGCAGAACCCAGAAAGGGGATGGACTAAGCATGGGATGGTTGGAACGGCAATAGTGAAAAAAAGAGGAACAGACACTGAGCATAGAAAGGTAGCGTCAGAAGAAAGTCAAATGACAATAATATGGCATATAGAAGTCTTTCATATCAGACAAACTTCTCTCCTGAGTTTTAGTTGAAAACTATTCTTCCTGAATTTAATGTTCCTTTTTAATTTATAAAAGTATCTGTGAGAGTGGCTCACAACTCTGAATGTCTCCATCCTTCTGTAAAGCTAGGCTAATGGAGAAGTTAACACCCACCTTAGTGGTATATTTCACTCAATTAATTGATATGATAAGGGTACTGAAATTCTTGTAAAGATCGTGAGCCTGTCAGTGACTTCAGGGGGTGACTATTATTTTTCTGTGCTATGATTTTTCTCTCTTTTGTGCATAAAATGATGCATTGGTGACTATTAGAGTTACAAAGCAATCAAAAAGTTAGGAAAACAGAAATAAATGTTGGCTGTCCTATACCAAAAAATAGCTTCTAATGGTATTATTATGCCACATTACATGATGGTTATCTGCCTGGGGGCTGAATTATATTTGCAGGTGTAACCTTTATTCTCACATTTCTTAGTCATCTTAATGATTCATTTTTCAACTTTCGTATTCTTTTAACTACATACCTATATGGACATATCCTTAGCATCCAGATATAAAAACCATAATTAATTCAGCTTTAGGCTATTTCACATTTCCCATTGCAATTATTCATCAGTATACTGAGTTTTTGAGGTTTAGAATATTCTTGTAATCAGGAAAAATAGTGCTAGCACATCCTGAATGTACAGAAAAAGTTATAGTCCTGGCTTATCAAATCTTTTCACGAGGACACTTAAAAATTGTTCCATATTCTCAGAAAGTCTCTGTTTCTAAACCTGTTATGTTTCTTCAGTGTATGTTTTTGTTTTGTTTTGATTTATAAAGACTATACTTATTTATTTATTATAGATAATGTCATAGTTTGAGAATGGTATCTATAAATGTTTTCTGTGGAAAAAAAATCTTAAAATGTTGATACTTTTCATTACAGTAGCAGTAAACACTGTTCGCATGTCAACTAATGAACAAAGAAAAAAATGCAATTAAGCACATAAATATTTGGTGGCTATACTTTCTTAATTTTTGATTGCACAGTTTGTATTAATTTAGACCTTTTTTACCTTATTATTGGCCTTGTGTTACAGTTTAGTACGAAAATACTTTAAATACATTTTGTTGTCCATAGATGTCATAAAGCTGAGAAGATTTATATCACTTCCACTTCACAATCTTAACTGAATCAGCTATTTTCCTGCATAAAGTATTGTTTCTTATGTAAAACATGGCTTCATGTGATTCATCTGATTTCCTGAGCAAATTAAAAATTTTTCTTTTATACTAACTGTAAAGATTTGAGGGGAAAAGATTTTCTCAGAGAGAAATAGACATCTTTTCTAACATAAAGGAGAATGTTGCAGATATAAAACATGTATAGCAGCGTAATACTGACAGCTGCTGAAACATATGTAGTTATAAATTATATATGACCTCACTTGAAGACTTATTTTGGTCTTCATCAATAATGAGTAATTATCTGAAAAGGTTCCCACATCAAATAAAAACATTCCATAAAACAAGAAAAAATGTCAGTCTAAAGATGTTTTTGATAGTTTACTATTTAACAGTTAGATGCAAATAAAGGAAGCAATTATTTCCCTGGGATTTCCTCCTCCCCCAAGGTATCAGAGCTTATGCTACTCTGTTGCTGTATTAATTGATGAAATATCCAATCTATGATATTTAGTGAATGTATCTATGCTGTTTACACTTTCATTCTCCGTGAAGCCATACAGAATATAATCCACATTTCTCGAACCCAGTACATTGTTTCCTTTCACTAGCTTACATGATTCTCAAACATCGAGAAAGTAAGTACCACAAGGGGAAATTTTCCTTGTTCAAATGGTTGGTCTTCCAGAGCCTTGGGACAGAGGAACATATAAGGTTTTCCTTCTGGGAAGTCCATTATTTAGTAGATTTATCAGGCAATTGTAGAACTCTGATAGTTAGAACGCAAGGGTTTTTTGATTTATTCTTTATTTAACCTGTGTCCAGATAATTTATTCCTAATCATAATTTAATATTTTATTCATATGAGCTCACAACATGTGCATCATTAAGGTTAGACCTATTTCCCTGGACATAGCTTTGCTAATAAAATGATGCTTGGGAGATCGTGGTTCATGTCCTGTTTAGGAGGAATCTATACAACTTTCTTGAATGATGTAATGACGAAAGGAAGAAGAATAAAGGAAGAGGGAAGAATGACAGGAGGAGACCAATTTTATTTTTTTGGAAACTGACTGAGATAAAATCATTGTGCTGATGATGTTTAAAAATGTTCATGACTACATAGCTTGCTAGTATTTCAATTTACCATTACAAATTCTTGCTAGATATTTCCCTAAATTTCATATTACTTGGGAAACAACATTGCATGTGTATGCAAGACATAATTTTTCTTGTGCAACTGGTCTCCATAGACTTCTCCACTACTGGAGAGAGAAAGAACCTCATTCAAGGGCTGTTCAGGAGTTTAATTTTATATGTTCTGGATGCTTCTCTGGAACAACTGACTTTCCTCCTCTAACCATAGAGGAATTTTTATGTGCCAAGCCTCCCTAAGTTAACTTTTATGACTATTCTTGTCTACTCAAGATACAAGAAACAAGCTAAGGCTAGATCTGAAAAGGATTTCAACATTTCAGTACTAACTATTGTAATGCTCAAATTTCAGTAACCTTTCTACTAAGATCCAAAATGTCAAAGCTGAGGCCTGCTGGTCATAAAATTATCTGTAAAGATTTTCTGATATATACTCGCTGGAGCTGTAATTAAAGTTCTTGTCTCACCTTAGCAGGTAACTGCCATGAAAAACCAACTGCAGAATCAGATTTGTATTGTCACCCCATTAATTGCAGCTTACAAGATGCAGCACTTTCAGAGGATGGAGAAATCAATCATATGTGAAACATTTTTTTAGAAAGAGAACTGAAATTGACATACTGAAATACTGGGCTGAGGGCTCTGGTCATTGAACCAAAACATGAAAGAGATAGGAAAGGGAATTTTTATATTTTGTTAAGGATTGTTAAAGGATCTAGAGGATTTACTGGTGAAGTCTAGAGACGTTACATAGCTTTAAAATTATGTGACTGTTGAAATTTTGGTTTACTGGGATATGTGGCATCAGTACATATCAGATACAATCATTACAATCCTTTTATAAACCTCAATCTTAATTATTTTAATTACTTATGCTGTGACGTGTGCACAGTAAGAAGCTGCTAACTGCACCCATTATTTTAGTGTAGTCTTTTGGTAAAAAGCATGTACCTTCCATATTCACAGAGAGTCCATACTATCATTCTTTGTGAGGGATTACTCCAAAACAAACAGCTCTTTTTTTAATGTAGAACAGTCAGTACAACAGGTAGAACCTACCAGATTGTGCAAACCAGGCCACCTAGAACAGGTTGCCTAGAACTACAGCCACATGACTTTTAAATATCTAGGTGGAATGAACTCCACAACCTTCCTGGGCAACCTGTGTCAGTGCTCAGTCACTCTCACAGTGATAAAAGATAACTAGATAAAAGGGTTCTTATCCTTAATTTTTTGGAGTTTATTCTAGATATATCACTTAGATTTCATCTATGTCTAAAAAACCATAGATATAATCAGGGTGATTCATCCAATCCTAGAATAGAACAGACACAAAGAATCAAACTCTGGATGAAGAGTAATACAACAGAGAGTACAGGAGACTGTTCTTTACCAGATATTTCGCTTTTAATTGGATGAAACTAGATGAGACAAATGTGAAGTGCAGCTAGTTTTTTTACAGTAAATACACAGAAATAAGTTGTGGCACAATTTGTCTTGCTCAGAAATAAATTATTAAACTATGTCAGAGGAACAATGTCACAACAGTATCTATTTCCATAGCCTGAGAGAACTGAGAAAGGAGTCAAAGTTAATTAACTCAGATGTAGATTCCATAGATATCTCCATTTTTTCTGTGATTTGTTCTTCCCTGCAAGACTTGTGAATTAACAGGAGCTTGGGTTTTAATCTAGCAGAGTTTAGAATGGTAATGATAATATTTATGTAAATGCTGCTGAATATTATATAGTTTTTGAAGGTTTACTACACCTGTTGAATAGCATGATGTTAATTGAATCTCTATAATTTCTGTCTGTGAAGTTGATTATTTTGTGAAATTACATGCAACCTGACATTTGTGCTGATCATCTCCTCTAAAGGCATTATTTATGTCGGTATTTTGAATGAATCAAGTGATCTCCTCCATAGCATGATGGGTTGAGAGACTTATTTGTACTTCTCTGTAATGACAAGATGAAGCATGATGAGTTCATTAATTGCAGATTTATTCAACTTATTGTTACCGACAAGACAGATATTGAACTCTGCATTATAATGCTTCCATTTTCACATCTCATAGATACTGGTTTATAGACTAAGACCATCAAATTGACTTTTACTGGTACATTTTGCTGGTAATTTTTGCTACCATTATTTGTCTGGTTTTTTGTGAAAATAATGGTAAATATATAAAAAGATTTAAATATTAGACTGAACAGCACCACATAAGATGAAAGAATTGAAAAGAGTCTCACAAAGACCTTGCAGAGATGGAGTCTTGAACCCCTAACTGTGTATAAAGTGGAAGACCAGATTAAGCATCAGATAGAAATTCCTGAAAGAGAGAAAATCTAGAATATTATGATTTCTGTCAACAGGAAAAAAACCCACCTTTTCCTCCCATAGGTATTCATCTCCATAGGTTCTGTGACCTGGTCCTAAAGGTGAGGGAAGAGGTTATGTTTAAGAAGGTATGAGTCAGATGAGAACTGGTCACTGAAATTAGTTGGAGAAAACATCCGATAACTTAATTTCAGATCTAGAGATTTGCTACTTTGCTTGGGTGCTCAGAATAGGGATGTTGCAAAGAACCTGCTAGGGTTCATCTGGCCTTCTTACGAAGACACTTCATCTTACTAATGTAGGAACCGATAGTAATGCCGGCAGAGACTTCTGGTGTAACCAAAGCCACCATTTAACTCTGGGAGTAAAAGTGAATGAAGGTGTGGTGGTCCAAGTGGTTTCTTCTCCATCCTATTGGTGAAAGATCAAGACATGGGGAGGAGCAGGTGGATTCTACAGGTCAATTCTTCGTTGCACAGGTAATGTGGTCAGTAGAGATTCAGCATTTGTGATCCTAAAGACCTTTCTGAAGATGAAGGAATGGTGGAGAGACACAAGATCCACCTGATCCACACTTCTGAAACAGCAGTTCAAATTATGGACACCTTTTGTGGGATTGACAACCAGCTGGCTGAGAGTTTGTGGATCTCAGAAACACAGCGGAGTTAAGTAAAAGTGACATCACGGTTGGACATTTTCTGCAGATACTTGATTAACATACAGAGTTTTTGTTAAGTCTTTGAAGAGCCTAATGAAACCTTGCCCATGCATAAATGTAGGGATGACACGAGGGAAAAAAAGGCTCACTTACAGCTAAATATGTGAGAATGGTAAGAGGAGCTTATACTGCTACATTATTCAGTAAAGGGCTAGACTAGGAAAATTTGGGCAAGCTACTAAGTTGAAGGCTCATCCAGTGGCAACAAACCCAGGTAAGACTAAGCTTATAGCTTCATACTGAAGAACATTTAAGAAAAATACCACTATATCATTAAAACTAACAGACCTGAGTTACAAATCCCATCATTAATAGGCAAAAAGCTTCACAAAATAGTTACTAACCAACTTTTAAAAAATGCTCTCTTTAGGGTTTCTTTTAAAATCGCTCTGTAAACTAATCTCAGATAATGTAAGAATTAAGATCTACTTTGTAGAAGCACCATGTAAAATGCAGTATGTGGTTTCTAACAGTGTTGATTAAGGCCAAGGCTACTTTCCCCATCACAGTCATTGCAAGAAAAGTCAAAGAATTAATATGTTGAGTCTCTCCTGGGAATTAAAGTGTGACTGTTACCTTGCTGACACTAATCGACAGCCTGGAGTCTGTTCATTCTGATGCCCCTGAAATATATTGTTTCTTTTCTCCTTATCTCTGCTCCTCAACTTCCCCTTCCCCTTCTCAACTCCTCCCCTCGCCTTTCCCACATATATCCCCAGATATATGTGTGATATCTGTCTTTCAGAAAAATAAACAAACAAACAAACAGTAGAAGTAACTTTGAAGAGAGTCTATCAGACAAACCTGATGACAAAGATTCCTGCCACAGTCAAATGAATACCTTATTTTCATTGATTAACACAGTTGCTTCCTACCCTGTAGTCAGACGTGTGACATCTTAATAGAGAAACAGCACAGGTATATAACTGAAGCCCCTAAGTGTGAATCCCAACCAGATGGAGGGGCAAAGAAAATCATGTTGTTAAATAATTACTTTCTGTGTCTCTAAGCACAAAGTACAGCACTTAAAAACCAGTAGTCATAAATCACAATCTTTAAATCAAATACTGTTATTCTCATTTGTTTCTGAGAGATGACAACATGACATTTTAGAACTACTGATACAGTATTCTTTACATGACCCGTTTTGGGACAGCAGCTACTGAAAGCTTACCAAGCTAGTTTTCTTATTTAGCCAAGTGCAAATCCTTAAAAAAGTGAGGTGCTTTTCTCTGCATTTAAATCTTCCTCCCAGAACTATTTGCCTAACACAGCCATGCAGCTTCGTGTAAGGTATCTGATGGCATGTGGGATATCAACATGGGCCTTATGGAAACAGTGCAGAGTACATTTATGTTCTCTTAGAAAGTCAGCTGATGGTCTTGTAGAAATCTGAAATAGCACTAATTTGCTATATTTAACCAATTGTCTCCCATTTCAAGACATCAACCACTGCACTAACTGGTGCAAGCAATAATTTTTCAAAGCAAATCTCATTAGAAGACAACATCTCTGTGAAGGTATATATATTAAAAAAGAAGGATACTGGGAGCGTGAGCATAACATCAGGGAGAGTAGGTAGATGCTAGGAAAATATTTTACATATATTTTAAAGTGTCTTCCCTATTGCCTATAAAAAGGTTTTGAATGCAACAATTTCTGATCATGAAAATGTATCATGCAAGAAATTCTGTTTAGAACTGCACAAATAAAGAAAAAAAAAAGACTTTTCATTAGTTTCCAAAAAAAAATCAGTTTTTATTTCTGATATTCATAAAAATCTACTTGTAATTTTTGTAGGCTTTTTTAAAGCCCTATTTATTTCATATTTTAGTGAAGACTTTTCTCTTGAAAAGTGCTCAGCTGTTAACAAATTGCTAACTCATTGATATAGGAACAAAGAATAGTTATCCACCATTACTTTGTAATATTTGGATGCTTCTCTTAGGAGATGCCATCAGATATTCAGGCAAAATACGGACACTGAAATAAATGTGTAAATGTATTTATATATTATCTATGTATTTTTTCATATATTGCCTGTGCACCTCACATATGTACAAAATGAAAAACTTTTATTTTGTCAAACAAAGTATAAGAAATTGATGCAAAAACTAGGTAATATTTAAGAGATGGGAAAGAAAAGAAGGGAAAAAATATTTCATGTGTAACTAAGCTTTCTTTTAAAAAAATGGTGCTAGAGAACAGTACTGAAGAAAGTCCTCTGACAGATTCTCTGTGAAAATACATAATGCTCTGATTGTGTTGTTCAGAGCTGACTGTATGAAATGTACCACAGAGACCTGATTTTTAAACGTTCTTTAAAGAGCTGTGTTGCAGTCATTCACACGAACCTTATAAATACAATGAGGCAATTTTATATGGCCCTACATATAAAAAAACTGTAATACACCATCACAAGAACTTAAAATTTCTACATTTGCTCTTTTGTATGCTGTAACTTATTTGTTTCAGTTAAATTAATGCATGGACATTCTAAGTTAAAACAAGAAATGTGGAAAATTAAGAGGATATAGGCTTTCAATATGAGGTTGCTCTAGCCAAAAGGTGTCCAAGACCCTCTTTGAGGTAAATCTAGTCCCTAACCATTTCAAGAATTGGAGATCCCATGCTTACTAAACCTACTAGATCTGATCAAAACCATCTAAAATCTTGCCTGCATCTTTCAGGTCTATGAACTTTCTTAACTCGTGCGGGTTAGTGTCGAGTTTCCAGATGCCATGTGAAACCTGTCTGAACTTCAGGTATTGCTACTGCCATATTAATTATCAACAGCTTCCCTTTGACTAAGAATCAAGTAACAACTAATTATAATGAAGTAGAAAAGTATATAACTGATATACATATATTACTTAGGGAATTGTAGATCACTAAAATATTTATAAAACAGATGAATCAAGCCAGTTGCAACCTCTAAACCAAAACTTTACTAGGTCTTTATTAGTATAATTTATGTTAACAGTTATTTTTTGCAGGTCATGCTACCTATTCCATGTCACTAGCTCAAAGTAGTGAATCTCCAAAAGTTTTAACTAGTTGAGAGTGCAGAGTACCATGGACCTGATGTCCTAAAGTTAGTGTCAATAACTGTGACCCTTGATTTTTGTTAGTCATTGAAGTGACCAAGCCACAGAACTCTTGGTGCAAGTAAAGTGCAGCCAAATTCAGAATCTTCTTTTTTATTTCTTACCAGACCCCAAACTCAAAAACTAAACCACAGAAAGTTCCATCTGAATATGAGGAAAAAATTCCATTCTTCCAAGGGTGACAGAGCACTGGAACAGGCTACTCAGAGAGGCTGGGGAATTCCTTTCTCTGGAGATATTTAAAACCCACCTGCATGTGATCCTGTGCAACCCACTCTAGGTGAATCCACTTTAGCAGGGGCTTGGACTAGATAATCTTCCAATGGCCTTTCCAATCCCAACCAGTCTGTGATACTGTGACCTCTTTTTATATGATGTTTGAATCTCTTCAGCTCCCAGCCTTTGGCTCTGTCCCTGGACTACACACTGTGCAGTGGCTGAAATATTACTTTCCGAGTCCACCAGATGTCACAGCCTGCTACTCCAATTGCTTAGATGCTTCTTTTCTCACTGTAAAATCAATCTTTATTTTACCAGTTCTTGAGCCCCTGTTCATCATTCCAGGTCCTGTTTTCAACCTGTGCCCATATTTTCAGGGCCTTTGCCACTATCCTATGCTTAAACTTCATGGCACAGCTCCCGTGACATAGTAGTCATTTGTGCTAAGCAGTGGGACAGAGCTATTTTTTAGCATGGGACCATTGGGCCTATAAGTGCTTATCCAGTCATGGTTTATTGATGTGCTTATGCTTGGGTTCAAACCAACCTAATGTTTAAGTCTTAGTGTTCTTCACTTGCTGTGGGTGCAACAGGGCTCTACTTTGGCTGGAATCCAAATGAAAATAAGCCGGCTGTTCCACCCGTAAAAATCAAGCAATTTTCAAGAAACATCAAGAAGTTTTCAAAACATTCTCTAAGGATATTCCTAACTAGAACCCTTCTATTTTCTCTGAAGACAGATTTGTTTGTCATTTAACTGTGACAACATCTGGGGCTTCCAAACAGTGCATAAGAACAGCTCTGAGTGCTGTATAAGCACAGCACAAAGAAGGTAAGAGTTTGAGAAGAAAATTGCTGCTGCACATTGGTTCAAAAATACCCTTCAGTCAACTGAGGAAAGCAATTTTAATTACAATATTAAGAAAAGGAGGAAAGTTTGACTATGCCTAAAAATGCTCCTATGTTTTTTGCAATTCCTCTGACACTTATAAATGAAACTGGAACAACTGTATCATTCGCATTTTCCTTTCCTGAATCTGTTTTCTTTCTTTGCTTGCAGAATAGTAAATATATATATCATGAATGAAGACTATTTTGGAGTCCTAAACTCCAAATGTCAAAAAATCTCTATGACCCTATATAATTACTTTACTAGTTTAAAATAATCCTCAAGGTAGTCTATGCAATTTTTCAACTGACTTACAGAAATATATATCAACTAGTACTTACCACTGAAATATTTTGGTTATCATAGCTTTATCCTAACTAGAACATGATGTAGAAAAGTAGACTCTGTTACAGGGAGAGGCTAGCTTTATTTCACAAGGTGCTCAGTATCCTCAGTTTCCTTTGGTACCTATGGAGTTAAGAGTATGTATCTTTATTTTGAAGAAAGTCATCTTATTGCATAAATTCTCTGCTTTTTGTGTTTCTATTTTTCCCTCTTACATCAGAATGCCAATCATTGTATTACTTCACTTCGAGTTTCCTCCACTTTGTTGTCTGAAAATGAGATATACACTAACTGTGACTCTCACAATGTGAACAATATATAAATTGGACATCAGTTGTTGCATATTGGTTTTGGATCACATTGCATTTGAAAAGATCTTGCCTATAAATCTTGCAAAAAGAGAACTCATTTTGATTATTTGATTATAAAATTCAGTGTCAGTGGTAGAAATGTAAGCATATGTTAACTTTGATTATTAAATTTTTAATATCAGTTTGCATATGCACAGCAAATGATACAGATAAACCTAATACATTTCTTCCAAAAAAATAAGATTAGAATAATGAAAAATATCAGATAACTTAATATTCAGAAAAGTGATATATTTTACATTGTTCTCAACCTCAACTGCAGTAAGATTGTGCCTAGTTCCTTGGATGGAGTATTTAGTATTATCCTTTTATATCTGCTGTCATTCATGCAGCAGAAATAGAAGTAACTTCCTTATCCTAATCAATTTGCATGAACAATCCATTTTGCATGAACAATCAGATTTACTGATTCAGTAGATAGCTCATTAGTGTTCCTTTAGAGCAAAGATTCTCACTAGGGATGCCAGAGACCCACAGAACTCTTCTTGTATATGCACAGGAAATAAATGCTATTGAAGGAATAGGTATATATCATAAGAAAGATGCATAGCTGAATACACACAAAGGAATGATAAATCTGTAACCTTGCCCGACAGCAGTTCTTTTTTTTCCAGAATTCCATTTATTATAGAAGTAGCAGAATACATTACCAACCTGTAATTACCAACACATTCTCCCCAAATTTGACATTTTTTTAGCGATTTAAATTTAGTTAACATCAATATCTTATTATGGAAGTTGTCTTTGAAATTTCATTAGGAAAGTTCCTCTGTTCTTCTTTGCCTTATAGAAGTTTATGTTTTCACTGATCTCTGTTGTTTTTGACTGAATAATAGATGTACACGTTAGAAGTTTCCAGCTAGAATTTCTGCTTCTGTGTAGGCCTTATTGAAATTAGCTGCAAAAACTCCCACTGTTTTTCTGTAAAAGAAGAAATATCCTCCTTCATGTCACAGGTAGCAACAACATGACGTGTCAAATATCACTGAAGTCTATTTTGCTAGAATTCAGAAGAATAGCAAGGTCCATTTTATCTGCCTAGGAGTTTGCTGGAGCTAAGAAAAGGTAATATCAAGGCATACAGTTATGAGGCATGCTTACTTTCTCAACACTTAGTATTTTAAGACAAAAGCATTAGTGACATTCAGTGAGTTTCCACATACAAATAATTATAAACAAATTAATTGTCACTAAAACTGTACTTTCAAGGAATGTCTTTACTTATTGACCTAGTAAGGTTGAAATTGCACTATATAACATTCCAGAAAGGAATAATACGAAGTACATAATGCATACATTACTAGCAGTGAAAAGGCATACCCTTACCTAGGTTAGGACAGGATAAAAATTACATAGATAAGTGAGACAATGGGCACAGCCTGAAATAAAGAAGGCCTCATCTGATCATCAGGAAACACTTTTTCACTGTGAGGGCAACTGAACGTGTGTTTCTCAAGTAGGTTGTGGAGTCTCCGTCCTTGGAGATATTTACAAGGTGTCTGGACATGATTCTGGACTACCAGCTCTGGGTGGCTCTGCTTGAGTAGGATGGTTGGACCAGGTTTACATTCAAAGGTCCCTTCCAATCTCAGCCATTTTGTGATTTCTGTGATTACTGGGACAGTAAAATTTCTCCCTCCACCTGAGAGAGAAGCATAGCAAAGGAACAAAGACATCATATAATTCTGATTTTCTATTTGTTTTGTGGTTTGTTTCTGGGTTTTTTTTTTTAAGTTTCAATTCAAGACATTGCAAAATTAAGGAAATACATTGAATAGTTAAAATTTACTACTTTTCGGTGTAAGATTGTATTAGTGCAATTGTAATCAATGATTTTTTGTTATTTGTAAAAGAACCACAGGAACATCTTGTACTTGTCTCTCAACCTGAGAGGCAAAAGGAGGGGAAAAAAAATCCCTGGGAAAAAAACAAGAGGCTTAAAAAAGGGGGGGAAAATACACACATGAAATTATTTGGTTATTTTTAGATTGTTGATCATGAGGTGAAATAAAAAATATTGGAGGTCAATAATTATGTCAAAAATAAAGTCATCTCGTGTCATGTGTTCTTCCACCCATTTCTTTCCTTTGAATCTCTGGTGAATGTACCATAATGAGGGCCTGCAAAGATGAAAAATCGTCTTTTTTCCTTCAAGCAATGAGCAAAGAGTGAAGCTGCCCTTGACTATGGTTTTCTACTACAATGTGGAGGAACAGATGCATTCTTTCCCCTACCACCAGAAGTGAAAAATACTGCTGACATTTTCTTTGGCAGGAATGTGTGATGCTCCCAAGTTGTCCTCACAACACATGGTATAATCTTAGTTTAAATGCACATTGCTGGTTGTGAAGGAAGAGGGGTCTAGGAGAAGAGTAAGAACTAAGTGTTCAAAAAGATGCTGTAATGGTGCTAGAGACCAATTTATTTACCAGTGGATTAATGGCTTGAGAGAGCCAGATTTTGCAAATCAAATGCAGGCAGCACCCTCAACAATGTATATCCTACACATTAAGATGGAAATAAGTCTGGATTCACAGAATGAATCTTAAGAGTGCATGGGACTTTTAGCTTCTCATAGGTGACAGTGTCTTTGATGCAGCTGAAAGATGGACCCTTCCATCCTGTGACAGGCAGTGTCACTCCATTGATCATTTAACAGCTATACTTGGCCAGCAGAATGACAGGGACTCACTGAAGAGTTGGACTCGATGATCCTTGTGGGTCCCTTCCAACTCAGTATATTCTGTGATTCTGAAAGTATTTCTAAGTATTCATGGACAAAATCCTCAGCACTTTACTCTGATCTCCTCTCCATTCCTTAGATAGGTAAAAGCACTCTGTCCAGCAGTACGACTGTAAAACTCATGTGTCTTAGAGGGGTAGTTCCTGCACACAGTCAAGCAGCCCCCTTGGGAATGGTTAGTTGCCATGAACAAACCATGTACTTTAAGATACCCCTACTGACTGCGAGTTGTACTCACTGATCTTTCCTACTGGGATGTTTCCAGATTTTTTTATTTTTCCTTAGCTATCTAGTGTTGTAACGTAAAGGCAGTAAAAGCAGACAGAAAAATAAAAGTCCCTGTGAAAAGAACAAAAACATTTGTAGTCCTGCTGTGTTGAGAGGATAAAAGATCTTCAAGTACAAAGAGACAAGTGGTGAACTCCCGTCACTCATCCAGCTACTGTATCATTTTACTCTCCCCCAGACACTTTTAAAAAATATTTCTTGGGGATTCAGTTGTAAACCAGAATTTATCTTGTGGAACAATGTGTCCATATGTTTTATTAAACAGCAAAAGCAAGACAACTCAGAATGTGAAATTCAGTCAACCACAATTTCAAAGGGGGCTGAAATGTTTGGATCTGCAAATTTTGTGAAGAGAAGTCACTTGAGCACACAGGATGCCTAATTTGATGCACTTACATTAAGCTTCACGAACTTACACATGAACTTGGGTGGGAGAACAACTACATTTTTAATATTTCAGCCAATTTATAGATATAATATTTTTGTAGCATTTCATAAGCACTTTGCTGAACTAGACATATAGAGTAATTTAGTTTAGGGATTCTGTCCATGGAGTCTAGAATAAATTCACAATCTCAGCAACCCTCTCTCTTGTCAACAGTCTCCAAAGACTGCATTGAATAGTTCATGCACTAATTCATACTAATTTTCATTAACACACCATCTTCATTAGCACATTAATTATGCTTTAGTCATGTCAAATTAAATCTAATATAGGTTTAACAGGCAAGCCAAGTGTCTAAGGCCCTATTATACACGGTGTATATATAAAGAGGGATTCAATTGCCTAAACATAAATACCAAGTGCTATTTCAGCTTCCTAAGTTCTTGAAATATTTGCATAAACCTGGCAGATATGATGCAGGCTTAACACCAGAGATGCATTCTTTTGGTTGAGCACCTGAAGGCTGGATGGAATGCACTAAGTCATACAGTGTTCCATTAGTGCCTATGTTTAAGCAACTGAATTCACACCTAGACATCCATTAAATATAATGAGAATTTTAAAACATTTTCACATACTAATTTTTAAATGTAGATGCCAAAACTTACATGTCTACATTCTATATCTGAACCCAGATCTGATCTTGGTTGCACAAATGAAGTGTCTAGAGTAATTTGAAGTGATCAGTGGTATTTCACCTTGCTTTCAGTCAGTACTTGAGGAGGGGCAGGGGATCCTTCAAATATTCACTAATACCTGTCATTTTTGTGCCCATGATTCAAATATCCTAGAATCTCAAATTAGGAGGCTATGTTCATGGTATAGTGTACCCTGGAAGTGCAAAGTCGAGCATATGGGGAAGAGCAACTTCAGGGCAGTATATGCTGGGCACAGTCCAGCTGGAGAGCAGCTTGGCAGGAAAAGACGTGTTGTGGTTTGACACTGGCCCAACGCCAGGCACCCACAAGAGTCTCTCGCTCACCCTCCCCTGCCACAGCTGGGCAAAAGGAGGGAAAAGAGAAAAAAGGGTTAACAGAGGTTTCATGAGTGAGATAAGGAGAGCAGGAGAAATATTTCAAGGGCAAAACAGGCTCAACCTTGGTTGCTAAGTGAAATTTATTACTAACAGAATCAGAGGAGGGTAATGAGAAATAAAATAAACCCTTAAAACACCTTCCCCCCTGCCCCAGGCCCTCCTTCCTTCCCATCGACAACACAGGGAGGCAGGGCAGCGGGGTTTTGATTAGTCCATCACCAGGATTTTCTTCCACTGCTCAGGTAGAAGAGTCCTTCCCTGTGAGGCCATGGGGTCTCTCCCACGGGAGACAGTTCCCCGTGAACTTCCTGGCGTGGGTCCACTCTCACAAGCAGCAGCCAAGCTGCATCTGCTGCAACGTGAGTCCCTCCCACAGGCAGACAGCCCTCCCAAAACTGCTGCGGCGTGGGTCTCTTCCCACGGGGTGCAGTCCTTCAAGGACAGGCTGCTCCAGCCTGGAAGCAAGGGCCCTCTCTCTCCACCAGGTCTTCCACTGGAACACAGCCTCCTCCAGGCATCCACCTGCTCTGGCAGGGGCACCTCCCCCACAGGCTACGGGTGGATCTCTGCATTCCCTGTGGACCCATGGGCTGCAGGGGGACAGCCTGCTTCGCCATGGTCTTCACCACAGCCTGCAGAGGAATCTCGGCTCCAGTGCCTGGAGCACCTCCTCCCCCTCCTTCTCCGCTGATCTTGGTGTCGCCATGTTGTTTTTTCCCTCACATATCTCACCTCCTCCTCTGCTCTGACTAGAAGAAAAAACCCCTTGACTTTGTTTTGATTTTCTTCTTAAATATGTCATCACAGAGGGGTTACTAGCTTCTCTCATTGGCCAAGTTCTGGCCAGCAGCATGTCCATCTTCAGAACCATCAGCCATTGGCTCTGCCAGACATGGTGGGAAGCTTCCAGCAGCTTCTCACAGGAGCCATCTTTGTGGCCCCCCTGCTACCCAAAGCCAGGCCGTGCCAAACCAATACAACATGGAAGTACTGGTGGACAATAAGTTGAACATGAGTCAACCATGTGCCACTGGCACCAAAGTTAGTGGGCTGCATTAGGAGTGAGGCCAGCAGGTCAAGGCAGGTGATCCTTCCCCTCTACTCAGGGCTGCAAAGGCCACAGCTGGATTGCTGTGTCCAGTTTTGGGCTCCTTAATACAGGTGAAACATCAAAGAGTCACAAGGATGATGAAGCGACCGGGACATCTCTCCTATAAGGAAAGCCTGAGAGAACTGGGACTGTTCAGCATACAGAGGAGAAAGTTCAGGTGGAATATTTTCAATGAGCATAAATACCTGAAGAAAAGATTTGTAAAGGACAGAGTCAGGCTCTTTCCAGGAGTGACCAGTGACAGGACAAGAGGTAATGGGTGCAAACTGAAACAAAGAAGGTTACATCTGAATATCAGGAAACACTTTTTCACTGTGTCACTTAGCACAGGTTGGTTGGGTTTTGGATTCTCCCTTCATGGAGGTGTTTGAACAGTGTCTGGACATGATCCTGGGCAGCCAGTTTTAGGCAGCCCTCCTTGAGCAGGGTTGTGGGACTCCCTGTGTCCTCCAAAGGTCCCTTCAAACTTCAGCTATTCTGTGATTTTTGAAAATTGTGTCCAAAATGAATTTCCAGCTTTGTTCTGCTGGAGATTGGTGACAAGTGGTATCCTTCAGGGGTCTGTATTGAGATCAGTACTATTTAATGTCTTCATCAGTGACATAGACAAGAGGATTAAGTGCACCCTCAGCAAGTTTGTACACTATACGAAGCTGTGTGGTACAGTTGACACACTGGAAAGAGGGGATGCCATCCAGAGGCACGTCGTCCAGAGGGACCCCAGCAAGCTTGAAGAGCAAGTTCATGGGAACCTCACTGAGGTTCAATAAGGCCAGCTGCAAGGTTCAACACCTGATTCAGGGAAACCCCAGGTACTGATTCAGGCTAGGGGATGAACGGATTGAGAATGACTCTGCCAAGAATGACTTGAGGGTACTGGTAAGCGAAAAGCTGGACATGAGCTAGCCATGTGCACTTGCAGGCCAGAAAGCCAACTGTATTCTGGGCTGCATCAAAAGAAAAGTGGCCAGCAGATTGATAGAGGTGACTCTGCCCCTCTACTTCACTCTCATGAGACCCCACATGGAGTATTGCATCCAGCTCTGGGAATCTCAACATCAGAAGGACCATTAGAGTGGGTCCAGAGGAAGGCCATGAAGATGACTGGAGGGCTGTAGCCTTTCTTCTAGGTGGAAAGGCTGAGAGAGTTGTGGTTGTTCACCCTGAAGAAGAGAAAGCTCCAGGGAGACCTCACTGAGGCCTTTCGGTACTTAAAGAGGTCTTATACGAAGGATAGGGACAAACTTTGTAGCAGGACCTGTTGCGACAGGACAAGAGGAAATGGTTTTAAACTAAAAGTGGGTCAATTCTACTTAGATATGAGGAAGAGCTTTTTAATAATAAGTGTGGTGAGAAACTGGAACAGGTCGTGCAGAGAAGTTGTGGATGACTCATCCCTGGAAACATTCAAGGTCACACAGGATGGGGCTCTGAGCAACTTGATCAAGTGGAAGATGTCAGTGCCCATTTCAGGGAGGTTGGAATAGTTGACCTTTAAAGGTTCCTTCCACCCCAAACTATTCTATGGTTCTGTAATGCTATTGTATATCTATCTGTTAACTCTGTGTTTCCATGCCCAGGTTTGATTTGCCACTGATTGAAAATTAACAGAAGAGTAACTATATTCCTCATTTTAGACACAAAACAGTTCAAACAAAAAAGAATTTATATAATTCCAATCAAATGGGGTGGGAGCCTCATTTATCTTTCTCCACTGATCTCAGAGATGTAACATGTAGGATATGCTCCAAATTCAGGGAGGACATTAGGCATCTAGAAACTAGGAATTACAGACTAAAACATTAAATATAAATCATAAGTAAATTTTGAGCATAGAGACTGGTTCCTAAAAGTACATTTGACATTTCATGCAGATTTTCTAACATTTTTTTTCCCCTCTGGAAACACTGTTTTGCTTGACCTTAAAACAAAAATTGATTAAACTTTATAGAAAATGCAATGAACAGTTTTTTTTTTATCGTTTAGATTGAGACTCATTAGTATATAGGTAACAGTGATGAAAATAAATCATTTTATGCTGCAGGAGAAAAAAACCCAATGTATTATATGATCAGCATCCAAATTTTACAGAGAATGTTTTTCTGACCTTGAGAAATAACATAATTTGTTGCTATTAAGCTTCTGGCAGAAATATTTACATGGCAGCTTTCATTTTTCTGTTCTGGAAGAATGATTTGGAATTCAGTATATATGTCCTTTTTCTACTTCACTGAAAATTAATAGGTTAAAGAAGCTGTAATCTTATTTGGAAACCTAATTCATTAAGTGATATCACAGTATTCTTGCAGCCATCTGCAGGGTTAAAATGTGATTCAAGTTCTGCCTAATTTTTCCTATAAGACAAAAGATCAGAAGATTTTCTCTTCTTATATTACACCTAATAACAACACTCATTCATGCACATTACCGGTATAGTAAAGAGAAATATTGTGCTACTAATAGTAATGTAGCCTCTTTGGTTTTTTTTTACTTTTTTTTCTTGTATATTTTAAGAATTCTTAAGTTCTTTAATTGCTCAGCAGTTTAAATGATATGCCTAGACATGATTATATAATGGACTGAAATATAAGGGCTGCATTGATCAGTTTTGCATTCTTGTCTGTAATTGTAGTCTCCTTTTCTTTTCTTTTCTTTTTCTTTTCTTTTCTTTTCTTTTCTTTTCTTTTCTTTTCTTTTCTTTTCTTTTCTTTTCTTTTCTTTTCTTTTCTTTTCTTTTCTTTTCTTTTCTTTTCTTTTCTTTTCTTTTCTTTTCTTTTCTTTTCTTTTCTTTTCTTTTCTTTTCTTTTCTTTTCTTTTCTTTTCTTTTCTTTTCTTTTCTTTTCTTTTCTTTTCTTTTCTTTTCTTTTCTTTTCTTTTCTTTTCTTTTCTTTTCTTTTCTTTTCTTTTCTTTTCTTTTCTTTTCTTTTCTTTTCTTTTCTTTTCTTTTCTTTTCTTNTTTTTCTTTTTCTTTTTCTTTTTCTTTTTCTTTTTCTTTTTCTTTTTCTTTTTCTTTTTCTTTTTCTTTTTCTTTTTCTTTTTTTTCTTTTTCTTTTCCCTTCTCTTTTCCCTTCTTGTGTGTGATTAATTTTGAGGACGTAGAAATGTCAAGATAAATCTCATCCTATCTCATCTTTCATGTGAAGAAAAGCTGAACATACAGAGTAACACCACTGTTCAAAATCTGTCTTCTATAAAGATCAGACATTAGTCTCACTTCCCTCCTTGTGCTCTTTCTTCCACACTTCCCTTGATCTGTTCTTCAGGGTCTAAGAGAACAACTGACAAACATTGATTTGGCTTTTGGAGGTCCCCCAGATCAGTTCATAGAATTTGGAGGCAAGGTTGCTAAATCTAACCCAATAAACCTAGTGTTACAGACACATCCAACTGAGCCCCATGCCTTTCTGAGAAGATCCACTGGCTTCTAAACAACATATGAGCAGCATGATTTATTAGATTACACAAAGCGAATTTCTGCATTCAAGCCATATACCTGGTGCTCTATCCTTTATGCCAAGTCATTAACTTTTCTTCCATAGTTTCCTGTGAAGCTGAGATAAAATACTAACTACTTAACATCTGTGAAGTACAGTAGAAATGACACCAGGCACCAAAATTACACACTGCCTAGCAGAGTAGGTGATATCCTATGGATTTGATTCACTTTTCTCTTTCTCTTAGTAAGCTATCCATTCATTTTAGAAAGCACAAGCCAGGTACAGGTATGTTCCTCCTTTCCCTGTTCACAAGCAAACTGGTAGAACTGGAAGCTGCGTTCATGATATTCTCTTTGTGAAAGCAACACAAAGTTCTAGTAAGAGCTGCCAGATCTGAACAAATCAACGAATTCTTTCCACTGTCAGGCTGGCAGAACATGCACTGCTGTGACTGTAAATTTGAAAGTGAAAGTGAACAATTATTCTTCTTGCCTTCTACAATATGTTCTAACAAATTGTTATAATAGTGTGTTTCACTAATAGTGCCCTGTGTATCCAGTAGAATATCTTTTATGGGATATAATATGTTTCAGATTCTACAACAGTGACCATTGATCTTGGTGAAGTTATTCCTGTTCTTTATCTGGGTAAATCAAAAGAGGATAAGTGTCAAAATACTTTGACCTTCCATATTAAAAAAAAAGAATTTTAGATATTATCAGGAGGAAAAAGAAAAAAATGTCCAACAAACTTACTGGATTTGTGTGGTTTTGTTGAGTTCTGGTTTTGTTTTATTTTGAAAATCAAGTATGAACAATAGCCAGCTGCTTCTAATGTCCTCTGACATACTTTTCCCTTGGGATTTGACTTCAAAAAGGCTTATATCTACATCCTTATAGGAATATATGCTTAGGAAACTGTGTCATAAACCTCAGTCCATTCACTGCTTTACCCATGAGAGTCAGGAACAAATAAAACAAAATCTGCCTTTTCTGTTCAGAGAAAACTTTTTTTCGTCTCTCCAGTGAAAACAGTTGTGCTCATAAACATGTCAAAAACTAAGAAGGTTATGCTTTGGCTTTCAAGTGTAGCACTGTTCAGTTTCAGACTCAACATAATACATCTCCAAAAAAAGTAAGGGGATGAGATCCCATATTTGAATTATTGAAGGAAAGTAATTTTTAAAACCTTGAGAACATTGGTGCAATGCAGAAAAATAGTAGTATTTACTTTCTTACACTGAGCTTTTAACCATAAGTAAAACATGATTGTCTTCTACAGACAATTGTACAGAACTTAACACGCAGAAAAAAATGTAGTGAGTTTTCTTGAATACCTGGTATGGTGTGAATTTTCCCCCATCTGCATCAGCTGATAGTTATGAGTGAAGTTGCTTGGTATGATTTTTTACATAGTGAATGGTAAATAGTTTATTTTGCAAATAATTTTAATGATGTCTGACCATTTTCAGGACTGATCAAGTAGAATTTTTAGAATATACTTTCTTATAATAACATCATCAAAATTCCTTACATAATATTTCTTCATTTTACAATAATTGTTTTGATGCAAAAATTTCATTATGAATTCACAATGTAAATAAAATACTAAAAGTTTTGGAACCAGTACCAACGCCTGGGCTACAACATTGGTGTCTGGGTTTCGTCTGCTCTTTACACTGCTGCTCACAATTTTCTGAGCCTGGAAGTTGATCTAGTTTTCAGTCCACTTCATTGTCCATTCGTGTAGTACATATTTTATCATCTTGTCTGTGAGGGTTTCACAGGAGAAAGTTTCAAAGGCATTGCTGAGGTTAACATAAACAACCTTTACTGTTGTCTCCTCATCCACATCACTCATCTGATTGTAGAAAGCTATTAGTTTGATTAAACATCATTCCTACTTTAAAAATCCATGCCACACAACCACCTTGTCCTTTCCTTGTTTAGAAATGGTTTCCACAGTGTTTTGTTGCATCTCTTTCCTAGGGACTGAGGTGAGGCTCACTGTCATTTAGTTCCCCAGATCCTTCTTCCTGTCCTTCCTCAAGATAACAGTGGCATTTTCTCTCTTTCACTTCTCAGCAGGTTGTCCTGTTCACCATGAATTTAAAAATATTGTGGAAAGTTGCCTCAAAATTTTATTGGCTAGTGTTGCAATTTAACCCAGCAGGGAGTGAACACCACTTAGCCATTTACTCCCTCTCCCCACGGTGGGATGGGGGAGTGAATTGGATAAAAAACGTAAAGCTCATAGATTGGTATAAAGACAATTTTATGGCACAGAAAAGAAAAGGAAATTAATAATAATCAAAAAAAATTACATTAAACAAGTGATGCACAATACAATTGATAATCACCTGCTGACCATTGCCCAGCCAGTTCCTGAGTAGTGGGCAATCAGTTTCATTTTTCATCATGACCTCTTGCAGCACAGAATATCCCTTTGGCCAGTTTGGATCAACTGGTCTGGCTGTGTCCCCTCACAACTTCTTGTGCATCCCCATCCTTCTTGCTGGCAGGGCAGAAGGAGAAACTGAAAATTCCTTGACTTAGGATAAGTGCTGCTTTGCAACAACTAAAACCATCAGTGTGTTATTAATATTATTTTTACCCTAAATCCAAAACACAGATGAACCAGCTATTAGGAACAAAGTTAACTCTATCCCAGACAAAATCAGGACAGCCAGCTTCCTCAGTGCTTGTGGGTTCATTCTACTGGGCCTTGTGCACTATCATAAGTCCAATTTGCTTAAATGTTCCCTAAGGTCATCCTTCTACAAAAAAGGGTAAGTCCTCTTTCTTCCAGACCTTCCTTCTGGCTACAGGGACCTGGGATTCCTGAAGACTGGCTTAACCGGTAAAGACTAACTTGAAGAATACATTGAGTATTTTGTTCTTTTCCATTACTGTTGTCACTAGGTCTCTTCTCCCATACTGCTGTGAACTCATATTTTCCCTAGTTTTTCTTTTTATATATCTATATATTGATATATAAATACATAAATATATAGATAAATATATATAGATAAATATATATAGATAAATATATATAGATAAATATAAAACATGGACATATAAATATATATATATACATATATATATTATATATATATATGTACTTGATATATATATATACTTCATTACATACTTGTAGAGTCCTTTCTTGTTGGCCTTCACATCTATCAGATTCAACTCCGGATGGCCTTTGGTTTTCCTAAAATGATGCCTTAATGTTCACAGTATTTCTATTCATTCTGGGTCATCTGTCCATGCTTTCACCTCTTGCATGTTTTCTTTCTAGATCTGAATTTAATCAGAATCTCCCTGTTCATCCATACAGGCCTCCTACAGCCATTGTTTGTTAGTTGATAAGTTGTTTTGCTCCTTATTATAATCATCAATAAAAAGTTCACATTAACTTTGTGTGACTATTGATAATAAGGTTTCAAAGAGGTTTTTTTTCCAAATAATATAATTAAAACCAGTTTTCAATTTTTAATAGAGTTGTTTTAAGAGTATCTTTTTGTTATATTCCTTATTCTATAGCAATACAGTTTTCCTCTACATTACTAACGCTAAACAGCTCTAAATATAGGTATGGCTTGAACATTGCCTGAAATTCTTCTAAATACTATTCTGTCTGGTAAACAAAGAAGCTGAACTCAGGATTTAAGCCAACAGAATAATATACAAATTGTATACTCCTAAAAGGTTCAGTCACCTGAATTTATCTCACTGTAGCAGTCCACTTAGTTGCACGCTAAAATCATAGAATATCCTGAGTTGGAAGGGACCTTGATTGAGTCCAGCTCCTGGCCCTGCACAGGACAACCCCAAGAATCATACCATGTGCCTGAGAGCATTGTCTAAATGCTTTTTGAAAACAGTGCCTAGTACTGCACGAGATATTCTAAGAAGACCTCAGCACTCACGAAAGACATTCCAAAACAACTGAGATTAACATAATTGCCTTGGGACATTCGTGTCTTCTTGGTCTGGCAGCCAGAAGCCAGGTGATGAACCTCAGACTGCAGTCTTAAAGGATGACATCTGTATATGGTCAAATCGTTATGCTTCTATGGAAAGTAGTTTTCTTATCTTCCATTACAGCCAGTGGTGGTGTAGTCAACGGAGTCATGAGTTGGAAGGTGTGGTTGTCCTGGCAAGACAGCTGTTGCCATTGAATCTGAAGCACCCCCAATGGTATCCAGCTGCACATACACAGGCATCTAATGGCATTTGGAGCAATGTATGACATCTCTGTCATGCATACACAGACGGCAGCTGTGACATGGCTTTGGATGACCTGTGCTCTTCTGGAATGAAGACTGAAAGTCAGGCAGTATACGGAATCCAAATCACATGTCCGCAGATGACTAAAGACCAGACTAAAGACCACTTAAAAGTGACAATATTCCATTGCACTTAAAAGCATGCTAAATACATGTTTCATTTTTTAATATAGCCAGATCATGACATTTGCTCTGCTAACCTACCAGTCTATGACATGCATGGTCCTCATGGATTTGCATCTCATTTTTCTGTTCTATGTAGATGTCTCTGACAAGATAAAGGGCCTCATATGACAGTAGAGGTTTGTGTCTAAACTACTCAATTGAGCCTAAAATTTGGACTACCATCTGGAATCACCCTGTATTCATAAAATCATTTCGTTGTATTGGAAATCTATGGAACTAAGAGGAGTCGAATTAAGTGCCGACACTCTTGATCCTTCTGTTAGCAGAACAGAATGCTGCTGTTACTCTCAGATCTTGTGAAAATATTTCCCTTAATTAAAATGAGAAGCACTTTGAACAACAGCATTGATAGAACTAGCTAGCAGTGAATTTTGTTTCCTTTAAAATGAAAAGATGCTGTTATGCCTGGCCACCTAGTAGTTTGTCATTAAATTCACTGTCTGGAGGTGGATTTAAATACCTATATTTATATACAAAAAATAATAAATTAAACTCTGTAACCAGCTGAATGTTTGTGAGGAGTAAGTAACACATCTAGCAAAGACATTAAGGCTTCAGACATTCCTTTCCCTTTGCTAGAATTAAGCTGCAACCATACCCTTAGGAAAATGTATAGTAATTGTTGTGTTTCATCCTTGCCTTCTTCTAAGCAGAATTATGAATGTATCATAGATTATTTGGACTGATGTTATAATTTTTTTAGATAACAACTTTCAGAGGAAATTTAAACCAACTCTAAGAACCAGAAAAAGATTTTGCTGATTTGTTCAGCCTTAAGGAAGTACTGTTTTATCCCTCCAGGTAAAGATCAAAAATGAAATGGACAGATGAGAACTTTTTGTCTAATGCTGTTAGAAGATTTGCAGATGATAGCCTTCGCACAGAAAAACAGAAGTAAAATTATTCTCCCTTCTTCCATAATTATTAACACAGCCCCTCGCTCCTTACTATTTCTACAAATAGTATTTGAGGGAAATAGATTTTTAATTCAAATCAAATTTTCTTCCTTTTCTAATTTCTCTTCTAGACATACTAGAAGAATGTCTATACAGTAGTATATACATAAAAATCTAAGCTTATTTATTATTTTTAAGGACAGGTATAATGAATTCCATCATCTTGTTTAACATCTTGAATACCACAAAATTAGAATTTGTATTCTGTCATGAGCTCATTAATGTACGGGAGCGATTGGTGAGAGGTGGAAGTTGCCCAGTATTAAGTAATACACTATAAACTAGAGACAAGTTTTCGATTTCTACATAAGTTAAACAAAATGTGATCAACCCTTTTAACAGAACATGGGTTTTCAATGTCATCTCAATCTGTCTTGGAGATCAAAAGGTCATTCCAATTAAGAAATTCGCACATCTTGAGTTTTAGAACCTGATACATTGGCAACTTCTGATATTTTTTAATAATTTCACCAAGTGCAATTACTTACATGGTTAATTGCAATGCTATGAAGAATTTACTGATCATATAATTTTACTAGAATAAGTAAAATAAGGTTTTTGAAAGATACAGAAAAAAATAAGAAAGATCTACAGGGAAGAAATATCCTTATTCCATGGCTGCTTTGGAAGTTACATCAGGATGTTGACTCTGGGAAGATGTTAGTGTGAAAGCCTTGTTATATGGTTGCTTTCTATAGAAACTTTGCAAAACAGCTGCAAATAATCACCAAAATGTTAGCTTTCTTTGAGATGTCTGTGCTCCACTTATGGGACATGGAATGTGTTGTGTTACTGCCAAAACAGCAAAAAGCTCTGGACAATGTTAAATTGCTGAGAAGGCTACAGGTGAAATCCTGTCATCTTTGAAGTCAGTGGAGCCAGAATTTTACTTCATGAATCTATTCAAATTATATTGAAATTGAACTTCCATGGGCTTCTCATGAGACCAGGATGTGAAAATGAAAGTGTAAATCCTATTCTCAAAAGCCTTGTAACAATTAAGCAGCTTTATTTGTGCAGAGAATTATGACAAACTACCCATTAATAAAAAAAAGTTAAAAATTAAAAAAAAAAAAGTTCAGTAGCTGGTTTCATGATTGCCAAGATACTTGTTATACTTTGAGTATTACCAATCTTTAGGAAGTCATGTAGGATGATTCCTAAGTGCTATAGGGTTTTTAAAACACTTCAGTGATAGATTCTATTTTCCTGGACATATTAGAGTGCTAAGACTTTTAAATGTATTTGAAGTTGTTGATCTTCTTTTGTGTACTTTGGGCAGAGAGCCTATAATGTTTCCAGAAGAACAGACTTACTATGAAAGTCAATGGCCTGAGGCACAATTATGGAAATTAAAATTTTTCATTAATAAAAAAGGTGACTAATTACACTTGATTTTAAATATGAAAAACAGGTCAACAGAAGAGTAAGCTGCTACATGAATCACAAGTGCTCCATGTATTTCATGTTAAGGTGTCACATGTCAAATTTTTTTATATCTTCATGTATTTAATATTTATGGGGTTTTGTTGTGAGTGGTTTTTTTTTTTTATTTGGGATATCCTGGATTTTTTTTTTAAAGACACATGCAAGTTAACAGAGTTCAACATGATTTGGAATACCAGCATTCATATCCAAGTATTTTGCCTTTCTTTCAATCTCTCATTGTTATTATTTTAAATATGAAGGGTTTGATTCTGATATCAATGACATAAATACAATTCAATATATAGGAGAAAAAACATGAATTGAAGATGATCAATGATTAAATATCATAAGGAAAAATGTAATATAATAAATGTGTGATAAATGAAACTAAAATAAGTTCAATATTTTATAATGAAGTAATTAAGTATGTAAACTGATTATATTTCTTGTAGCCAGATGACCTTAAAAGAAGAGAAATATACAAATCACCTTTTGGATTCCATTTAAGCATTTGTTGCATATATCTAATTCTGAACCATTTGCATTTCTACTATTCTTTTTACTAAAGAGACAAAAATTGGTCTGGTTGAAGATTAAGTGGTTTTACATAACTTAAAATATATAGAAGAAAGGGTGATGATAATTTCACAAGAAGAAGAAAGTCGATTCTCTTGTGCTATTTCCCTCCTGTAATACAATGTCTCATAAATTAAATGTTATTTTTTGGGGATTTCAGTGTAGCTTTTATTATTGAACACACAAGTATAGCATTTACTTATATTCTTTTGTAGTGTATGAAAAACATTTAGTTGCTTTACTTTTAGCATCTTTTCATTTGACTCTGCTCAGAATGTGCAGTTTTGCGCCTTTATTTTAATCACCCAGCAGTTGCTTGGGAAGTCACTTTTCCTAGTTTATTTGTTAATGCAAAGGACAAGATTCCTTATATAGAATGAAAATGAAAGGGAGAAAGAAACCTTCAGGGGAATGATGAGATGGGTATGACGCAAGCAAAATTACTCAATTTTCTATATGTTGTGGAACAGTTGAATAGTTTCACCCAAAGCTCATAACTAGTCTTTCTGTGTCCTAGCAGTACATCTGAGTAAATACTGGAATATAACATGAAAAATATATGTAAACTGTGTATACGTCTCATCTAAAACCAAATGGTTATGGTTACAGTTTATTTACCAAGTGGAGTCCCATTCTGGCACCATGCAATTAGTACAGTGGTGCAGAGAGCATTTGAGATGTATTGCTAATTAATTGTTAATAACCTGCTAGGAACATAACCAAGACAGACAGTAAATTGCAAAGCTAGTTATCAAGAGAGGTGGAGAAAATGATTTAAAGGTTTTAATCATAATTCACCATAGAGCTTTCTTCCTCTCTATGTAACATATATCATTTGATCTCAAGAAATTTGTGTTCGTAATGTGAATTCCATCTGATAAGTTTTATATTACAAGTTCTGTGGAGCTTGGCACACCTAAGACTATGCTTAGTAATCAAGACAGAAAATTATGTGTACGTGTAGATAATCAACAATACACTTAAAGTAGAATTTAGGAAGTCAAAGGGTCTGCCAGAAGGACACTGAAAAATATATTAATAATATAATTAATAATATTTAAATAATTTTTAGATTTCTTTAGAAATTTAAGGATATGGTCAGAATAAGAAAATAATTGTCTCATGCATATAAAGATGCTATTAACCCTCAAGCTTTTGCTCTTGGAACATATTTTAATGATTCTAATGCCTTTTATAGAAGAATAAAGTATTTGTAAAGGGCACCAGATATCTATAACTGAAAGTAGATGAAAATTATTGCTTACTTGCAGAAATTCTTTCCATGAAATAAGGTGATTATAGCCTTTTGCACATGTAAAATTTCAAAATGTAAGAACCAGCTTCAAGGAGGTGAAGAAATAATAGAACCGGCTGGGGACAGTTGAAATTTTTGTTCTGATCCTGCCAGATATTATAAAAAAAGTGGAGAAGGGGAGTGGAAGAGAAAAAAAGAAAGTGAGAGAGACAGAGAGGGAAGAAAACAATCTTTCATAAGGTACACCCCACCCATGCTGAATGTCAAGTATTTGAAGAAATATTGAAAAGTAGAATATCTTTTTTGAAAAGGGAAATTTTAACTAATCTGGCACTGCTAAGCATAGAGGGAGACCCACTTTGAATGCTTTTTATTCCCATTCACTTCTATAGTTGAATTATTTTGAGTTAGACAACTCTGGAAACAACCTATTGAAAGGTCTACAACACTGGCTAAATGAGAAATGGCCAAAACAAGGAAGCAGAAAATCCAGAAACTGTGAGACTAAGGCCTGTCCAGCAAATTAGAGGGAGTTTTTTTGTTTTGTTTTTGTTTGGTTGGTTGGTTGTTTTTCGCTTGGTTTTTTGTTTGTTTATTTTAGTTAAATAGAGAGCAATTAACATTGGACAATCTGGGAATGGCTTATTAATAGATTGAGATAAATTGTATGGGAAAAAACCTGTACACTTAAAGGAAAGGAATTTAAGATGACAGGAATTCAAGGAAGGTACTCACAATCCAGAGAGGAGGCAGACAAAAGAGAATACTGGCCATCCAGCCACCAGATCTCATGAAACTAGAGAAAAAGAAGGTCCTGGGGAGAACTTATAGCATCCTTACAGTACCTAAAGGGAGCCTACAAGGGAGCTGGAGATGGACTTTTGGTAAGAGCAGGTAGTGACAGAACAAGGGAGAATGGCTTCAAATTTATAATGAACACCTACACTGTTTTTAAAGAAACAACCAAGTCACACAGGAGGGATAGGAATTCTTCTCCGAAAATTGGGGCAAGTGCTTTCCCTAAATTTGTGTCATAGCCACTGTGAAAATCAAGCTTCTTTTTTCCTCACTGTCCACTGACTGATATTTCTGAAATTCAGTGGTCCAGCTTCCATAGGAAAAGAAAACATTGTCCTTCCTAGACTACTCCATGACAGGTCATGCAGAAGTTCGACCAGGGGCTACAGGTGTAGGACGCCCATGCTGGATATTCCCCATGATCAGGCACTACTGCTGTAGTGATGCTGCAGCATCTTCACTGCAAACTGTTTTTCTAATTTAGATGATTAGATGCAAAGGACCTCATTAGTCACATCACTCCAGGCCAACTTATTTGATTTTCTCCACATCTTAAAAGCCTCTTAGAAGTTGCTACTGAGATTCCAGTCGTCTCCTTCCACAGTTGTGTTACAAAGAAGCTGTTAGCAGTTCATCTGTCTTCTGTTTTGCTGCTGATCTTTTTTTCCCTTACACATAGCTAAGGCATTAGTGCAACACAGACAGTACACACCCGACTGGCAGTGCATTGCAGTAGGCCTCTTCATAAGAAGCACTTGTGTTCAGTTTGTTTTTCCAGTGCACACTAGAATTATCTAATGAGTTTAAGCTAGGCAGATGTCTACAAGGACTCAATAATTTGATCAGTGTTTCAAGCAGACGTTAAGCTGTGACCATGTGGGATCGGAATGGTTCTCTGGATGCTTATCTGTTTCTGTCATTTGGAGAAACTGCATGATGTCAGTGGATGGGTTTAGTTACATGTCTATAATTCAACTGTATGAATAAAAATTCATGTCTTTATGAATATGTCTTGAATCAAACGTGAAATCCAAGGAAATACTGTTCTAACATACAATTTTTCTGAATTGCTCTTGAAGTGTTTCAGTTTCTTCCCTCTTGGGCCCCATGTGACTGTGGCTTCCTTTCATGTTCCAGTGAACACCATCCAGTATTTCCCCATCTTAAGACAAAAAAGTGCTTCCCTTCAGTTTTTAATTTGTATGTACACTGCTGTGGGGAACCTACTGTAGTGTATCTTTATCTGGGCTATTTTCTTCAACACCAGTTTTAAAAAAAAAAGTAAAATCCTGTGTGTTTAGTTTTCTGGAAATATGTATTATCTTTAAATAACTGATGACACTAATTCAAATTCAAACTGATTTAATGTCAGACTGTAAGAGAGTTCTGAGAAGACATTTTTCAACCCCTTGAGCTATTTTCTCAACCCCTTTAGCTATTTGCTAAAATAGCCCAAGGGAAGTGAAACAGTCCTAAGTCATTTAGTCTTGAGTAATCCAGAGAGACTGGTGGCTAGAATTACAGCAACTGCAGTTAAAGCACTAAATAGTAGCAATCATTATCGAATCATATCTAGCAGTCTCTTGGAAATAATAATGATAAAAAGCATACTGCAACTCTTTGCTGAGATTTAAAAAAATAGACAAGAAAGTGAAGAAGACATTTTTGGTCTCTTTGGTATAAAAATGATTACTATTTATAATGGGCAATGATAATCAGTATTCAGTACCTAGAGAAATGAAGTCTCCATATACTTGAGACCTATAGTAGGAAGAAAAAGGAAATTTAGATTAATATTTTTGGAGTGAATGCTAGACATTAGAACAAACTCATGGGGGCATCTAGTTTAAACAAACAACCTCCTCTTGTCCCCTAAATCATAAAGATAAGAGAAAATTATAATATATTTTTTTTAAAAATTATATCTAAAATAATAACGTAATTTAGAAACTAAAATTGTCACTGCTTCAAAGAACCAACTAACTGCAAGAACTACTCAATGCATAATTATCAAAATCAGGATATAAGCAACAAAATGTGTGGAATATACCTGGAATAATGTTAAAGACAGATGAGGAAATTCTGTCTCTGTTCATCTCTGATTATTTACAGAATGTGTGAATGAAACATCAAAAAATATTTATTTGGTTTTTTTCCCCTTCCATCTCCACTCTTCCTTTGGACCTATCACATACACTGGGATAAATTTTTTATTGTCTATGTTCCCATTAGACAATGTGAATTTGAGAAAATAAGGCTGAAGATTAAATAAACTGATGAATGGAAGTAGCTTTTGGATTTTTGTGGTTTTTATCTTCACAGACCTAGTTTAAGAAGCTTTTTTCCTTCATCTTTGTAAAAATATGTGCAAGGGAGTTTTTTCCCCTAAAAAAACCCAACATACAGAAAAAAAAAGAGTAAAATTTGTTTTGGAAGTGGACACTTTTTTTTGAAAAGTAAACGTTCAAGTAGAGAACACTCTAGACAATATGATTTTGCAAACGAGATAAAGTTGTGCCAGAAATTCTTTAGGATAATACTTACAATGAGTTTAGCATTGACTTTATCACCTTCAAAAGTGATAAGTGATTTCCAAGGTTGAAGTGATTTAATTCCTCTATTGTATTTTAGCATGTGCCTGAGATCTGTCATATCCAAGGAAATGTTTCTGACCTGGAAGAAGAAAAAAGCAATCTCTTTCTGCAAGGAGAAAATTTAAAATAAAAAAAAAAAATTCAAACAAAATTTGGTCTGGTTGGTGAGATAATATTCATGTCATAGGACTTGGCAAAGCACTAAAAGACTATAAGAGAATTCCTGCTGTATGTGAGAGGAATAGAAAAGATACTATTGACTTCAGTGGGACGAAGATATTCCCTCCTACTAAGAGAATAACTAGTGGTCCAACTCTCTCACCACTTTAAGTAACATAATTTTAAGTCCAATATGTTTCTTGCAAGCTATTTTATTGCTTGTTTCTAAATAATTTTCTGATTATTGAAGAAAAGCAAAACAAGAAAAAAAAAGAAAAACAATGAAAAATCCCAATTTTTTTCAAGCCCTGACATCACTACAGACTGACAAAATGGACCACTTTATTATAACTGTAACATAATTATAATAATACATAAATCTATAAATTATATAATGTAGTAATAGAATCATAGAATGGGTTGGGTTGGAAGGGACCCTAAAGATCATCTAGGTCCAAACTCCGTGCCGTGGGCAGAGACTTCCATGAGACCAGGTTGCTCAAAGCCCCAACCAACCTGTCCCTGAATACTTCCAGGGATGGGGCATCCACAACTTCTTTAGGTAACCTGTTTCCATACCTCACCACCCTCACAATAAAGAATTTGCTTCTACTATCCAATATTAATAAATCAGTGTAATTACTGCGATATCCAAAACTATTTGTGTTAAGCAAATAAAAATTCAATTCACATATGCAAATTAGCTATAGTATTGTGTTAATTTCCATTTTATTGGATCCTCAAATTGCCACTTTGGTAATAATCAAAAACAGGTGATATTTTAAATTACTGCATTTAAAATAAGATGCTCTAGCAAACAGGTTATACTCCCATACACATGCACACACATATAAAATTCCATTCCAAGAAGATGACAGAATTGACCTATGGAATAGTGAGAAATTTCTGGAAATAATTTATTATGGCTTTGTTTTACTCAGACTTTTTCAACCATATCTGAGCTCTGGAAAACTGAACAAAAGAAAGGTACAAACAATTTAGTGGACTCAGTAGAGCAGATTCAATATTCTGAGAGCTTTCATGGCATAACGTTCCAGTTACAAAATGTTTTTTGTTAAAATAATATTATTAATATCCATAAATTCTATTTTTATATAAAACATACAAAAGGATACAGAATACCCTTAGATCCTTTTTTTTTTAATCAACTGAGATTTCAGGAAAGATCTTTTTTTTCCAAATCAGAGTGATTTCATCACCCA
The DNA here is from genome assembly GCA_013397725.1 of Rhagologus leucostigma. Classification (NCBI taxonomy): domain Eukaryota; kingdom Metazoa; phylum Chordata; class Aves; order Passeriformes; genus Rhagologus; species Rhagologus leucostigma. The sequence continues at coordinate 1,055,326 of VZTD01004958.1, read as the reverse complement.
TTTTAATTTATTATTCTTGTTTCAGTATGCTCCAGTGTTATATTTTCCTGATTCTCATTCTTACAGGTGCTTATTGCTTTAATAACCTCACCTTCCTACTCCCCTCACTACTGTGCAATGACAAGGGGTAATTAAATATTAAAACATTTGGTGTTGGACTTCTGGTAATATGTGAAAAAAAGTTAAACTATTAACCTCTCAATAAAAGGATCGCAAGTTCAAGAAATATAATGATATTTTCAGCCCCAAAATTGCTTCACATTTTTAGATACTAGATATAGTAGACAATTTTTTTTAAAAAAATTGCTTTGCTTTGGATTTTTAATATGATTATTATTTGTATTACATATTCTCATATATTCCATTTTGGTATATTATTACTACTACTACTACTACAGAGAGGAACTTTATACAAGTGTGGGAAAATGCCTGCCTTTGGTTTTCAACAGACATAATGTATTTTAGGAAATGAATGAAGACATCTTAATTTTTTTTCTGATTACAGCTCTACTGTTTGAAGACTTTGGCATGTTCATCTGGCCCCTTATTGATTATTATCATGGGGTTTTTTTCCACTGATTTGCAATTCCCCATGATTTTTTAAACCCTGGTGTTTGCATTACCTATCTCAACTTAGATGCCATCAACTGGCTTCAAATCTCCCTAAATAAAATTTCAAAATTTTGGCTGTCTCCGGGCATTGAAGAAGAACTGATTTTGATGTATGATATTGAAGATTACAATTCCAAGTACTGAACATCTCAGACAGAGTTTCGGTGGGTTATTGAGAAGCCTCTGCCATTAGACTGAGCTAGATGGAACCACCACAGTAAAACAGAGCTTTTACAAATGTCTTAAGACAAAAAAAATGATTATTCAAAATCCGGATGAGAGCACAGCTTTACAGTCCTGATTTTGCTCATGAAAAAGTGAGAATTTTTCTTCATTTTCAGCATGATATTAGGATAATAAAGCTGTTGTTTTTCTGTAATTTTTTTCTAATTACATTGAAAGANGAGTATGAGGAAAGTTCTGTTACTTTATATTCCCTAAATGGACTTGCCTGCTTTTGTCCCTTACTAGACAAATAATTGGTAGTTGAGTCTCTGACTTACACATTTCCTTCTTTAGTACTTATATAAACAGTTTTTGAGAAATAAAGATTTCTTTAAGACAATTGTAATCAACACTTATTATGTTTTCTAAAACGGAGCTCTCACGATTATTGACTGAATATTTAGTTGTTATGTTGAATTCCTACAGTGAAGAGGTAAAAGAATGCTTTGTTTTTGCTTTGATCCCATAATTGAAAAGAAGCTCAGAGCAGACTAACACACACCTATTGTCTACAAGAAAAATTATTGGAAGTTAAATAACTTGAAGTGTTTCAAGGAGAAATTTTTCTTGTTTCCCTGTCAAGAGTTTAGATTTGTTTTGATTACTGAGAGCACTCTACTACGCTGAGTCAGATGGCAAAATCACTGAAATCTATGCATGGTTTGTGGTACCTTTTCTTTCTGTTACCAGGAGAAAATTTCTAGGCATATAAAAGTATTTACAAGTGATGACGGAAGTCATCTGCTTCAGTTTCTGTCTTGGAAAGCATTTACTTTATCTCTTTCTCTTCCAGTGATAGTAGACTTTAAAAGTTTCACAGGCATTCTGTTTCACTGCTATTCTAGCCTAATGACTGCCTTCATTTTCTTCTAAAATTTATCCAATGCCTTCCTTTCTGCAAGTTATTGCAGTTCTACATACTATTATTATATTTAATTTCTACAAGTTACTGCAAATTATACACATTATTATTATATTTAATTTCTTGCCTTGTCCTGTTTTACCCTACCACGTCCTATCCTTTTCCCTCATGGAACAGAGAACAAAATAGACCCTACCTCTTTACAACCTATTGCATAACTGAAAACTATTTTCACACTGTCATCCCTTCCTCATGTTATGTAGACTAACCAAATCATTTAGCCACAGGTAAAAAGTGTTGCCCTTTAATCTCTTTTCACATTCTTTCAGTTGGCTCATACCTTTCTTGAAGTGAGAAGTTCAACAGAAAGAAGACTGCATTGAGTTCACAGACTCTGAGCTCACTTTTCTGAACCTTTTTCACAGCTTCTGAACCCTTTTCACAGTATCTTCATTCTTCTGAAAGAGAAATCTCATGACTACCAGTACAGTAATTTTTGTTAATACCACTGAAATTTTTGCAGAATATTCAGGTTTCTCCTTAACAGCCATTTTTTCATTCCTTCATCCAAACAGAAGAGAGAATATTTTCCTGCATGCGTTTTTCTTTCGTTCACTGCTTTAGCTCTTGTTCCTTTCAGGGTTTTCAAATGTCTTTCATGATTGTTCTTCCATCGGGGAAGTACTCCATCTATCTGCTGATAAAGACACATTTTGATTTATCCACACCATATATAAATTTCAGAATGCAAGGCTTCTAATACTCAGCATTAATATTTACAGGCATTTTCCTGAAAGGTGCTGAACCTTCACATTATGATTTATTTCTGTTTCAGTCAATATTGATGATACTCAAAACTGCAGAAGCTACTAAGCCTTTTCAGGATTAAGTTAAGTTGATTTTCCTTAAGAAGGACACAGCTAGTCAGACCTAGAGGGCACTCATAGGTGTGAAATAGTAAAACAATCTTTTTCTTAGTCAAATAACAAGGATATGCTATAAGACACAGAAATATAGTTTATCGGAAATGAATATTTTTTCTTTTATTCTTATAATTTTTATTCTTTTATTCTTATAATTTTATTTAGCAAAACTTTTTATTTTCCATTATTCAAATCCTTTTAATAGCTTCTTTTTAGTACTGGTAGAGGTTTTAATTAGAATGAAATATTTCAAATAGTAATTTCCCACTCTCATTTAACTGCAGAATTTCTGACTGAAGTTACTTATTTTTAGCTCATGCATAGCTGACATGGGTCAGCTACTGAGGTCCTAACTTCAGTACTGTTGGAAGTATAATGCATTGTAAACTAAAATGAATTCCCAGAACAACCCTGAAAATGTTGCCCTTTATCTCTTATTTTGTGCACCTCACCAATATTGAAACCCAAAGCCTGAAAATGCCCATTGAACAAAGAACTCATTTTACTCAACATTGCGCTTAAGCATTCTTTATGGTTGAGGGTGAGAAAATCAAATGTAAAAAATATTTGAAAAACAGTCTTTCCTGCATTATTCCACCTTGTACAATTTCAGACTCAGTGGCCACATGCTGAAACAGCAGTTTTTATTGCTATATACTGCTTGAAACATGACATTTATTACTAGATTTGGTAGGAGAAGAAATGGCAACTGTGTGTATTCAGTTTGCTATTTATTTCTCAAGGTTACCAGAAGAAGGACAGCCAGCCATTTACATATTTCACTTATAGAATAGCTCCTACGATCCATTTCTCAGGGCATTCTGGGAGCCAGAGGTCCATCTCAATTCACTTTGGTAAGATGAAAGAACTGCAGATATTTCTAGAAAAATTATTTTCTGTCTCTGGCAGAAGCCTTTGATAAGCAGTTTGATATTGGTCTGACAAGTAATATGCCACTTTCAGCAGAAGAACAGTCAGGTCTTTTTTTGTTTGTTTGAAGAAGCCATGAGAAGTTCAACAAAGAAACTTTTAACTTAGTCATGAAAAAGGAGGTCAAGGCAGGCATATCATGTCTGAAGAGCAACAGAATTTAAAACCTGATAAATTACTTTTGCAGTCAAAGACTCAGCTGATCATAGAGCTATTCCCTATCCTAGTCTTAAACTGGAGCTGCTCTACACTCATGTGCTTGCCCCAGATGCTATATTTTACCAATAGACAAAAGGAAGAGTTCAGACAGGGCTTATTCAGGATGGTGGTGGGTAGTTAGTGAGCAGTGCAATACAGTATAAAGTTATTCTGAACAATTAAAAAAACTAGCTCACTTCAAGAACCGGCAATCCAACCATGATAAATATCAGCCCTTGAGTCTACGTTCATTACAATACAAAGAACAGCACTACAACTTGAATTTACCTCCTAAGCAAACACCTACATTCTTCTTTCACAGGATTAAAATATTCTCGGCACAAAGCTCGAAGACCTTCCAGTTGTGAAGTAATATTACAAAACTGCATCATTAAAACTTCTGTCTTGAAAATTCCGTGGGGACAAATTTCTCAGTAAGGTGCAATATATACAGAAAAACACCTGTACACAGACTGTACATTAGCACCCAATAAAAGGTGTGCTAGAACATTAAAAAGTGTACTACTGGAGAACATATACTTAGTGACCTTGAACTGGCATGTCTGAAATGGAATTAAACATAAAATTGCTTTTCACTTGCAAGAAATAAAACACTTCTTCTCTTATTGATAATCCATGACTATAGACATTTGAAACAAACAAACAAAAAAAAAAAGACGGAAAAGATCAACTGTTTCCCTAGACTTTAATCAACTTTTAAAAAGATTCTTCTCTACTTTTGACTAAAAAAAATGAAACTGAGAGCAGAAGGCATTCAACTTTTACAAAATTTGCAATAAAATTCTTCTATGTCCTAGAAAATAGAAGCAGTTTCAGGAATTAAAATTATACAACCACCAAAAAAAAAATACCTTAGTGAGAAATGCTTTAGCTTCTTTCTTTTTGATAATGTTTAGGAGACAATTTTTTTCAGAAAATAGTGGTTAGCCTTTTTTCTTAACAAAAATAACCATCCAACCAGGAAAGCAAAGAGTCCATATTTATGTGGCTGTGGTAAAGAAATAAAAAGGAGAAGCAGCAGAGTAATCTGATATGCTGTTCAAGGTTCTAGGCTAAAATTGGCTAATACTTGATTGTTTATACAGTATGTTTTTTAACGAAATTTGTGTTGTTAGAGATAGAAGTAGAACTCAAGACAGTATCTAAAATTTTTTTTTCCAGAATAATGATTACATTTATATTTAGCAAGTAGATCTGTTATAGAAAGGTAAAGAACTGATTCCACCAATTTTTGAACAATTTGAAGAATTTCAAAGAAAACCTGGAATGCAGAGAAATGAGGAAATAATAAAGCCAAGTTAGGAATACAGCAATGCAGAGAGATTAACAAAGTAAGGATAGGGAGACTAATGTAATGAAGTAAGAGAAAAAACAAACAAAAGTAAAGAGAGCAAATTAAAAACTGATGTTTAATATGAAGCTGATGTGGAAGAATAATTATCTACCTCTTTATCTAAAATGTGCCTCTTTTCTCACAGAAAGTTCTTTGCTCTCAGGATGGTGGGGCATTGGAACATTGCCCAGAGTAGCTGTGGATACCTGTTGCTATCCGGTTTAAACCCAGAAGAGCAAAGAAAACTAAGTCTCTGTGCATAAACCTGATGGAAATTTGAGAAGGTTCAAAATATTCCCAAAAAACGAGATTAAAACCAAATGAGGTTAGATGCTGGTGCCAAAAAATTGATGTATTTTATTCAATAGTAGAAGAGGCAAAGAGAAAGAAAGAGAAAAGAAAGAAAGACATAGAGGAAGAAGTGTGTGGGGGGGTGGGGGGACAGGGAGAGGTGACAGGGGTTAGGTGGAGGCATATCACCCATCCAAGGGTCCCAGCGATGTCTCGTTGCTCCCCTCCATCTGGTCTTTTTGGTGGTGAGGGTCCCCTGCTGCCATGCCACACCATGCAGTCACACACCGCCACAAGCTGTCACACTCCACCACACGTCGAAGAGTAAAGAATTTTGTGGATTAATATATACTTTGGGCCAGGTGGGAACGCCCATGCGTCTCCCTTGCAGGGGCCAGCTTGACACTGCCCCTTGCAACACTGAGGGTCTGTTGCATCATCTCTGGTGCTCTGGTGCAGGGTCTGGGGACCCCTTTGAGGGGGCCCCTTGATGGGCCATGTCACACCTTCTGCTGCAGATAAGCTTTCCCCCCACAGTGAAGGGGCCCTCAGCTCGGCTCCTCTGCACAGCGGAGGATGGGCGGTCACTGCGCCTCTCACCAGAGGCTTTCCCAGCACACCCAAAGCCTCTCTCCCCCACCCTTTGGTGCGAGGGTCTGTGCGAGCCTGGCAGCTGATAGCCCTGCGGCTGTGGTCTCCGCCTTGGAGATGTTAAGCTTAGGCTTTGTGAATGTCCCCAGCCCTGAGTTGTTACTTTATCTTATCTTCATCAGCGAGCAGTGTAAGGCCTCAGTCAGGGCCCCATTCAGGGTGCAGTAGTCTTCTCCGCAGCTTTTGCAATACAATTTTAAAAGTCCTTCATGAAAAAGTTTAAGTCATAAACTGTAATATTTCAGTCTCTGACAATGCCCTATCCCTAGAGGTGTTCAAAGCCAGGCTGGAGGAAGCTCTGAGCAATCTGGTCTAGTGAAAGATGTCCCTGCCCATGTCAGGGGGTTGTTCCCTTCCAAATGGGGGTTGCTCCCTTCCAACCCAAACCATTCAATGATTTTATGATATTCAATGAAAAAAATTCATAGGTAAGTAGAAATATTACTAAGTATTGATATCATTCTACTGAAATTCAAGTAAACAGGTAAGATTGATCTAGACAAAGGCAAATAGCTCCCACGTTCATTGAGCTAGTTAGTCTGTGTTTCTAAAAAAACTAAATCTCTAAATTATTTTCTGAAATTTATTTTGCACATTTTTTTAAAATATCTAGTATTCTTAGATAAGCCAGTTCTATCCTTTGATGTAACTACCCATATTTTCTTTAGCATAGCTTCATGATGGTGTAGCTACAGCTCTACAGCTAAAGTTGACTGAAAGATATCAGCCTTGTAAAAAGAAAATTACTATAGTTTGAGAAAATGTCATGTCATTTACAATTTCAGAATTCAAGTTCTTATCAATATATGCTGCAGGGAACATGCTATGTGAATCTGATATTCTCAGCAACAATTTCATGTTGAGCAGAAATTCTAGATTGGCTTTTTATTCTTGATTTTCAAAGCAATGAGTGGGATTATTGCCATATGCATAATGCTGAAAGGTGTCTTTGTTGACACATTTCCCAAACATATTCCCACAGTTTTACTGAAGCAGAAGATTGAACCCTTTTTCTGCATTTCATTTTCAATTTCCTTCAGTTCACCTTTGTTTTTCTTTTCCTAGAATGATATATTTTCGTTCATTTTGCAGAGTTAATTGATAAATTTTCCAAGAAATAAACTTCATTTTTTTTTGTTAAGAGCTGAATATGTTTTAATTTCAGAAACACATTGTTGGGTTGGACTTCTGATGAGACAAGGAAAGATAGTAGATTTTTGATGTCAGGGAGGTGTCTCAATCAGTTTTACAATGCTAAACCACCAAGCATGAGTTGGAATTTAGGCACTATCTCCTAGAAACCAAGTGATCACAACTCTTAGAACTGTTACTTGAATGTGGTTATCCATTTCTACCCACCTAAATCAATATTTAATTCATATTCTAAATGTGTCTTTTATTTTATAGACTTTTTTGTACAATGATTTTTCCAGTGAACAGTGTATGCTAATCAGGAGAGACATCTGTGTTCGTCTGTGAGGTGAAATTCTACATCACAGAAGGCAGTTGAACTCTTTAGCCTGAACCTGCACTAAGCATACGTCTGTAGCGTGAGTCATGGAAACTCCCTCCTGTTCCTGGCTTTAGCTTCTAAGGTTTTTAAACACAGTATTCTGCGGTGTATGTCAGGAAAAAGAGGATGCAATACTGTTCATGCTAATACGGTAGCATCTTTCATGCCTTAACTTGTCTTGAGAAGACTTAAAAAACCTGTTCAAAAATTTTGTGTACGCTACATAAACTTATAACCCTCCACTCCCCAATCTGTGTGCAACCCTGTTGGAATTTCTGAGCTAGCAGGATGTTTATTTCCACTTACAGTGAGTCATTACTTTAACTACTCCTGTCACTTGTTGCAAAATATCCAGAGGAACATCATTGACAGCTATTACTGAAAAAATAGCCCTCATGTTGCTTTTCATGTTTACAGTGCTGCATCATTATTATTTTTCACACACACACACAAAAAATGCTGAAAATGAGGGAGATGCCATGAAGGAACAGCATTGAAGATTCCTTTGGTTAACAGAATATGAGCTATTTCTTGCTAGTACACACATACCTGTACTTACCTGAATATTCTAATGCATGTGCTCTAGCCAGAACAATTTGGGATGAACACAACCATTAACTGAGCAGCATTAGTATTGATTAGAAAGGCTCATTTAGCATCAATGTAATTGTTATTCCAAGTCACTTGTACTAAAATCCAGCCATAATAGAACTATAAATTGACCCAACATTTGCATTCAGTTTTCTATCTTCTTGTTGTTACTATTACTATGCTACTATATTAATATTACTATTATTATTGTTATTCGACTGGCATGTTCCAAGAACAGGGTTCTGAGCTACACTATCTAGCTGAAGATGAAGCAGATTACTGCAGGGGGGTTGAACTAGATGACATTTGAAGGGAAAGGGATTTTTTTTATATGGGTGACAGGACAAGGGGCAATGGTTTTAAACTGAAAGAGAACAGGCTTAGATTAGATGCATTTCTTGCTCAGAGAGGTTATGGATGCCCCATCCTTGGAAGTGTTCAAGGCCAGGTTGAACAAGTCCCTGAGCAACTTAGTCTAGTGAGTGGCACCCATGTCCATGGTAGAGGGGTTGGGACTTTAAGGTCCCTTCAACCCCAACCATTCTATGATTCCATGAATCTAAGTAGCATTGCTAAAGGTTGGATAAATTCAGAACTGCTGTGTCAGGTAAATGACTTTGCCATCATACTTATGTTGCTTTTTAGCCGTGGAGAACTAGCTAAGAAAAGTCTTATCCACTTTAATTTGTTTAACGGCCATAATTGTGAGGTTCTTATCTGTCTTGAAAGTATTTTGAATGTCTACAAGAGAAGGGCAAATTTTAAAAACTACCTGACCTTAGACTGCCAAATTAAAATATGGGAAAGTGTAAGAGGAACAAAGTCTATATCTAGAAACAATAGTAATTTAGCAATGGTATAGAATGGAATGCAGAATAGATGACAAAAAGAACGCAAATTATTGTATTATTCATTATTTAAGCCAAGAAAGTTGAACAGCTGTGGGGCAAAACTTAATTAGCAATTTCAAAATAGCTGTTGAAAATATAAGACAGGTAGTTTGTCTATGTTTTTTCTTGATACCTAGTGTCAGTTTCCTTCATCTTAGTAGAATTACTAAGATTTATAAAGATGTTGTCAAAGAAATGTGATATATAAGAGGAAGAAATTACATAGTCTTGAATGATACTGATTTAATACATCCTCTTGCATTGGTGATCTTTCTTCTGAATATTCTTAAGGACAGGAATTCTTCCACCACAACCTCTGTGAAAATATTGGCAAGGGACTTCCTTTCTGAAAACATACTGGAATAAGTTAAGGTAGTCTACATTTTTACAGTGAATATAACCAACGATTTGATTACAATTAATTCATTGAGTAATAGTATACATTGTCCATGTGTGGGAGTATTTGCAACTGGTCATCTTCCTAAATAGCACCCCGGAGTTAATTGCAAATTACTGAGCATGGATTGCAAAGATAAATTCTAAGACCGCACCACATAAGAAGACTATGACTATAATTTTCCTTGCCAGACAAATAATACAAGAGAGGACTGTTATGAATAAACTGCTTCTATAAAAACATATGTAGAATATTATAACACAGACAGAAGAACACCAACAGAATTTGCCAAGGAATTATTATAACTTTGAAGATGAAGAATTAAAAATTCAAAATCCTCCATCAAATGTTTTCAGCTGTATTTCAGATATCTATTATACTACTACTTTCACTGTAAACAGCTTACATATTTATGCTAAGAGAACATTTTCTATTCATATGGTTTTCTAGAGTCTCCAAAAATAACATGGCCTTAAACATGCTTGTAATCTTTGCAAAAATTTTAACTATTATCTTGCAATATAGCTTTTGAAAATATAATAGGTACCCATATGTGTTCTCGAAGCATGTCTTAACATTTTCTACGTCATTCAGATTTTGAAATTGATTTCTGTTTTGTTCTTTCCTCGACTCTATTTAGAAGAATAATATACTCTTGTTATAAACTGGGAAGAGGACACAGTGTGCAAGGCAGGTATAGAAAAATTCTCTCTTCTGTTGTTCTTAATGTACTCATGCTTGTTGGTATTGAAATCAGTGGATGTTTTGAGAATGGCTTTCAAATGTATAGGAAGAAGAAGAGAAAAAATGAAAAGGAAGGGAGGGAAGGTAGAGCCAGATAAATAACATGCCCTTTACTTTTATGTTCTCGTCTCCAGTTTCATGATTTCTCTGAAATTGAAGTGAAGACTGTCAGACAAGACCAACTCAAAGCAACCTTGAGGAGACCTTGACTCAGACTACAATATTGCATCAGTGCTGCTGATGTCAAGAGTAGCTTACCTGCCAGCACAGTATTTTTGAATGGCTAACCATTACCATTCACATCACCACCGACTTCTGTTAGTATAAGAATGAAATAAGTATCTCTCTTCCTTTTTCAAAGGTAACTGATTTTCAGATGATGAACACATGGTAACAGTCTATAGCCGTAACATTTCAGATCCTTGTGGAATTTAGGACATGGTGAAATGGAATGTCAGGGACTTTCACACTGGACATCAGAAAATGATCTTCACTAAGAGGGTGGTCAGTCACTGCAACTGGCTTTCCATGGAAGTGGTCATGGCACCAAGCCTGCCAGAATTCAAGGAGCATCTTGATGATGCTCTTAGTCATACTGTTATTTTTAGGTAGTCCTGTGAGGAACAGGGACTTGGACTCGATGATTTATATGGGTTCCTTCCAACTACAGATATTCTGTGTCCATGACATAGAATCAACTATATACATATTAAAATGAATACATATAGTGAGACTTAATAAATAAACAAACCATTAATGTATTGCCTTATTCTGGGGCATTTTCACATAGGTGAAGTTTTCTTTGCAATGCCTAATTCATAGGAGGATGGTTTGTCCCTATAAAACTTTAACTGTCTTGCAATACAGTTTACAGAAACCAGCACAGTGAAGAAAGTAATAGTGAAGTGATAACATTATAAAAGCCAAGGAGAACATCTAGGGAGGTTTGCCTTAAATATATTTTATATTTGGAATTTCAAAGTTAATCTTATCCTAAAGCACTTAAACTAGATTAGATCTTTCTCTCTTACTGAAGGCATTGCACAATCCCTTTTAAATTTCATAAGATGAATTATTTTTCTGAGACAAGATAAGGTTTTGATATGCTTGATTTTATTTCCTTTAATATCACTTCGTATTCAAATACTGAGCTATGCAGTATTCTGAGTGAAGTTCTCCCAGTCTTTTCTTGCAGAAACTGTTCAAGTTTGTATAAATATTTTCATAATTATTGGAGCAGAAACTAAAGTGTAAACATCCCAAATGTGCCTTCGACTCTTTAGATTATTTGTTGTTAAAAACCCCACAACAAACAAACAAACAAACAAAAAAACCCCACAAAGCAACAACAAGAAAAAAAAATTAAAAATCCCCAGTCTTTAATACAGAAACTGTTCTTGAAAAAATAAATTGAAGCCAGACAGACCCACATTCCTTTTAGGTGTGCATTCTAAGAATGAAAATACAGAATCAGTAATTCCAGTATGTATTCTATTCCATTTTAGAACAGCTTCAAATGAAGAAACTGAAAGTAGACCATATTAATATATTACATGGCTGAATAGATAGAATATTTTTTTGCTTTTCCAAAATCCAAGTTCAAATCTGCTCAGAACTGGGTAATACAGTTAAGTCTGAATTCCATATATTTCCTGAACTGTGCACATGGTGTGATTCTTGGGGATGGTCCTGTGCAGGGCAAGAAGACTCAATGATCCTTGTGGGCTGCTTACAAATCTCTATATTCTGTGATTCTGTGAATAGGAAGCAATAGAAAGATGCCACCACACAACTTTTGTTGTCTCAAAGGATATAAAGGACATCAAAGGATACATAGCACAACTAATGGCCTGCAGCTTGGATGAAAACTTAGCTTATTCAATATGTAGTCATTTTTCTGCATTTTCAGTATTAAACACACAGTTGTACAGAGATGTTAAACTGCTACATACCTCACTCAAAAGGCTAGTTTCTTGAGTACTAGAAACTACTAAATTTTATACACACATGCTTAAATGGGTATGTATAAACTTAATTCTACCTTTGGAAATAATTATCGAATTGCAAAGTAACTGTGAGTATATCACCAATTGCATCCTGTGTCTCACAACTTCTTCTATATCTCTTCCTCTCTCTTTCTCCCTTTATTTCCCTGATATCCCTTCTCTCTACTTCTCAAAATGTATGTCTTCCTATATCTTAAATATTCATAAAAGTACTAAGAAAATATCAGTTCTTTATCTCACTTCACATGCAGATAAATTACTTTTTTCTTTTAGATAGTCTATAATGTAAATTATATTTTTTTAAATGTCATTCAATTAATTAATTGGAAATAGTTGTGGTGCATCTAAAGAAATACAGGAAAGTCAAGTAAAATTAGTATTATATTAATTCAGAAAAATAAAATTTTTACGTAGCTTAACTGGTAACAAAAATAATTAAATTACATAGAACACCATGAATTAGATAAGCAGTGGCAGTTATTAAGATCTTTAAACATAAATATCTTCAATCAAAATTAATTTTCTATAATCTTTATGATACTTCTGTAATTGCAATGCATTTAAATTATTGAAAAAATACAGAATATTGAGTTTGTGGTACTACCTGTACTCCGGTACACGCATATTTCGAACACAGATCATTGTGAAAGAAATGCGTGGATGCGTCCAGAGACCCTTATGCACTGTTGGCAACGAAGTATATAGTAAGAAGTATATATTAATATATTTTATATAATATATTTATATAAATAATTTAGAAATAATTTATATTTTATAATTAATACATTTAAATATATTAAATTTTTTTTAAAGTTACAATGAACCACTTGTTAAATATATTGCATAGTATGTATTTGCAATAAAATAATAATGCACTTGCAAGTGATAAAAGCCTTAGGATATACACTGAACTAGCAAGTGGACAATTGTAAGAAAAGAGGGGAAGAACAGAGCTTGTTAGAAAGTTTTCACATATTGTTTTTGATAATTATGATCTCTACCTCATTTTGGCCAGGTTGCAGCTTCATTTCAAAAACTAGTTAAGATTTACTTTCTTTGAAGGAAAGTTGGGTAGGGACATAGCATTCAAACCTTTCTTTCCTTCCTCAATGTTTTTTCTTGATGATCTTTTATACCTAAACATTCCCCTTTTTAAAATAATTAGTTGAATACAATATCCATACATGTATATAATCAGTCACACAGGGTTAGTTTGTATCTTTCAAAGTTCCTTATAAAAAATCCCAAATCGGCAGCACTTCTAGATTAACACGTTGATTACATTTCAAATACAATAGTAGTGAAAAAATACCTACTATGTTTATATATATCATGTTACAACATTTTGATGCTAAACAGCATTGCTCGTTACCTGATAACTTCACTGCTTGATGTAATTTTAAGGCATGGCATCAACACGTCTAGTAATTCCAGTAGTACATGCATTTGGGAGACATGCTGCACTCTGTCACCCTACATCTCTGCAATCCCTTTGGACTTTGGAAGGCTTCCTTAGAATTTTTCTTAATGCTTTACAGCCAAAGACACTGTACACATTATTTTAATGCTCCAGCTACCCAAAGATCTCTTTATATAGTTAGTTGGACCTTTTTTTAAAAAAAAAGCACAATTAACAGCCGTTGTTAGTCTTGTCCCAGTCTTAAGCATATCTTGGCAAATAGAGTATCTTAAGGGAATTAGTAGAAAACCCTGTGTGATTCTACCATTGTAGGCAGAATACACAGTCAATTCCTGAATGACTGTACTGCAGAACACACATATTTCATTTCCTGAATGATTCCCTTCCTTTATGGAGGATATTATGTCAAAAGGAGATCTGCTTATTCTCCTTGAAGCAAATGTCTCTTGGGGAATAAGAGCTGCAATAGTAAATCAGTGCTTGCTTGAGTGTTCTTCCCCTCTTTTTTTTTTTTTTTCTGAATTTTCTGTTGTAGAAAAGTAATTTTAGGTACTGTTATTTTTACCTTTTCTTTTTTTTTTTTTTTCCCCAGACAAAACACATGTCTGAAATCTCAGGAATTCTTATAAAATGGAACTTCTGCCTTACAAAGAGCCAGACCTAAAGTTGTCTTTCTCGCAAAAGAAATGTGTCGGTAGTGGCCTATACCTCTCTGAACAATAGATGGGGTCAAATTAAGAGTGCATAAACAGTGCTTTTGGCCTTTGACTGTATGGATAATTTGGAGAAGTAATAAAAACACTTATTCATAACTTATTTGTATTTTATACCTTATATTACCTAGGTAATTAAAGGAATATACAAAGATGAATAGTTACAGCAGGCACCCAGAATATAATAAAAAAATTCCCTTTCGGGAAGAAAATAAAAAAAAAACAGTTGGCAATATGCCTATTTTTTTACTATGTTTCTTTGTTATATACCATTCATTAAGCAGATAGTGTGAATAAAATGCCTATGCTTGGATTCAAACCACTCCAGCACTTAATATTAATTGCTTTGACAAAACATGTGTCAGAAAAGAACAAAACAAAACAAAAAACCCTGACTGAACATCTTTTGTTCAAGTCCCAGCTCCACTAAATCTTCTAGACAGAATTTCCTTCATGGAAAATTTTAATTCCCACTTTCCTCTTTAAAACAGTAGGTGTCCCTTACATGAGCTATAACTTTTGCATAATTGGGCAGCCTAGGACTCTTTCCAAATTTTCTGTGATGGGCATAATTTTTCATCAGCACATCTGTCATAAGTTTACAAAAATCTAGGAACAAGTATCCAGAAGAAGTAAATTATGATTTATGCAATGTCTATAAAATGTGATAGAGAAAACCTTGTCTTTTTCTCTCTATTCAGAAAACATTTGTTCTGTCAGTTTGTACTTTACACACATCCTAATAATACATAACATAGGCAACATTCTCTTGCTTCTCATGCACTACTAGTTTATTGAGGCAAATTTGTAGTTTCG
Source organism: Rhagologus leucostigma (assembly GCA_013397725.1). Lineage (NCBI taxonomy): Eukaryota > Metazoa > Chordata > Aves > Passeriformes > Rhagologus > Rhagologus leucostigma. The sequence goes on along the minus strand of VZTD01004958.1, from coordinate 1,040,190 downwards.
TATGGAAAACATATGGCCTTTTTGGAAAAAAAAGTACTCTATATTACTCCAAAGAATAATTTATTCTATGAATAAACTGGGTTTTCCCACACTGGTTTGGCAAGACAAAAGGTAGAAAGATTTTGGTAGCTGCTTTGTTGTTCATATGTTTAAGTCAAACTCGAGTATGAAAATCATGAACGCTCCTCTTGCTTTGAGCTGACAGAGAAATTGCGTGTGTTTGCATGGTGACTTTGATTTTGGTTCAGATTTCAGAAAATAAGTAGGTACTATGAAGTGTTATTCTTGATTACCTCTACTTCCTCAAACAAACCTCAATTACTACTTTGGCTTTTGAATCTCCAGAACACAACTAAGCAAGAAGTTAACTAAGTGTAACTGAGATGCAAATGAAAACAGAAGCACTTTGGACACTGCCAAAATTAGTCAGTCAATGTCTTACTTACCTTTGTTTGAGATTATGATCTTTTTCCTGGTATTAAGTCCCTGATTTGATATGAGAAAATGAAGGTTAGTGGTTGTTTGTATACTGTGGAGAAAATGCTTTCTACCCCAACCGGAGATTCAAGTATATTGATTAATATAAAATAATCTGCAATAAATGTTGCATTCTTTAATTTACTTTGAGGTTTTTACAATCAAATGTTCTACATGACTGAGGACTGTTCTGCTGGGCTGCTTTCACTAAACTGTTCTGCTGCGGCACTTGCATTTAAACACACTGGCTGGGGAAGAGTGCCCTATCCTGACAAGGATATAGAAGATGGAAAAGTTAGACACCCTGGGACATGAGTGACTGACTTCACTGAAGACTGCAGCTGACAATCAGGCTGAACTATAACAGTGAGATCTATTCAGTCACTGTCGTGGTTTAAGCCCACCTGGCAGCTAAGCACCGCACAGCTGCTCACTCAACGTTCCCCCCTCCCCCCCTGAAATGCAGAGGAGAATCAAAAGTAGAAACTTCTGGGTTGAGATAAGAACAGTTTGATAATTGAAAACAAGTAAAAATAAACTAATAAAAGTAAATAAGAAGTGAAAGGAAAAAACAAACAACAAGTGATGCACAATACAATTGGTCACCACCGACTAGAGTCAGATCCCCCCCTTCCCAAGCCCAGATCAGCCACCCTTCTGGGTTAATCCCTTCAGTTCCTGTACTGGGCATGGCATTCTGTGGTGTGGAATATCCCTGTGGTCAGTTTGGGTCACCTGTCCCAGCTGTGCTCCTTCCCAATTTCTTTTGTGTTCTTCCTCATTGGCAGAGCATGAGACATGGTGGGGAGCAAAAGTCCTTGATTAGGATAAACAAGACTTAGCAAAAAACCAAAATATCAGTGTGTTATCAACAGCACTGTCATTCTGAATCCAAAACACAGCACTGTAACAGCCACTGACAAGAAATTAAATCTATCCCAGATGAAACCAGGACAATCACTTTCTGATTAAGGTCAATCAATAACTTGGCAGATGGTACAATAACCAAAGACGAGAGAAGACTCAGATGCTGATGAGATAGAAGATATAAACTGTTACCAAAGAAGGAGTCCAAATCATCTGACTATTAGATGAGTTAATGCTGTCAGAGTTCAATTTTTGCCTTCAGAGTTGTTATATTTTATTTAGTAAAGCGTGTTTTCTTCTAGCACAACATAGGGAAAAAGAATAATAGTTGGTATGCTTGATTTTTTTCTCTGAAGGGAGATCTGGGTAGAATTGAAGTATCTAGTCACAAAAAAAATTATCAGAAAGCAAACATTTCAGCAGCCACCACCTTTGAGTCTCATACATTTGTGTATTGATGGCATTCTGAATCAGTACCTTCAGCATCTACCTTCCTGTGTTGAAACATAATATAGACTGAGGAACTAGATGATATCAGAAGGGACCAGATTTTGTTATGATATATTTAACAGCGCATATACTTTAGGAGAGGTAACTAAGTTTCTACAAATATACTGTGTATTTGTGACCTCTCAAGTGCTCTCTCTGGCTGTGAATACTTCAGTTAACTTCTCTTGGCCTTGATTTGCCTGCCAGTTAAACAGAGAGATATAAAACCTTAATAAAAGATATAGTACTTTAAACAAAATGTATCAATATTTTTAATCAATTCTGTGTCCTTGGAAATAGGGAATTATAGCCATCCAGGACATAGCTGAAGGAATAAGAAACTTTCTTGGTATTTTTCCAGAAAATGTGTTTTGCTTAACTTTTCAGACAAAACACTTTGCCCTATTGGAGTTGACAATAATTTTTATGACAAATAAATTAAGTCTCATCATGATTATATTTTACTGTTCAGAGAGTTTCCCGCAGATTGGCTGCAAGTTGTTCATCATTTAGCAGAGCTGATTTGACATCAGTCTGAATTCCATAACAGCCAGCATGTCATTTAAACCACTCTTGACCAGAGTGACTTAAAGTATCTTCAACCTGAATGAATTCAGAGGTCTAACACATTTATTCTAAGTCTGTTTTCTGGAGCAAATAAAAGTAATAATTAACTAACTAAACAAAAATTACTAAACTAGCTTAATCCGTCAGGAAAATATCTAGGGTAAAATTAAAAAGAAAAAGGTATGAAAAATTGAGTGTTCTGCATCAAGCTGCTTTTAATACTACAAGTATGTCTGAGTACTCTGCTTTTTGTTTTGCTTTGTTTTCTAGGGCATTGTATCAAAAAGATCTTTTCAACTTACATGTGCTAATTGATATATGTATTTGTATATGGCATCATAAAGGAGATCATTTTAGTTCAGAATAATTTTCCACTAGTTCTAACACAAAAGTGAAAAAAAAGTCTTCTGTGAATAGACGTTTAGCAGATGTAAAACTGTCATATATAATCTATAAAACATTTTGTTGGCGACAGGGCCGTTGTTGATAAAATGAACAGTGTCTGCCTGGGCTTTAGCTAACTGTCCCAGTTCTGCCAATTACAAAGCGACAAATTCCCTTAAAGTCAGTGCTCTGAGATACATTACTGTAATACCATTAAAACCCTTTCAACTCCACATTCCCTGGAAGGTGGCAGAATTATGACTGGATTTCTATGTCAAGGACTGGATTTTGGAGTGAATCTAAAATGCCCTATGGAAATTTTAAAACTGGGTGACTGAATGTGACATGTCCCATTGTTAGAAAATGCCACCCTTTCTAGATTTCTTTAAAGACAAGTGACAGAATAGCATATGTTGACCCATAAGCTGAAGTGTTTTTCTGATGTCAGGATGGAGACTAAGATTCTTGAAGATATATATCTCAAATAAATCATTAAGAAAATAAACTGAAACAATTAAATCTTCAATTCCATGTAGGTTTACATAAACTTACTGTTTCATGTTTCTGCAAATTAGTGAATAAAATGCCTACCACCAGCCTTAGTTGTCCTAGATATCTTAGTTACCACCATGCTTATACATGGTTCTCTGAATTTAAAAGAAAACTGAAATATTAAGGATTTGGTGGAGTAGACTGAATATCACTTCTGCACAGAATTTATGTTTATTAGGTGCATAGATCCCTTGGTCAAGCTTTGGACTAAACCACAACTGAAGTAAAGTTGAAAAAGTGATCACTAGGGTCAGGGTGAATAAAGAGCAGCGAGAAATCTAATGCAGGAAGGAAAAGTGTGAGATCATGGGAATAAGGACAGACTTGTGGTGAAGAAAACAAGGATATAGAAGGGGATCAGTTTGGTTGTAATAAGATAATGGCAAGAGACAAAATTCACTAGTTTAAATTTTATTTTTTGCAACCAGATCAGCAAAATGAATGTAAAGAAGCAAGAAGGCTGGAGATAAAAAAATTGAAACATAAAAAATTATCCAGCTGCACATGAGCAACATTTGGGCTTTACCACAAGGTAAAGGGTTTTTTTTCACAGATGTTAAAGAATGTGGGAAACTACTGTGATTACTTGCAAAAATATTCATTATGGTAAGGACAAAGAAATAAAGTTAGCCCCTGATGACTTCAGTGTTGCATACTTGACAATGGTTTTAACAGGTGGGAAAAAAAGTTCCTCTTATAACTAATTATGTATGCATTTTGCCCTGTGTGCAGATATTTAGATAAGTATGAACACAAGTAATTGACTGACTTACTGATGAAGAGAACTAAGAGTATTTTGCAGAAATACAAGGTGTTCATTACATGTATGCTTACACATACATTCCACAAAATGTCAAAAATCTATTTTATTCCAAGAAGTTAGGAAGTAAAATTAGCATTCAAATGTGATCAACCATACAACAGAACCTAGAGGCACTGAGAAACTGCAGGCTAGATGTGCCAAGAAGCCAGATGCTGCCTTTGGAGTAATATTTTTCAGGCCTTGGTGTCAAAAATCTGTGATGCCATCCAAATGATTCCTACACCCTATAAAATCTGTTTTCTTCAAACAACATATTAGCTATATTAACTATCCAGGTACAGAATCAAAACAGATGAGGATTAAGATAGAAGCAATCTATTTGAACTAATCTTATTAGTTCAAATATTACACACTTATAATAATGTTTTTTTGATATGACACTTGAGTCAAGAAGATGATATGAGAAATTTAGAAGACAAGCATTTTTCTCTGTGCTCCATGAGTCCTGTTTTCTTTTTCTAATACGTTGCTATGAATTTCACTCTGCAATATTAATAATAAATAGGATCTAAGATAGCAATCACAAATAGCTCTTATGAAGCCAAGCTAATTACATATAAACATTCTTTTATGTTATTTCCACAATGAAAGACCTGCTTTTTTACTACAGTAATTTGTGTTCTAGACATAGCCACTGAGGTAATGGGAGTTTTGCTCTTATTTCAAGAGTCTTGAGATTATTTCATAAAGTTTTCACTGTAAGATTTCACTGGACTTCATTTTTGGTACACCTTTATGATCTTTACTGAATATCTTCCACAGAGCTCAAGTTATAGCAAAGCCCCATTGGAAATTCTAGACTAAACAAGGAGGCAGTGTCAAAGAGGTAAGACTTGTCCAGCAGCAGCTGTGTAAATGGAAGAAGCTTGTTATTCTTCTTTCCTTCCCCAGCAGCTCAGCTCCAGTCCCCAAGACTGCTCATCACCTTTCTGATTTCTTAGCTGTGTGGTAGCTCCCTAAACAATTTCATTTCAAATACTTGCTGTTTAAACTGCTTAAATTAACTCTGGCTTGTTTTTCCTGAAAAAGGTCAAGAGCTTAAACAGGGAGCTTAATGGGCAGTTCTGACAGGTTAGTGATGAACAACTGGGGCAAAATGAAGGCTGGGGGCAGCAATTGCTTTTCTTGAAAGAAGTGCAGCTGGAAGATCTATAGGCTGAGACTTCATGCTCAGCTATTCTAGATGGATAACGAGTTGACTACTAAAAAAAAGAAAAAAGACAGTTTCCAAAGAACTGGTAAAAATCTGTACGAAATGTTTTAACAGAACTGTTTAATCCAGTGATCTCTCTTTTGTGTTGATTGCAGAGTCACAGAATCAATTATGTTGGAAAGGACCCCTGAGATTATCGAGTCCAACCTATTTTTTACAGTCCAGTCATTTTTTCTTTGTTTTCAGGAAATACACCAAAAGGCTATATCTATGTATCTATATCAAATTTTTAAAATCAAGTATGGGTGTATTGAGAAATATTTGCATTAATACTACTCAAGCAAGAGTATTGTATTTTGTGTTATTGTATTGTACAGTATTACTACCTGTAAGGATACACTACAACAGCATTTGTCATCAAAATCAGCATTTACTGTCTTTCTCTCTATAAAAGAAGGGGTTGACTTAGACATGAAAATTAGTCCATCATCTGTAGAGTTCATTTGCACAGTTCCCCACAGGGAAGTTTACTTCTGGAAATAATCAACAACAGGATAGTAATTTTTAGTTAAAACAGTTGATTTTCTAATGTCAGTGCAAAAGAGACTATATCATGTTACCAGAGTTCTCCATTTTCAGCTTGAATTCTCCCACTTCTCTGATGTGTTCTGACAAGAAGTGGTCTGTCTCCATCTGTTCTCTACAGTTTCCATGGATAGTTGAATTATTTTCTAGGACCAATCACACACAGATTCTACTTGTACAGCATGTACTCCAGTGTCCTGTCTCAGTGTCCACTGCTGTGCACACTCTGTGTATCAATATGTCTTGTGCTGGCGAGTCCAAACGTGGATCCAGAACTTCCGGTGTGGGTTCACAAATGCTGCACGTAAGGAAAGGCTCTCCCTGAACTCCTTGGATCTGCTGACCACTCTTCAAAATAAAATCCTTTTTATGGTTGGTCACATAAGGTCAATAAATATATCTTCCAAAGTTTTTGTTGTCTGACTTGAGAACTCAGTGACATGATTTGCGGAAGGGATAAGACTAGAGCTTGAACCCGAACAGTTCAAAGGTATTATTTTACAGAAAAAGATAAAATAAATGTAAAACTTCTTTTGTGAGTTCTCTATGTGTCTGTTCATCAGCTGTAAAATAGTACCACTCCACCTCACAGGGATGCTGGAAAAATAAATTAATTAATGTTTATGATACACTCACATTCCCCAGAGGAAAAGCTTACAAGAAAATAAATAATTCTGTCTTTGAAGCAACATTTGATCAGTGTCCAGAAGTGAAAAATTTTGAATAGATATAAAATATAGCATAAAAACTGCTTGGTAACTGAACACCATACAACTTGGGTACTGAATAAGGGAATGAAAAGTATGTGTTTTTATTATATAGGCTGTGTGACAATGCATTTCAAAGAATCATAGAATGGTTTAGGTTGGAAGGGGCCTTAAAGATCATCTAGTTCCAACCCAGCTGCAGTGGGCAGAGACACTTTTCACTAGATCAGGTTGCTCAAAGGTCCATCCACCTTGGCCTTGAACTCCTCCAGGGATAGGGCATTCACAGCTTCTCTGGGCAACCTGTTCCTGTGCCTCACCACCCTCCCAGTAAACAATTATTTCCTAATATCTAATAGGAAATATCTAATCTAATAGGAATATCTAATAGGAAATATCTAATAGGAAATATCTAATCTAAACCTACCCTCTTTTATTTCAATCCATTGCTCTTTGTCCTGTCACTATGTGCTCTTGGAAAAAGTCCCTCTCTGTCTTTCTTCTGGCTCCCTTCAGGAACTGGAAGGCTAAAATTAGGTCACCCCTAAGCCTTCTCTTTTCCAGGCTGAACAATCCCAATTCTCTCATCCTTTCCTCACAGGAGAAGTGCTCTATTCCCCTAATCATCTTGGGGGCCTCCTCTGGACTTACTCCAGCAGGTCAATGTTCTTCCAGTGACAGAACTGAATGCAGCACTCCAGGTGAGGTCTCACAGGAGCAAAGCAGAGGGGCAGAACTCCCTCCCTCACCCTGCTGGCCACCCTGCTTTGGATGCAGGATAACCTGCCAAAATACAATTGGCTTTCTGGGTTGTGAGTGCACATTGCTGGGTCATATCTAGTCTCTCATCCAGCAGCACCCCCTAGTCCTTCTCAGCAGGGCTGTTCTTCATCTGTTCATCCCCCAGCCTGTGTTGATACCAGGGGCTGCCCTGACCCAGGTGCAGCATCTTGCACTTGATCTTGTTAAACCTCATGAGATTCCCATGCACCCACTTCTCGAGCTTGCCCAAGTCCCTCTGGGTGGCATCCTGTCCTTCAGGTGTGTCAACAGGACCACTCAACTTGATGTCGTCAGCAGATTTGCTGAGGATGCACTCAATCTCTTCATCTGCATCACTAATGGAGGTATTAGACAACACTGATTCCAATATGGACCCCTGAGGGACACCACTTTTCACTGATGTCCATTGGGACTCTGAGCCATCGATCACTACCCTCTGGGGAACGGACTCAGATTCTTGATGGACTCAAGCTATTAACTGTGAACAAAAAAGTATATAATTGCTTATCTTTCAATTGCAATTCCTCAGAAAATGTTATATACAAGTAAGTATCATTCTTAAAAGCAGAAAGAAAATCCATTATTTAAGTGTTAATTTCAGCATATCAAGTTAATATGGCACTGAATTAATTTTTCTAGTGCACTGAACTTTAGAAACATACACCTTAATGTAATCATATACAACAGTGATAATCAACGTTTTATGCTTCTACCAACCCCGAGTTAGAAAATTTTGTCCAAAGCATCATTTCTGTTGCAGATAGCTATATTGCTATGCTGAAACACTAGTTCATTAATATAGTCAAAGTTTTCATTAACTTAGACATTAAGTATTACCATAAATAAATACTCTGCTGCATAACCAGTGAATCAGAGATAATAAAATATGAAGAGATCTGTTTCAAGTGTCTTACACTCTGAGACCTCAGAGAGTCTCTAAATTACATTACTGATGGTACAATAGGGAAAATTCTCATAGAGTGTGCTGGTTTTGGCTGGGATAGAGTTAATTTCCTTCCCAGTGGCTGGTATGGGGCTGTGTTTTGGATTTGTGCTGAGCACAGGGTTGATAACATAGAGCTGTTTTTGTTATTGCTGAGCAGTGCCTACATAGAGAGAAGACTTTTTCTGCTTTAACTAGTGGGTAAGGGGGTTTGGGTTATATGGGAATTTGGGAGCATAAGTAGATGGAAAAGCTGCCCCAGATGACTAAAAGGATATTCCATATCCTATGACATCATGTACAGTACATAAAGCCAGTGGAGAAGAAGGATGAAGCAGGGAATGTTTGGAGTGATGGTGTTCGTGTTCCCAAGTCACTGTTAAATGTTGTGGAACCTGCTGCCCCGGTGATGTCTGAACACCTGGTTGCACCTGGGAGTGGTGAATGAATTCCTTGTTCTGTTTCGCTTGAGTGTATGGGTTTTGCTTTACCTGTTAAACTGCCTGTATCTCAACCCATGAGTTGAGATACTTCTACTCTTCTGATTCTCTTTCCCATCCCACCAGTGAGGGAAGGAAAAAGCAGCTGTGTGGGGCTGGTTGCTTGCTGGGGTTAAAGCACAAAAATAGTTCAAAACTAGAATTATCTTATACAAAGAGAGAGTTTCAGTTCTAGATCTCTTTTAATGAGCTTAAAAAGTACGCCGCGTGCAAAACACGGCACTAGCACATTTCATTCTTTTTGTTTGGATTTGTTTGTTTGTCTTCCTTTTGTTACTGAGAACTTGGCTAGGAATGAAGGCCAGGGAATGGACTGATCCCAATCTGGCCTTCCAGTCAACTTTACGCAGAGCCACTGTTAGCTGCAGGATCACTGTAGCTAGCCATCATACTGCCCAACCAAACTGCATAAAGGCAGATACAGCTTGGGTTGCTTGTTATTGTCCACATGAACCTGCTGCGGAGATAGATGCAAGATGCTAATACTCCTCCATGCAAGATGCATGGAGGAGTAGAGTGTGCCAAAACATTTAGCCAAAGCATTTTCATTTGCTCCTCAGTTTCACTTAAAATGCAATTACTGTCTGTAACTTGCAAGCCTGACTTGACAAAGAAGGCTGAATCTGGGCTTAAAGAAGAGCTGTTGTTTACACTCGATGTACAATAAAGTCATATCCATGATTATTCTTCTTAGAATTTTTTGCTTAAAGATTCTTAAGCTAATGATTAGCAAAAGTTTGATTTTAGCTTATGATTCCTGTATATCTTCATAATATTTGTACTCAATTTCTCACGATGGAAATGTGGGAAATTGATCTCGAAATACACCTCCATTATAAAGGGTGCATCATAAGTTTGTGTAAAGTACAGCAACATCAATAGATAAAACAATAAGCAGGGAGCCGTGAAATCATGGTTCTTTTAAATTCTAAATCTTCTACTGATATGATGCTGCCTGAACTTAGTCATATTACATATAGCTCTACTGCTTGCCTATTTGTCAGCTGGAAAGAGTGGCTGGTTGACAGTGTCCCTTGGGAGGCAATCCTTGAAAGGCAAAGGAGTCCAGGAAGGATGGACATTTTTCAAGAAAGGAATGTTAAAGACGTACAAGTGGGCCATCCCCATGTGCTGAAAGATAAGCTGGTGGAGAAGACTGGTCTGTCTGAAGTGAGATTTTTTGTCGAAACTTAGAAAAAAAATAGTTTATGTCTGTGAAAGAAGAGGCAGGCAACTCAAGAGAACTACAAGGATGCTGTGGGATATGCAGGGAGAACATTATAAGAGCCAAAATCCAACTAGAACTTAATCAGCTGCTGCCGTGCAATACAATAAAAAATGTTTATATAAATGCACAAACAGCAAAAGGGGAGACAAGAAGAATCTCCATCTTTTATTGGATGCAACAAAGGATGAGGAATAGGCTGACTTACTTAAGGCTTTCTTTGGCTCAGTCAGAAATAGTAATATCAGTTGTCTTCCCTTTTACTATTAAAATAAACCTTTTTATTCATATTGTTATTTTGTTGTTCTGGATTTTTTTAAATTTAATAATTGGTTTTACAAGTATTCATCATCCGTATGTCAGTGTTATTTTATACTGCTATTCAAAAGCTCATACTGTTGCCCTAGGACCTTGCTGTGGTACAGCACTGTGCTCACCTAAGAAAACTACTGCATCAGCTGTTGTAAAATGTTGCCGTGTGCGGTTTCCTTTGGTGGCATGGCACGCCACAGCCTTTCCGGAAAGCTCGGGAGTCTCTTGGGGATAGCAGCTATGCCGCATCCTGTAGCCTCTTCCAGGCTGCCCCTCGCATGCTCTGGCTAGCTGTAGGCCCCACAATACGGTGACAATAAAGGAGGCGAGAAGGCTCCCCGCACGGGGACTGCAGGGGATTTTTATTCCATGGTGACAGGCTGATCTCCAGAGGCAGAGAGCCAGCACATGGCTGGGTCCCCCAAGGTAGAGAGAGGCTGATGCCCCAAGGCACAGCAGAGAGCAAGACACACCAGGCGGCATGGGGCCTCCGGTTTATCTGGGGAAGAGAGGGGCAGAGAGAGCACGTGGATGAATGGTCTCAGGGCATAGGGGTGGTACACGGACAGAGTTGGGGTAACAGAACCAATAGGAGAAACCTGAGGGAGTGGCCAGGACCAGGGGCAGGGAAGGTAGAGCCACGTGGAAAGGGCAGGTGATCTGGTAAGAAAAGGAATGGGGCCATACAACACCACAGTAAAAGTCAACTGTTTTCTAAATGGCAGCAGTATAAATAGAATGTTAAACTACGGAATCATGCATATTTACAAGGCTGGGGAAAGCTTACCAACATATCTTATTTAAACATGCAAATCTAAAATTTTGAAAATTTAAAACTAATTTATGAATGCACAATAGTTGCTCAAAGGATATTTTCTAACATGCCAGAAGACGTCCCTCCCATTTGTCTTTCTGTACAAAACTTCAACTGTTTTAAGGAAAACAAGCATTAAGGTATCTTCTGATCTGTAACAATGTTAAGAAAAGTCTTTCCTGGATGGGCAGTCCATATATCCTTGCCAGTCCATGCAGCTGTTGATGCATGAAATTACTGGCAATACTATTTAATAATTATAAACTATAGGCCAAATAAGGGATAGTCTCAGAGATAATTTATCCCACTTGTTTGATTTATTAGTAATGATGTGAGCAGAAAATTATCAAGGAATATTCAGAAAATAGAATGATCATTGTCCATTATTTTCTTTTCAATTATGGCACTAGTGTGTCACCTGTGAATACAAAGTTAATAGTCATTGCCAGCACAGACCTGGTGTGAAACAAAAGAAGTGTTTACTGTGTTTTCTCTGACAGCACAAAATCTGAGTACCTAGGAGACACATTACAGATCCAAACTCATACTTTTCTTGACTTAGATCACATATTTGGATTTCTTAGGTCTTGGGAGAGAATCATAACCAATGAATATACAATATTGTGAAATTATTTTCTTTCAGTCTTATGTGCTAACAGTATTTTAATTTACATACAATACATAAATAAATGAAAGTCTGTTTCAAGAAGTATCAGGCAGATTTTGAAGTTTAGTAAGTAGGTGATTTGGGATATCCTTGATCAATAGTGCTTCATAATATATTGAATATATTTCCTTCCTCTTATTCTTCCTGAGAGGAAAAATTTTACTTGTCTTAAGCATCTGGAATATGACTGTCATTCTGAACAGTGCATTATTTCTCTTCAATCCTGGTTGAAAACCTAACTCTCTGGAAGGGTTCCAACACAGACTCTTCACATTTGAACACTGATTATAACTGATAACTACATAGCAGCTACCTAGATGCCTGTCATTGATATCTATGAATTTTATTCTTAGACACATCAGTCTTGCCTTGCATTTAGTACATAGCCTGTATCTCAGTTATCTAACCTAGGTGGGAGGACACCTAAGAGTTAAACGCCCCAGTCTTGAGTCAGTCTCATCTTTGTCTAGCATTAGATACATTAGGTATTAGATATTAGAACTGGATACTCATATTTGCTTTTTTGTTTTGTGTTTTTCTACTTCACATATATCTTCTCTCTTTTTTTTTCATTTTCCCCCTCAGTTTAAAGAATACCATTGAAGTTATAGAACTTTTTATAATTATTATTATTTCTCTGTGGAAGAAACTGTACTCTGAGGCAAGCCAAAACCCTGCTTGCCCAATCTTGGAGAAAATTCGAGCTGTGCAAACACTGATGTTTCATTCTGTTTCCAATAGCTTGAGGCTTTCAGTCACACACCCTTGTCTCAGCGATTCCATTGACCTGCTCCGTATGCCCTAATATTCCCTGTTGGCAACGTTTGCTATATTTGCAGGCATTTTATATCACCCAAATGCATAAAGAAGCTCAAGGGAATTGAACAATCATGTCCTGAGGGGTTACTGTATTTCTGTGTATAAAGACAGAAGGATTTCTCCTAGGTGAAGAGCATCACCCTGTCTTTATTACTCATTTTCTAGAATGAATTTGAAAAGTAAGTCTGCAGAAACTGAATGTTAGTATTTGAGTAAAATTCAGTTGAATACTCATTATGAGCCTGTGGTGAAGCCAAAGAGTCTGAGTAACTACAGGCAGAAAATGAAAGAATGTTCATAGGACTCTTAAGCTTAAATACATGGAAGCATCCTTTGGGACTTAGGATCTATTTAAGGAGATTTTGCATTAATAATGAAAGCGTAAGCATATATTTTTACCAGTAAAGATTTACCTGCCCTGATTTCTGATGAGCCAACCACCCATTTAGGAAACAGTTCTCCACAAGACAAACTCAGGCAAATGCTCTGTAGGACAACAAGCCCTCTGTTCTGAAATTCATAACACATTTAAATGAGTGATGAATTCACAGTGTCTGGAATTTTTTTGTTTCTGGCATTTTTACTCTTTCCTGTGGCTTAAGGAGATGTTCTATCTAAAAAGAATGTGACTTTATAGCAGGCTCTAAAATATTCCTTTGGCAGCATCAATCGGTCTTGCATACACTGATCTTGTGAGCATTTGTTCAAGGGCCTTCTTGTCAAATAAGGAACAAACCCCTCCAGCTGCAGGTCACTCAAAGCTAAAAAAAGATCCCAGAGACAAGGCAAGCCAGCAAGTTTATCAGCAGTTTAATTCCCCAAGAGGGCACCAGGGGCCATTACATGGCCATTAGCATAGCCAGCACTGGAGTCACAGACAGAACAGAGGCAGCCAAGCAGCCAGCCAAGAAATCAGACAAGGGCTTTGCAACAGACACAGATGTTGCTGCTAAAAAATTTATTCTAGACCTTGGCATCGGAGTCCGTTATCTGTCAATTTTGTGTCCTGTATGAGGCCCCAGCTGTTAAGTTTTTTGATGAAAAAAGAAGGGAAAAAGCTGAGCTGCATTTAGATGACCAGCAACTTGATCCCTTCTGAAGTACTTATCTCAAAGGGTTGATGTCTCTTTTAATAGACATCTTCTAACCTTTTCCTGCAAAGTTTTCAAAAATTTCCTGCAAGTTAGTTGTTAAGGTGTAGCGTTTCTTACTGGGTCCAGAAATATTCAATGGTGAACTGTTCTCTTATACAGGGGAAAGGTTGGTCCTATAGAGAAGAGCACACACAATGGAATGGGCATCATGGATTTATGGCCTCTAAATTTGGTTGTCTGACAAATTATATGAGAATACTTTCACCTGGAAGGATGACAGTAGCTTAAAAGCTTTCACTGTTTATTTCTTGCCCTTCAAATATTCCACATTTGGATAAATGATCTAGTATCCTCAAGGAGATTGCCAGTTTTTTGACTTTTCTCTGCTTTTCTTGTAATTTCCAAAGACCCACTCTTTTAGCTACAATCGAGATCTGTTTATGATTTGAAAGCTCTGGTAGGTATCCTTGCCTTAGTTTTCTTTCCCTACAACACTTCAATCAGTGAACATTACTGTGTTCAATACGCAATAACCAATATTTTATTTGAAAAATACATTACATTGTTAGTTTTAACCAAATCATGAAAAAAGTAGCAATAACGTATATCTGTTCTTTAAATTATTATTTAATATTATTATATAAGAATACAGGCAAATAGTAGGAGATATAATTGCGTGTTAATAGATATTATTATGGGAAAACTCAGGCAATACAAATTGCTTTTAGACAAAACATATTCATTTATATCCACCTACATAAAAATAAATGTTCTGCTTAGAAATTTACTTGCTTATGACCAGGTTATGGGTTTTTCCTTTCTTCCATCAGCTTCTGTTTTGCAAAAATTAACAATTTCCAGTTTAAATTCTTTTTTACCTTAACCATCATTTTCTGATAAAATGCGTCTTTTTTTTCCTTTCCTAGCTCTGCTGTCAACATAGCTAGAGCAAATTTCTTCACTTTCATTAACAAATAGCTTAGTGCACTTTGACCCTTTTAAGGCTATATCCAGCTGCTCTTTCTTATCTTTTAGAGATAAACCCTGAGGGTTTGAGGCCAACTGCTCCATTCTGCTTAGGTTAATGCTGTTGTTGTAAATTCCTGCATTGTTTTGTCATTTATTCGGCTCTTAACCAAGCTACTTGAGACTGTATTGGGCATCCAGAAAGTATATTACAGAGTGTAATACAACAAACCTCTAGGCAGTTATAATGATTTGAAAGAGTAAATCTAAGAACACATAGCAATTTCTCTCTGGTGTATGAGAGTAAACCTCTGATTTGGCTGATGAATTAGGATTAAATGACTGCACTCCTCTTCCTTTTAAAATAAGCAAGAGGCTAGTTATTATTACTCACCAAAACCCATAGGAACTTTTTCAGGTGAATGTCTTTGTCATCAGCCTGATATTTTTAGCAGATTCTTCTCCTTGCTTCCTTCCTTCCTCCTTCTCTTCCTTCATCTCTCTGCCACCCCCGCCCCCTCCATGATCAAAGACTCTTGAACTACTTTTGTACTATAACACAGTGCCAAAGAGAAGAAAAAAATCCCAAGAAATAATTTAGCTATTGAAACAATCTCCTAGAAAAGGCAATTTTGATCAGCTTAACTCAAGGTAAAGCAAGAACTGAATTGATGTAATCCACTTCCCAAACAGTTCTTCCAGCTGGTAGGCTATCATATAAAAAAGGAGAAACAGTATAATTACTGGTTGTGCTTTCTGAAGATAAATAATTTGCCAGTTGTTTTCAAAAAAATTGTACATAACTACTTTGGTAAGGATATGTAAGCCTAAAGTAATTTACTGTTTTCTTTGAGGTTCTCTTTTTTCCGCATTTCTTCTTGTTTGTCTAAGTAGCTGCCTGTGCTGAATGTACCTTCAAGGACTTTGCAATGAATAGAAGCGCTGGATGCCTTTCATCCAGTCAAAAAAATCATAAAGATCCTTATTCCCTATTTACAGAGATGTGACTCTAAAACAACTTTTCTGTATTTCACTCAGAAACAACAACACTCCCCAACCCTGCCCCTGCTCCCCTCCCTCCCCCCCCCAAAAAATAAACCAAACCAAAGCCACACAACTAAATGATATGTTGAAGCAACTGCATCTTTTATTTATTGTGTTAGGTTTTACAGTTACCATTTTTGATGCCAGTTCTGATATTTGGTCACTGACTAGCTGTGCTTACACTATAGGATGTTTGCTCTGCTGTGTGCTCAGTCATCCCTGCTAAGTACAGATCCTAGCTGTGTCCCAGTTATGGGGCAGATGTACCACATTGTTGCCTGCAGTACTGGTTTTCAGACATTCAGAGTGGAATTTACTAGAGTGACAACTTCTTATTGGCCAGGATTTCTTTGTTTCCCTCTCAAAGAATCAGGGCACCTGAAGGGCAGCAGGAAAAAAAAAACAGATTCAGACACAGCTCAGTTGTGAATTCACCCACACTCAGGGATGCAAACATGAAAATCATCTGTCAACACTGTAAACACAAAGGACAAATGCAGAAACTTTGTCTGCCTCCAAATTTCTCCAGAGGAAAATCAATCAATATGAAAACTGGAGACCTGGATAAATAGGCTAGTGACCAGGAAAACACTAATGGATAAGAAACTGAATTGTCACTGCACCGGATTTGAATTTAGACCTTTCAATTCCTGAGCAATTTGTCCCTGTGAAAAAGAAGAAATAAGACAATGTGAATTAGTTGTCCTTTAGAAAGCATAGTGTTCGTTTCTTTAGAAAATTGTTCTGGTTTCTTTTACTAACGTTTAACGCCAGAGAGCAATAGTGGGAGAGTCAAAGTGACTCCTCAGCACTGTGAGCAATACATTCATAGTGAGCATCTCTCCTGTGAGAGTTTTACAGGAGAGGAAACAGATTTGATGAGAAGAGTCTGAGATCAATTCTACAGTACAGCCAGCTACAAGGCAATGTGAATAGGAAACACTTTTTAAAATTTCCACTGTCAGAGAAGGAAGATTAGTCTGTTCAAGTAGAGAAATGTAGGCAAGACAGACAACTGTTTGCCAATGTGAACAGACCATCCACATACAAAAAGGACTATAATAAATCAATTTAAAGATTATTCAGATCTAAAGATCTCAAAGTTTTTAATTTCCTTACCTGAAGTAGGCTAAATATGCTGAAATGAAACCTCAATCTATAAACTCCAGCAAGCATATCAGGGACAAACCTAATTAGCATCTGAACAAAGCATTTTAAAAAAATTCTGAGTACTTCAGTAAGTGATGCTGATGAGTCAGCAAATTGTACTGTCCCCTTTTAAGTCTTAATTCAATACACTTGAGCAAGTTCTCAGTTTTAAGAATGTGTATATTCCTACTCCTACTTAGAAAACAGCTTAATGCTTGTCAACACTCCTTATTTAAGTCAATTACATGCTTGAGTGCTTCACCATAAGTCGAACTTTATATGAATATGCGTATGGTATGAGTCAAATGAATCCATATACTGCTACTAACCCCCTGGAAATAACAAATTTTTAATAAAAACAGGTGCAGCTACAAAAAGCCATGCTGTGTTTTATGTAGGTCTAGGCATATAGTCCCTTAAAATCTGGAATCTAATAGCTGTGTACTTAATTTTGGTTTGAATTTTAGTACGGTAATTTCTGTGAGAAATATACATTTACATCTATAGCTGATTCCAAATTTTTTGCTTACTACATTTCTGCCATGCTTTGTATTCAAACAATATCTCACTTTCAGTGCGGAAATACAACATTAAAGGAAATAATTCTGAAATGAAATTTCCTCAGTATTTCCATCTCACAGAAGATTTTGACAAATAATTTATGTCAAGTTCTTTCTTTTTTTTGAAACAACATCCACTAAGAACATAGTTTTTGTTTCTCTCACCTCTATTTTGTAAACACATTATAATCTAGAAGCGATTTATCCACATTATGACATATTTGTTGAACTCTAACAGTGTCAAAATTTGTAAAATTCTTCACATTTCCAGAAGTGGTGAAGTCAAGTCGATGTGAGGGAGTGTAATTTCCATAAATTTGAGCTACTCCGTGTGGTTTTACTAGCTATTAAAAAAAAAGAGATTTAATACCTCTATTTAAGGCTCTTCAGGCAAAAGCACATGAGAAATTACTAATTATGAATTTATATATGTAATACTATTAAAACCATGCATAAGTCGGAATTGTTTACTGCACCCAGTTCAAACAGGTAAGTAAATGTAGACTAGCAATATAACTACACCTTTACCTTTTACCCTCTGCGTCTTAGTTGTCCATCATTGAAATACAGTAAGTATAAATATACTTTTCTACCATGCAAAGCAGCTAATTATATAGATGATTGAGAGTTGTTCGTTTATTATGATGTGACAATATTTAAATATACAATGAAAGAAGTATGTGTGTATATAGGTAGATCAAATGTATAAGCTAAATCTTATTACCATTCCCCAGTCACTAGAAATCAATTCTATATGATGTTCAGTTGCAAGGATAGTCCCTGGCATAGTTTTGCCTGGACTAAGGGTGACTGATTCAGCCTGGCTGGGCACCAGATGTAAACCAAAACCTCCCTCTCCTCATCTCAGTAGCGGACAAATATTGCAGTGAAAAACTTGAGGGTTGAGACAAGGACAGGGAGAGATCACTCACCAATTACTGCCTTGCCATGAACTTCATCCTGGGCTGTAGTAATGTGGGATCCCTCCCGCAGAAGACAGTCCTCCACAAATGTCTCCAGCATGAGTCTTTCCCACAGGCTGCAGTTCTTCACAAACT